>CAJNDT010006175.1:0-367842 GCA_905221615.1 Symbiodinium sp. CCMP2592 | reverse complement strand
TAACACAGCCTAGGATCTCCCAGGACTCTGGCATTAATTGATCAACACGACCACGACACGCGCACTCACAGATCATGCTGGTTCAAATCAAAGCTGATAAGATATGATATCACACACACACACGGAACACACACACACACACACACACAGACGGAACACAGACACACACACACACACACACACACACGACATCGTGATTTGTCAGGATTTGATTTGGTCTGATGATGCCTAGCAGCGGCAATAGCAAGAGCTCCTGCCTCCGTCGGTGCGTCCAATGGAGGATTCCACTGTGAGCTCGAGGATGTTTGCACGATGGCAGCCTGTTGACAGAGTTTCTCTTCTGCCTTCCACAGCTCCTGCAATTCCAGCTGCGGCAAATTGGCCGTGCCAAACTCGGTACCTGCAGTACATTGATACACTGCTGTCGTGCCTGACTATAACACAACTGAATAATATGTATATATATATATATGCCCACAGTGCGGTCCCACGATCAAACACCGCCACTGCCACACGCCGCGCTCTCCCTGCCTACAGTCCTGCCACACAGCCCCTCATTGCGTGTCATACGCCCTTTGCAAAGAACCATATGCATGCCAGCCAAGTGACCACGATCGGTCAATATTGCAACAACACGTTCAGAATATGCCCGAATGAGGTCAGGCCCAGTTTCCAAGCTGAGGCAATGCATCAACGCAGCTGCCTTGTCCGGCAAAGATGTCCTACCTCACCAACGCAACCGTAACAAAGCTGATGGCTAATGTGTTCGGAAATTGAATTTCACAGCACTCACAACTGACAACTCACAGACACACGGACCTGCGATTAGCATCAGGTAAACCACCGAATTGAGCAAGCTGCCTCTGCCCAACGTCATGAGTGGGAGAACACGTTTTCGCAGGGCACGTGGCGCCGGCAGCCGGAAGTTTGCCAAGGCCTGCATTTCCTCTTCCATTAATGCCTGAAAAGAATCCTGATCACGGTCCAACATCCGTTGAACCTCAGACATGTGTTCCCCTGCAAGAAGCAACGGGACAACGATGGGGTTTCCGCTTGGACACGGAATGTGTGCTGAATTTTGGAGCTCCCGAAAGTTGGCCACAGCATCGTCAATCCTCCCAAAGGTCAACCAAGATCAATTTCACGTAGAATCTTAACACACATCGCTTTAAGGCTGCTGGACTTGTAGAAGTCAACCTTCGCCTACAAATCTACAAGCGATCTACATGTGACACATGACATATGCGGTCCTGTCTGAGTTGCGGTTGCACATGTTACATGATTTACATGTTATGTTACAGCCAATGTCCACATCGCCAGCCTGATACTGTATTCTTCCACAGCCAGATACTCTTTCTTGCGCTCGGACGAATCCAAACCTATGCAAAAACAAACTGTCAGGCAGGAGGCTGTTTCAGCTGTTGGCTGTTTACCAATCTAAACTTGAACATCTTTATCACTGCTCACAATCGACAATCGTCAACTGCTGCAGTAGGAGTCGAGATGCCCAGCTGTATCAAATGATTCCCTGGAGGGTCTTTCATCCAGAACTGGCGACGCATAGATATGGAAGCCACGTCCAACTTCATTTTCGCGCGACTGATCGTCGCTGCAGAAATCTTTGGCGTTGACTCGCCAACGTCGTCAACGGCCACGCCACCAAATTGCATGAGCTTCCCACACGCTTTGATGATTCTTGTCATGTTTTTGGCATTGCGCAGAAGCATGGACCTCACTCTGACCCTCTCCTCTCCTCTGTCTCCTCTCCCTCGCCCTCACCCTCTAATACCAAACCCCAAAAAAACCGCAAGCTGCAAACTCCAGAATCCTAAAGTGTCTAAAACTAAAAAATCCCAAGCCATGAAGCCGCATCATGCCGCATCATGATTGCGACGCCGGCACAACGAAAACAACAACACTCCCGTGAACACCAGCCAGGGCACACATCTAGGAAATGCACAAGCTGAGTCAGAGAATAGGCTTTGCGTCCTTTCTGCCCGCCAACCGTGGGCTCCAACTTGCTCCGGGATGATGCTGCATCCCCAATGCAGCTGATGACTCCCTCCAGGACCAAGGATGAATGACTGGCAATAGCATTCAACAGCAATAACAAAGTGTGCAGTGATGCCTAACCCAGACCTCAAGCCTCAGAATCTTAAAAGCAGCAAGCATCGATTTAGACTATGTGACTATGTGACTATGGCTATAGACTGGACGCTGGACTTAACACTCGCACAAGCACACCTAGAGCCAACCTGCTCGATCTTGCGTAGTTCGAGCACCGCAGCATTGAGTTGGGCGACGATGTTCTGATCACCAAACTGAAACACGATGGCTGCAACCCCTATCAGAAGCTGCAGAACATTCTGGACTCCATCCCGCCAGGACAGCAATGTCTCCTTTTGGAGAACTTGCTGCATGATGCAATCTTCTATATACGTCTACGAATCTGGGCAAGTAACGAACTACGACTTGAAATTCCCAACCTGGGCGGCCTAGGCGGTCTGGTCACAGGAGGCTAGTTGGTTATGTGTTCGATGCTCGCAACCAAACCACTCGACTTGCTATTGCTACAGCTCGCACTTCTAGGTTTGACAAGTGCTGACTGACGGCGACGGCAATGCGTGGCACTGCGCATGCGAACCCGATGACATGTGAAGTGACATAAGTGACATAATGCAACGCAGCACATCTCGCATATCTCGCGCACCAAAATCGGTAAATGATGAGATCGCGTGCCACTCAGGTGACTCAGGTTCCCGGATGGCCGACTTCGAAACCTGGGCCGGGCTTGCTCACCCAGGGCTCAGACAGGAAGTCGAAGTTGTCGAAATGCCGCCAGGAAGCCGGATGACCGGATGCAACACGGAAGTGAAGAGACCTGATTTATGCTGCAGCCATCATGCAATGTGGCCCATGGCCCATGCAATGCAGAGCAGAGGCAGAAGCCAAGGGACGAATCAGCACTTCAAGCTAAGTTATACTGCTTGCTGAACCATATGGAGTCAAGAACTCGATGGAGTCCCATCAATTGCCAAGGCACAGATCGAATGACGTCGCACCGGATACATACGTACATATATAGACTGCCACATATCGTTGTAGCCCGATCCAAAATCTCAGATACCTCGTTAGCCAACATGCAATAAGCTCAAGTTGCGATTGAGACACACGAGACGACATGTCGAGATTCCAGCCGAGCTGCCATTCCACATGGGAGCGTAGCATCTACACACGAAGGCAGCTGCAAACCGCAAACCACAAAGAGACGAACCTATGCGAGCATTCAAACGCCAAACAGACGCCCAGCCTTGCTGTCAAACAACAAGGCCCAGGTGCCACAGATACCAAGTGCGTTCCTGACAACACATTCTTTTTGCATACTGACCGATCTCTCAGCTGCAACAGAACTAAACAGTGCTCACAAAGTCACTGAGCCACTGACCTTGCGAAGAAACCAAAATTGTACTGCAGCAGAAACCGAGCACGGAATCAAAACCTAGGTGGTCGACAAAATGTGATGCAACAAATGCTCGGGTTGATTGGAGTTTGGCTGCAAGTTTGATTCAAGCAACTTTCTCAGCCGGACTTGGGCTTGTCAGCCTCGCCGTCGCCAGGCTTCTCAATCTCGCCAGGCTTGTCAGTGTCAGCCTCGCCCGGTTTGAACGTGTAAGCATAGCCATCCTTGTCGATCCATAGCAGAGGAAGCTGCAAGCCTTCGGAGTTCATGAAGATGGAGCCTTGCCCACACCCCGAGACTGGCCACTCGACAGAGAAATTGCCGAAGCGCTTGAGGAGAAACAACTCTCCGTTTCTTTCGAACAGCTCATTGTCTTCCGTGTCCTCGATGGCCACCTCGGGGTTGTCGTAAATAATATCAGCATATCCATCCCCTTCTTCGTCCATGTATTTTGCGATCTCGGCTTGGGTGGCTTCCTCAACACGACCACGCATGGCGACAGGCTGCGGGCAACTCATGATTCTAGCTTTGTCGGGGCTGCTGGAGCTTGAGTGCCAAGTGCAAGCATTGCCGTGCCCATTATTCTTGCATGTCGGATTGTATGGCCTCCTTTTGTGACACGCATTTGCGGGTGTGTCTTCAGCATTTTTGGATAGGCCGGAGCCTCCGTCCCTGAAATGCTAGAGTGCCGTGCAAGATCAGCTGAAAACATGCAAGCTTTGACTTGTGACGTGGATCAGATAGTGTTGCGGTGCATTCGATCAAAGTCGGTCTGTCCCGATTTTTCTAGAATCATGAGTTGCAGGCTGCAGTGGTGGAAAGACGCCGGTCGGCGGATCGACATCACCTTGCAGTCAGCCAAGAGGCACAGCATGTTACATGTTGATTTTTTTACGAGGCGACCAGGTGGCAAAGCATTGACGTTTAAGGAGTAAGCCCACGCGCAGCAATCCCAATGACGCCGCAGTGCCTTATGACGTATACCAAATGCATATCACATGTGACCGTCGCCAGCCAATCTTGAGCATGAGCATGCGAGCATAGCCGGCATAGCCAAAGCCCGAGAAGGTAGCACGTATGATGTGTAGGTGTGGGTGCTCACAGGTGCTTTGGAACTATTGCAAACATCATGGACCATCGGCACATTCTTGGGACCTACGTGCAGCAGTGTCCCTGAATAGCTGGAAGCCGTTCCGAACAGTCACCTGGCAAAATTGAAAACCCAACGGCCCAACCAATTACCTAACCATGCAATCCACCCAACCCCCAACCGAAAAGCCTAGAGTCTGGAGTCTGGAGTGAGGTTCCGGCGTCCACACGAAGATCACCACCAGGGCCGCCGGAGAGGACCTGGACCCAGGAAAATAGGGCCGGGGGATCCCCGGATGCAGGGCAGCCTAGGGTACCCCAAAGGTTTAGGGACTTACAAACCCTGAAAAAACCCGCAACCCCCAGCAGCGAACCCTGGGCTCCTGCACTCTAAGCCTGGCACTGCCTCGGAGCCCCATGCCTCCCAAAATCCGAAAAACCCTGAACCAAACCCGAACCTTGCGCACACAGACCTGGCAGCCTAAGAAAACCAAACCCACCTCGGAACCCCTGAAGCCTGGGAGGGGGGGGGTGCCCGGCAAGCCGACGCGAAGCGAAGAAGGTCCGACCTGGGCGCGGGAGGGTTAGGGACTTAGGCTACTTAGGAGGGGGCAGAGGCGGCAGAGGACTGTGACGGCCTTTTGTTTTGCTGCGCTGCCGCAAAAGAGCTCCTCAAAACTTGGATGCAAAACTGTTGCCACCGAACAAGGCAGAGCCCCAGGTCAAAACGAAAAATCCGTTCTTCCTCCGGAAAATTCGTCGCCCCAAGTCACCACAGAGCCATCGGTGAGAATAGCAGCGAATGCTTGCTTGGTCGCTGCTATTGCCTGCACATGCTGGAGCTGTAGCTGTACGGCACTAGAGTCGCCCCCATATTCGGCATCACCCCATGTCACAACAGATCCGTCTGCTTTTCTGGCTGCAAAAGCAGCAGTGCTGGATTGGATCTCTACCACATTGTGGAGAAGATGCTGCACTGTACGGCTGTCGCCGCCTGCGTCGACAGCACCCCATGTGACAACGGATCCATCGCCGAGTCTGGCTGCAAAAGCCTCTTCGGTGGCCTGAATGCTCACCACATTCTGCAGCTGGTGCTGTACACGGCTGCTGTTCCCACCATAATCAGGATCACCCCATGTGACGACACGTCCATCAAGGCGAATGGCAGCAAAAGCCTTGTTATTGGACTGAATCCGCCTCACGCCTCTCAGCTGAGACTGCTGCAAACCTGAGTTGCCGCCATAGGTAATCTCACCCCAGGTCACGACAGATCCATCAGCGAGAAGGGCTGCGAAAGCCTTGTCGGTGGACTGAATGCTCGCCACATTCTGCAGCTGTTCTTGTACCATGTTGGGGGGCCACATGGCAGAAAACATTACTGTAGTAACTGTAGTAGATACTCTTGGACGGGTATGTATTGACATCACACGGGAATTCCAAACTGTACTAACTGTAGTAGATAATCTTGGAGGGGTATGTATTGACATCACACGGGAATTCCATCCCCATCTTACATGTTAGTCTACACAAGGCTCTGGGCAGCAAATGACGATCCGCGGGGGGCGGGTGGGTGAGGGGGCAAGGACGCACACAGCACTGCCTGGCAACCTCGCCCCAACCGCCTTCCAACCGAAAAAACCCCCGAACCAAGCCCGAAGTACCCGAAGCCTGCGCACACGGAAAACTGCAAAAACAAAAAAAAAAACAATACCGCACCCTCGCTCCAAAGGCCCAAAAAAGCAACTGAGCAGCTGAGCAGACTGAGGTTGCAGCACGTGGCCCGCGGCTCGGCAAACAGATCCTGCGACAGCCAGGAAGAACAATGAAATTACACAAACCCCAGAAGACATAGAGTTTTTGGTTTGGGTTTTTTGGGTTTGGGGGTTTGGGGTTTTGGGTTTACGGGTTAGGGGTTTGGGGTTCAGGCAGTTTGGAGTTGTGTGTTTGGGGCGGGGGTTTGGGGTTTAGGTTTCAGGGAAGTTGGAGTTTTGGGTATCATGGGGCATCTACTCTACTAATGGGCTGGGGGCGGGGGCTTCGGCTTCGGTTGGGGTCGGGTGAGTCGGGTGCCCTCAACACCTTAAGGAAGGAAACCCGCACTTTGTAAAGGGGGGTATCATGGGAATCATGGGGTATCTAATCTAACACGACAACGACATCGGGATTGGAGTATGGGGATTGGTTTTGTAAGCTATGGGCGGTTTGGGGTTTGGGGTGTGGGTCCCGGGTCCCAGGGGTTTAATGTTTTGGAGTGTAGGTTTATTTGGAGGTTCAGGTTTGGTGTGTTCGGGTTAGATTCGGGTTTGGTGTGAATAGGTTTGGAGATACCTGAACCCCAAACCCCAAACCCAAAACCCCGAACCCCTAAACCCCAAACTGCCTGAACTTCAGGGCCTGGGCCTGGGCCTGAACCCCATTCACCAAACCCCAAACCCCAAAAGCCCCAAAACCAAAACCCGAAACCTCCAAACCCAAACACAAACTTTCCACTTTTGCGATACACGGCTAATCGCTGAAATCATCGCCGCCCCAGGTGACCACAGTTCCATCAGCCAGGATTGCAGCAAAGCCGTCCTCAAGAGCAACTTGGATATGCTGCACATTCTGCAGCCGAGCCGGCGTCGCATCCATGGGAGTACCGTCAGAAAAAACATGCACCGATCCGTCTTCAAGAATGGCAGCAACTGCATGCTCACTCGCTTGGAACTCGCGAATCTTCTTGGGCGAAGTTAACACTGTGTTGAACTTTCGACCCCAGCACACAACCGCGGTGTCCTCGGACCTGAGTGCAAAAAAAGTGTCAGAACTTTTAGATATGCCCGCGATGGCCCGTAGCTCGGGTCCCATGTCCCATGTAAGCGCCCCCGATCGGGGATTCCCCCAACACACGACCGATCCATCAAAACGCAGGGCAGCGAAAGCAGAGTAGGTGGCTTGGATTTCGTGCACGTTCTGCAGCTGCTGCTGCACAGCGTAGCTGTCGGCTCCGTCCGTCATGCTGCCCCAGGTGACAACAGATCTGTCCGCCAGTATGGCAGCAAAGGCCCCGCTGGAAGCTTGGATGCATTGCACGTTCTTCAGCTGATGCTGCACCTCGCTGCTGTCACCGCCAGTGTCATTCTGGCCCCAGGTAACAACAGATCCATCGATAAGAATAGCAGCATAAGCTTCGTCGGTGCTTTGGAGATGCAGCACATTCTTCAGCTGATGCTGTACGGCGGTGCAGTCACCGCCTTGCCCATCATAGCCCCACGCGACTACAGAGCCATCGCGACGGATGGCAGCAAAACTGCTCGATGTAGATTGGATCTTCTGCACATTCTGAAGTTGGGCCTGCGCGGCACTGCTGTCCCCACCATACTCTTCAGAACCCCAGGTGACAACAGAACCATCGGCAGTGATGGCAGCAAACGCCTGTGCACTGGCTTGAATGCATATCACATTATTCAGAAGGTCCCGAACAGCGCTGCTGTCACCACCGAAGTCAGGGTCTCCCCAAGTCACGACAGTGCCATCACCGCGAATGGCTGCAAAAGCCTGTTCAGTGGCTTGCACATGCTGAACGTTGACAAGTTCAGCCTGCACAGCAGGATCAACAAACCCGCCATGCTCACGATGGCCATAGCAAGCGACGGAACTGTCACCAAGAATGGCAGCAAAAGCTCTTTCGGTGCTCTGAATGGCTGTCTGGCAAATATGTAATGTCAGTACATCACCGTTCTGAAGTTTGGCTCGCTTGGCCAACGCACCAGTGGAATCAACTAGCCTGCCGGTTCCAACTCCAAGTGCCGTCTGCGCACGCTTCTTCAGGGATTCAAGCGTTTCCTGTGTCTCAACTTTCAGCTTGGTCGCCCTCCCACTCAAGAGTGTAATCTCAATTGAGGTATCCATGATTTGCAGAAAACGTCAAAAAAAACGATATCGCGGAAGCATGCAAGGTCTAGGACTGCACCTAGATAATGCGGGACATGCTGGATGGGCCATGTTTTCAGGGTTTGCTTGATTCAATCATGATGACTCCACTTACTCCCCCAATAATCCACATGCGCAAATGAAAGGTTAAACTTTCCGATTCCTACTAAACTATAAGAACCCCAACAATATACAGCTTGCGTCCGTAGTTGCGTAGTTGGGCATTGCGGATCGAGAGCCGATAAGTCATGGCATGTCAAATGTCATGCAATCATATCATGCTACAATAACAATGCCCAATAGCTTCAAAACACACTGCCCCCGAACCCATTGCCAAGATCAAGCAACCGTAACCCCCCAAGCCCAGCCCAGTGTCGAAATCAAACTACCCCCGAAAGTCCCGAAAGTCCGAAAGGCCCTGTAACCCTAAGCCTCAAGCCCCAAACAAAAACCCGCCTACCATCATCACCCAATCATGCCGCCCGTACGACACCCCGACCCCAAATGAAAGGCCGCACAAACCAAAACCAACTCAAGCCCAACCCTCTTCGCACCTCCCGATCGGACGAAGGACTAGCGCCGCGCCGGCGCCGCCGACCAAGAGACCTCGACCAAAGGAAGTGCAGGGCAGTCAGGCACAAAAGGTCAGAGGCAGCAGTAATTACCGGTCACATTTAAGGTTGTGTGGGGTGGGAGGGTGGGGCGGGTGGGGACAGAGCAGTCACTTGCGCAGACGAAACCCCGGCCGAAAAAGTCACACATTCAACCAAGCCGACCACAAGCCTAAAACAAAACACCACGAACGAGGCCCAGGCCCACCGCGAAGATGATGAAGGTCCAACCTGGGCAGCATGGCAAGGGGTGAGAGGATAGGCTTGGAGCTTGGAGGATAGGAAGGGCTAAGGAGCACAAGGGAAGCACAAAGCACTCGTCAGGCACTCCTACATGTTTCAACGGGTTAGGGCAGCCCTGAATAAGACTTGAGGGTTCGGGAAAACCGGGGCAAAAGGGTGGGAGCTTAGCAGTGTCCAGCTTCTTCGACATGTCAGCTGCAGCTACAAAATCTAGCGAGCAATGGCAAACCACCCGCTACCCAATCCTTCGAATAATTGAGCCCAACAGATTCAACAGACCGGCCACGGACTTGCACAATGCAGGCACTCACGAGAATGGACTCGTACCTCAAGGTCCTTCCAATCAAACCCAGAAGCGCCCAAAGATGAGCTTTGGACGAGCCGGGTGGGCGGCACCACTCCATGCTGCTGCAGCAGCCCAGGGAAGTCCTGGCAACAAAGCGAAGGCCGAGCCCGAATCCCAAAAGACAGAAGGACTTAGCAGACTTAGCACCAGCGGCGCAGCGGCTTTTTCTAGCGTGGCCACACGACCACCGATCCATCGCCTAGAATCGCGGAAAAAGCGCTGTAACAGGCCTGGATGTGCTGTACATTCTTCAGCTGCTCCTGCACGGTGCTGCTATCGCCCCCGGCCTCGCCACTGCCCCAGGTTACCACAGATCCGTCTTCTTTTATTGCCGCAAAAGCATAATACGTGGACTGGATAGCGGTTACGCTGTGCAGCTGGGTCTGTACGGCACTGCTGTCGCCGCCCTCTTGAGGGCCGCCCCATGTCACAACCGACCCATCGTGGAGGATGGCGGCGAATGCGCCGCGAGAGGCTTGAATCTGCTGCACAGTCTTCAGCTGACCCTCCACAGCACTACTGTCGCCACCAAAGTCAGCCAAACCCCAGGTGACCACGGAGCCGTCGGCCAGAATGGCAGCGAATGCTGACTCCCAGCCTTGAATCTGTTGCACATTCTTCAGCTGACCCTGCACAGCACTACTGTCGCCTCCATGATCATCAGAACCCCAGGTCACGACGGAGCCGTCGGCCAAAATGGCAGCGAAGGCCCAATAAGTGCTCTGGACGTGAGCAACGTTCGAGAGCTGCACGGAACTGCTGTTACCACCACACTGAGCATTACCCCAGGTTACAACAGAACCATCGCCAAGAATCGCTGCAAAAGCCTCCCTATTTGCTTGGATCCGCTGCACATTCTTCAAACGGTCCTGCACAGCACTGCTGTCGCCGCCACACTCATTGTGACCCCATGACACCAAGGATCCATCGTCAAGGATGGCTGCAAATGCAAGCTCGGAAGCTTGGATCTGCCGCACACCCTTCAGCTCATCCTTCACCAAACTGCTGCAGCCGCCCCAAGAAGCATTGCCCCATGTGACACAAGATCTATCAGAAAGGATGGCAGCAAAGCTGGTGCAAGTGGCTTGGATCTCGACTACATTCTTCAGCTGCTCCTGGACTGCGCTGCAATCACCACCAAAAGACTCCTTTCCCCACGTCACCACGGATCCGTCAATGCGAATTGCAGCAAAAGCATTCTCTGTGGCTGCCAATGCTTTTACGTTCTGCACCCGAAGTGGCCAGCTCTCTGTACCCACCGATAAATCGCCCAAAATCGCAGCGAAATTTGACCTACTCGCTTGAATCTGAACCGCAGATGCTTGCAATGTCAGCTTCGATCGTTCATCCAGCTTCAAACGCTTGATCGTCGACCCTCCATCCAAAAAACCGGAAGGGCCCAAAAGCCGTGCTCTGCCAATTCCAAGCGCCTCCTGTGCTCTTCCCGCCAGCACGTCCACTGTCTCATTCTCGGATGCTTCCACGGTGGCTGCCTTGCCACTGAGCAGTGAAATCTGCAAACGGAGCGACATGATGTGAGCGCTTGTCAAAACTTCTTGTTCATGACCATGGATGATTTGGGGGGGTCCTATCGCTTTACAAGGATTCTCTCACATGTTTCTGTGAGGTATCGCTTTGCTCTTGTGAAAGTAAGCACCATCAGACTCACTGATCCTACTCGTAGCTTGCCCTGTGGGGCAATGGCTCATAAAACGGTCTAGTAGGTATCGATTAGGGTATCGATTGGGTATCGATTAGGGTATCGATTGCCTAGCCATATCTCACACAGAAAATCGAGGCACAAAAACTGCGGATCCTCATTGATCGTATCGCTTTTGGGGGAGTCCTGTCGCTTTCCAAGGAAATTGGCAAAATCCGGCATTCCACGGTCACCCTACTCTTAACTACAATTACGGAAGTTTTGATGGATTCTCATGTGCAACGGCTCTGGACTCTGGGCTCTGAGGTTCAAGCCAAACCCACCTTGAAAGAGAACCCCAAACCCTCAACTCTAAAATCATAAACCCTAATCCCTGAGCTTTACTTTAAAAGCTTAAACCCTAGACCCTAACACTAAACCCCAAAAGCCAAACAAAAACATAAACTCTAAACCCGTAACCCTAAACTCTAAACTCCAAACCCCTAACCCTATCCTGGCACACCTCAAAACCAGAACACGCCAAAGAGATCCTGAGATCCGATTTCAGGTTCTGATGGCTGATGGCCACTGCGGGCAGGACACAAATCCCATTCTAATCAGACCAGAACCAGAACTCGGTTTACAGAAGGTTTGGGACCTGGAGTTTAGGGTTCAGGATTCACCTACACACCACCCCATGCAGGTCCTCCAACATGTCGAAGTCATCGTCCATCCCAGCAACGGCGCAAGTGGCACATGTGGCACAAGCGAGGGGGAGCTTCAGACTTGATGGGCTAATCGTGATTTGGTAGTAACAGGCGTAACAGGTTTTATAGGGATACAGAGAGAAAGGGACTTTATGATTATGTACAATTGACAATTGTAGGTGATCGAAACAACTATGCCGTTTTTGTGTCCTTCCCGGCTAGTAAGTAGGTAGTAAGTAGACTTATAAGTACCCTAAATGGGACCCTAATTGGGGTTATGGCCCCTGCATAAGAATCGCAAGGAGGAAGTGCTCGGGCCAGTTTGGCTGGTTTCAACCCTCAAGCCCATTGAGATCTTTCCAAAGTGTCGTTTGCGGTTTCTCATAATAATAATTAACCAGGTTGGAGTCCTTTTTGCGTGTTCGAACACAGATTACTTCAACAATCATTCAACTGGCAAAAGAAGCCACCCAAACAAAACCAAAAGAATCGATAAAACCGATCCGAAATAAGCCCGAGAAAAAAGCAAACCGAAACAAAAAGCTGAGAAATCACGTGCAGATTTCGCCTTGTTTGGACTAGAAAAAAGCAAACCGAAACAAAAAACTGAGAAATCACGTGCAGATTTCGCCTTGTTTGGACTTGAAATGTTATCAACGGATTGAAATGACAGAACGCATTTCGAAAACCGATTCGCGCAGTTCAAGTCCTTAATTCCCGAAGTTCGATTACAGACCCCTTTTGCGAAACTTCACACACATTTGACACTTTCGTACAGGGTGCCTAGCATCGCCACGCTGATTCTTTCAACAAAGTTCCAGCTGCGCATCAAAACGCAGGGGGACCTTAGAGAGCAGTTCATACCGACCTACTCAACTTCCTGAGCGCGCCAGCCTGGCTCGAGCCTCTAGCATCATGGATCTCACACTTTTTGCGGACCTACCGGGTCCTGATCAAGTCCCACACTTTCTGAATCTGGTACATCAGCTGGACGAGATTCTCAAGCGTAAGGCCTCGCAACTATACACAGACCCTGGCTCGGCGTCTTCTACCAGCTCTCAGTCTGCTGAACGATGCACGCTGCCCTCGGGCAAGGCTCGTCCTCCTACACCGCCAGCTCCCAAACATCGACGAACTGATGAGGCTCCGGAACAGGACACTAGGAAAGCATCTTCAGAGAACTAGGCACTGCCGGTGGAGCCAGCTACCAGAGAGCAAAACTAATAGCCATGCGTTTTCCTGCAACTGCACTCAGCTGCTTTGTAACCAGGTCACAGGGCTCAAGCTACCAGTGGCAGGTAGCACACAGTGCAGCACTGATTCGTCACAGACGATATCTCCCACTCACGCTGGGATGTATCGTGCTCCCTATCCTGATGGAGTGCATGAGGCTCTTGGTCGGAGCCATATGCCTGGACTTCGACGACCAGTCGACCCCCAAGTGACGGCCGCCATCTCGCCAGAGCTTTCAGGCGAGAGCATCGCTACGGGATACGCCAGCGCGGTCTTCAATTCCAGTGCTGCAAACTTTGTGCTCAAGAAAGTCACGCGGCCGCAGGAAGAGTACATGGCCAGACGAGAGTTTAGCAGATTATCGCGCCTCCCGCCGATCAATACCATCATCGAGGCTTTCTGGCAGCAAGGCCCAACACTGTTACTGCCACGACTGTTCCCTGCCCATATCCCCTCCATGACAACTGACCATGTCGTCAACCTCGTGGCTGACATCCGGGCTGCCCTCAATGCAGTGCATTCCAGCCAATTGGTCCACGCGGACATCCACATGGGCAACATCATGGTTCGCTTTGACCCCCCCACCTATGTCTTGATCGATTTTGGAGGTACGGCGGGGGAAAGTGTCTATCCTCTTAGCTTGGGCTACGGTGCCCTAGGCCAGGGAGGAGCGCTTCATCGTCCTCCTCACGAGCTCATGGAGCGTCCCACCAGGACCGTCAGAGGCGACTACTACCGGCTCAGCAAGACGATCTCCGTCGAAGTCGTGGGCAACAAGTGCTGGCGCAACACTGCGTCGGGTTTCCCGATGCCCCCGAAGCTCCCCAAACACCTGCGCGTCGAGCTGGCAGAATGGGAGAATCTCGCTGGCCTCACTCCACCCAAATGGCCAGAATCTGCCTTTCCCGGAGGAAGCTGGTACGAGACTGCCATAGATCCCTCGATCACAGTGCAAGCCGGTTTGTACGAAGAGACCGGCAATATTCGACTGGCCACTGCCGTTTTCTCCTACCCCAGGCAGCAAAAATCCAACGCATCCGGGCTTTTTGGGCCAGAAGATCCAACTCGGGCTCCTCTTGACTCCGGTAGCTGGGAGGAATCTGCTGCTTACGCTCGGTTCTTCCTAGCTTGCAAGCTCCGGACCATGGGCAGCCACGTCAGGACTATGTACACAGAGGTACTGCCGTACTAAAAGTACAGCAACCAGGATGGCTACCTCATGCTGGAGAATCCCCTAGAGCATTCTCCGCCTCCACCACCTCCCCCGGCTGCCAGCTCGAACGAGCCAGCGCCCTCGACACCGGCTACTGAGCTGCAGGGCATTTGGGCGGAAATGGACTAGGCTTCAATCGAAGGACACAGTCCACCCTAGCGGCATATGGCACAGCCTCCGCCACGCGGCTACTGTAACCATTTCGTCGCGGAATAGGACACAGTCCAAAGCTACTTGAGTCACAGACTCCGTCCCAATGCCTACAGCGCTGGCCTTAGCCCGAGAAAAACCTGAGCATATGTCTTGAGCGCAGTTGTCAGCACTATCCAGCTACCGTTTGCTTGAGCTCGGCTTAGAATCGGTTACCGGCTCACCACTTGCGCTAGTGCCAATGGTTGGCGAGGATGATGGCCCAATCCGGGCCATTTCCTTTCCCGCTGCGATCTTCGCAGATTACATGGAGGACTACCTCACTCTTTCGGCGCTGAAGTTGTACAGTGAGGAGGCCCAAGTGTCCCTGCCGCCGGCAGCGGGAACATGGCCCTCCAATGACATCACGGCATGGGCACACAAAGCTCTCCCACCCATGCAGTGGCAGCAATTCGAGAAATATCTCGATTCAATGACTACCATGACCTGCTCCGAGGCAGAGGAAGGCTGCTTGGTCAATCCCATCCCACACGGAGGATTGCCACACATGGTACCCAAGGCAGAGCAGATAGCCAGCAGCTGCATCACTTCTCGCTGTCTTTCCATCTGGTCATCGGTCCGTCAGGTTCTGCAGTACCTACCTTTCGAAGCCCACGACAGATGGGAGTGCACTCCCCGTGCGGCCGGCTCTTCATGTGGCCAGCGATTTCGGGTAGGGGCCTTCTGCCGAGTTCTTCCTGGCCTGCTTAAGGAGACGGTTTCCCATCCCAACGTCACTCGACTCTTCAACGCCTTCGTGTACTCATGCTATCCAGAACACCAGTGGACTTCGCTCGAGGTCTTGGTAGATGTGCACTCCCCACCGCATAAAGATGCTCGCAATGCAGCCTTGGGTACTTTGCTCATCCCGATTTCCATTTGCGACCAGGGCGGCATATGGATCGAAGACCCTGACGGCTGCGACTACCAGGAGATCCCGAACCAGCAGGGGATGATCCGGGGAAGCTGCTTTGACCTTCGTGGCCTCAGCCTCTTCTTCCGGGCGGATGCGCTGTGGCATGCAACTCTACCATGGGAAACCTTTACTCGAGTCGTTTTGGCGGCCTACACGGTAAGAGGAGCCTCTCGTTTCTCACCAACGCTGCAACAGCGCCTGACTGAGCTGGGTTTTCGCCTTCCGCTAGGCACCACAGATGACGAGTTCGCACGAATGGCACAGCCTCTCGAGCTGAGACACAGTCTCTGACCATCTCTGCTCGTACTTTGAGGTTAAAGCAGGTACGCAAGCACATGTAGTATCTGCACCGCTGTGACAACGTCACTGCAGTTCTTCAGTCTTTCTTGGCTCTAAAGTTCGGCTTTGCCCTCCATACACTAGACTGTGCTGATGGAAGACGCCTTCGTTCAGCGAATCTTTCACTTCCTGACGCCGATGCTCCTCAGCCTCGACTTCTACTTGCAGCTGACGGACCTGGACAGAACAGCCGTCGATGACTCGAGCAGCCAGTCCAGCCTTACAGGACAAGGCTTCACCCCCACCGAAGCTGCTTTTCGTAGGGATAGCCTGACAGCAGCCAGAACGGGCCTCCTGAAACTTCTTCAAGAGTGCTTCAATCACTGGCCGGCCCTCTCCATCACCTACATCCCCCCAACTGCGCCAGACACACTGGACCCGAAGGACATGCATCTTGTCTACGAGGTCACGCAGCCGCGTCTAATTCAAGTCCGACGACTTGCCACTGTTAATCGAGTCTGGCATGACCTCATATCAGACATGATATCTGGTCAAGCCCGCATCAATACAGTGGAACTTCTGGTGGCGATGTCACGTTTGCGCAAGTCAGGCTCAGTGTCGGTTCGCGAAGGCCGGGACATCTTCTACCTTCCGGTCTCGATGGCGTTCAGATTGCCGGTCGAGAAACTCACTTCACCTCTGGCTCGCACAGCTCCCGCCGCTGCTTACCGCGCCTCGGGCTTCAACGCCTGGCATGCGCTCCTCTTTGACAGCTATGATGCCCTGCAGAATGAGACCGAGCAACAGGACTAAATGTGCCAATAAGGAGTCTAACTTTTTGCAGCCAGCAACAGTGCTCTCGGCTTGAAAACTGGGCATCCTCCGTACAAGTAGAAGTTCGTAGGGCGTGCGCTTTGAGTTGCGTTTACTTCTCGGCACGCCCCTTGCCTGCCAGTTTTCTGTCAGCTGGCTCTAAGAGACTCGCTAACTGCCATGGATGGGCTCTCCCTGCGCCACGCTATGATACATCTTCTACCAGGGGTACTCACTCTTGACACTTACGACGCCTCGCCCTACCCCACCTCCTACTGGAACGATCTGGACCTGCTTCATGATGAAGCTCGTGCAACTCGTGATCGTCTACAGGATCTACTTCTACGTTGGGCTAGAACGGGCCCCTTCTCGCAGTACTCCATTATCGGCAACACACTCAGGATCGACCACAATGGAGTGCATGCTCAGCTCGGCATTGTCAATCTGAATCTGCTACAGGCTATACCGCTTGCGGCGGTCTGCCGTGCGTGGTACTCCGAAATCGCTCGTCTCCTAGACGGCAAACCCTGGATAGGGGTGTGGAGAGCTTACATCCATCTGCGAAAGCAAGGAGCAGGAGTGTTCATCGAAGTTCTGCCGGATCAAGCTGGCACCCTTTCGAGAGAGGCCATCAGCGTCCACTATGAGCAGGTGAACTTCATTCCGACCTCTGTCTTGCGTCGCCCTCTTTAGGTCAGATGGCACAGCCTCCAGCCACTTGGTCACAGACCATGAGACGCGCCGATTTTCTCCTTCAAAAGGCAAATCCGATCAGCGTTGCGGCTCACTGGTCAGTGCTCAAGGTAGGATTCTCCGCAGTCATTTCTCGGCTTGCTCTCAGCTGTCCAGCCATAACCATAGCGAATGTCATCCTCTTTCTGCACCGAATCATGTCGCCGTGCTCTCTCCTTCATCATTCCTGGAGCGGTCATTGTGGACTTCTACTCGGACTCCGGTCTGGACAGGGAAATGCTGGAAGCTGAAATCGCTGCATATAGGCCCCCCAGCACTCTCATTCCCATACTGCGGCTCAGGGACGAGATCCAGGAGCAAGCACGCCTCTGGGCCTCCCGCCGCCCATATGATGGCCTAGCTGTCTTCGTGCAACGGTACGTTGACACGGACTACGACCAGCAGGGCGTTCATGTCCGACTGGCGATACTGCAACCAGACTTGCTGACGGCCATTTCAATGGCGTCGGTTAGCAGAACCTGGTTCGCAGCAGTGCTCCCCCTGGTTCAGCACAAGCTCTTTGTAAGTCCTTACCGCACGGCCAGGGCAGCAATGTCTCTTGACCTACGCGTCATGGTCCAGTCCTTTGACACGCCCCAGTGGCACCTCGCGTCTGAAGAGCTCACCATCCACATCCAGCACAGCAAGCACGTCGTGGTGCAGAAGTTCCTGAACCCCCTCAACCAAGACGGGCAAGCAGCAACAATCAGCAGAGGCGAAGAGGTTCACAGTGTTCTCTATGACCACTACTACAGTCTCCTTTGAGAACTTGTGAGCCACAGGGATGTCATCGACTCATGCTAGGAATATGGCACAGCCTCCGCTTAGGTGTGGCACAGCCACCCAACTAGTCACAGTCCGAGATGTGTTGCCCACCTGCCCCGAGAAATTGATCTTGCAGCATGCCTGAACCCAGCTACTGCTGCATCATCGATTGCTCTATCCTGCAATCCGAGGCCCCAGCTACCACATGGCACCAGCAGTCCTCGCTCGCGTGCCCTCTGCTGATGTTCTTTGTCTCCAGTCGTCCTGCGTTGCCCTGAGCCTCGTGCTTGGCCATAAGACTCTGTAATGCTGTGCATGCATACCGCAGCTGTCAGTTCGAACTGTCGATACAGTAGGCAGCAGCAGAAGTACAGCAGCTTGCTCTAAAGACATGCCTTGCAGAAGCTAAGACTTCAGAACAAACTGCGACTCCGCGAAGAGCACAGCTCACCTCTTGGCCGCGTGTCACAGACTCTGGCCCATCAGCTACAGCTGAGACCATGGACACCCCTCCAAGTTTGGGACCCTTTCTGGTGCTCAGCGATAGCACCTTGCAGCACATGCTGCGGGGACATACGTACGGAGTGTTCCCATTGCTGACGGGACAGGTCTTAAGCTGTCCAGGCGCCGCCCTCAACATTTCTGCTAGCAGCGTCCCCTCCATCATGGAGCTCCTCCACTGGCAATTTGGCCTCTTTGGGCCGCACAAATTCAAGGCGGCGGTTCAGAGTCAGCCGGTGGCCTCCATTTTGGAGAGCCACCTTGATGGACAAATCAACGTTCGCTTCATTCCGCTGTCAAGAAGCTTGCGCCCGGAGAAGCAAGTCAATTATGACTACCTGATAGACGGCAGGGTCCAATATGGTTTTGCGGACAAAAACCTGCCCAATCAGGAAATCATGGATTTGGCACAGATACCTGGTGTAGGAGGGGTAGAATGGCTCTACAACTCCAAGAATCTCCACTTCCGCCCCGATGTTGCGGACATCGTCATCCCGGCACTTGTCACAAGAGCCATTGAGGAAATGCCACCCCAGGACTGCCTGTCCTCGTGGTTGCTGGCTGGAATGCTCGCCAGCAGGACATGCATGTCGAAATGCTTGCAGCCCAGGCTCTGTCACAATGCCGAACTGTCCGAGATCTTTCGGAGGTTGCCATGCAGTACGGACATGGCCCCTGGGGTATGCGCTTCATGCATCTCCCAGAATGGGAGGCCGCCCCCGTCCCGGCCCTCCTCTTCCAGACCTATGTCCACGACGACAAGCCGGAGCCAGCCCAAGTTGCGGCCAAAATGTTTGCAGGCTTCACCCGCAAATTCTGTGACGATGGTATCCTTCGGGCTACCCTGCGGCAACTTGCCGGAAAGTACGGCTCCAATCTGCTGGACCGCCTCAGTCAACCTGCTCATAGAGCTGACGTGTTCCGCTACGTCTACCACTACCAGCACGGCGGCCTCTATGTCGATATCAAATGTGGCTTTGTGGTACCCTGGGAACAGGTACTGCAGCTCCTGGCAGCAGATTGGAGCACAGCTCACTCAACGAAGGCAGGTGAAGTGGGTCACAGACCCTCCCCACCTGGCCAACTCCCAAAGGAGTTCATGGTCATGGCCATTGGAGTCAAAGGAGATCACATCTTTCAAGGCATCATCTATGGCAAGCCCAGGCACCCTTTGATGAGGGAGGCCATACAGCACGCCTTCAGCCGTCAGGTTATGACAGCGAAGGCGAACCTGGAATACATGATCTTCTGCAAATTTCTCTGGCAGATCTTGAGTCGAGACCTTGGTCATTCCCCTCAAGCGGGCTGGAATGTTTCCGCCAAGTTTGGCCCCATCTACCTGTTCTCGGAGCGTTGGGACAAGCGCGTGAAGAACAAAAAGTATGACAACGATGGCCACTACTTTGTGACAGCCAACAACACGACAGTCGCCTACACCAGGTGCTGGAAGTGGATGAAGGGCTTTCAGGGAGACCCCACCACCAAAGAACGAACCGATCGCATGCTGCAGAGCCAGCTACCCGACATCTCCCTGGAAATCCAGTCCGATCGACCTGAAGAGCACAGCTCACCTCAGCCACTTAGGTCACAGACCACGGCAACCGCCACATCAGCTCCTCCTCCTCCTACTCAGGAGGATATTGAAACCTATGTGGCAGACAGCATCCAGCACAACTCCTTTGCGGCGCTCATGGCCACAGTCCGTGAGACCCATCACTATAACCAAGATCTTACAGAGCAGGATGTGCTGGAGCTCATCCCTCGCGGCTTGGGACAAATGGAAGTATCAGGATCCATGTGGCTGTGCTGCCTCCACTGCCGGAAGCATAACCGACAGATCCAGTTCAGTACTGGCCACGGCCTCAAAAACCACTTTGTCACGCAGAAGCATGACCCGGTGTCACAACCTGCGGCACCAAGCGACTTGTCGGCATCCCTCGCACCTCTTCCTCCCCCTCCCCCAAAGCACCCACAGGAGATTCCTCTTCCCCCCAGCAGTACCAGGACCAAAGGAACAGACAAAGCAGCCGGCTTTGAGCCGCCGCCTTCCCCCCCCCGTGCCCTTTCACTTCCTCAGCGGCTGAAAAGGCGGCTTTCAAGGCAAGCCAGGCGGAAGCACCGAAGGCGGCCCCAGCGCTTCCGGCTAAGGCCCCACCGTCCATGGTGCCCACCCCATGCCCCCAGCCTCCGGCGAATTCCTCCTCGGCAGCACCTGCTCCCCCACCGGCTATCCCCGTTTCCCCGATCCCTCCGCACCCTCCCAAGTCCGCCTCTTCCCCTGCCCCTGCCGCTGCGCGCTCCCACACGCCCCCTCCTCCTTCCCCCCGTCCCCCGTCAGCATATGAGCCTCCGGAAACCAATGCGGCACCCGTTGGCTATGTTCCTCAGCCGCCTCCACAACAGACAGTACGATACACGCGGCAGGAGCTGGCTCAACTGCTGAGCTCCCAGTCCCACCAGGACTGGATTCGGGCCTTGGCTTCCATTAATATCCTGGTGGCTCCAGTCATTCTCGGCGGCCTCACCAACCATGAGCAACAGACCCTCTGGTCTACCAGGATGGACGCACTCCGCGAGGTTCCCCCGCTTTTCTCTGCCATCAAGTCAGTAAGGACACAAACAGGCCTCACATGGGACATCGCCATGTCGGTGAGGCGGGTCCTCACCAGCGATGGGAAGGTCACTATAGCCACAGGCGCGGGAGGAGCATATCGTGAGCTGGATGCCCCCACAAAGGTGCATGGCCTTATCCATGCCTGCTTCAACAAGATGTGGGACGAGAAGGACTTTCAGCAGCACTTCCCCTCGTGGGTCGAGTTCAACATGATCGCCACTACCATCGTGGCAGTCTACAATGAGACGGCCAAATCAGCCGGACTCCCAGCTCGTGTCTTCAGGGTCAAACCCGACAAAAATGCCTACTCCATCATGAAGATGCGGATTCAGCATGACAAGGGGCACGAGGAAGACAAGCGCATGGCCAAACTGGCTGCTGCTGCCCCTAACAAGCGCCCACAGATGCAAGTGGCTGACACAGAGGGCAAGCGACAGCGCGATGCCCCCTCCTCTTCATCCTCGACCCAGTGGGCCAGGCAGGCACGCTCCTCTCAAGAAGACGACTGGGACTGGTGGCAGCAGTGGTCCTGGCACAGTTACTCCCAGCAGTGGCCGAAAGGTCATGACCAGTGAGGGAAGAGATATGTCACAGACTCTTTGATCCCTTATGTCACAGACTCTGGGAATTCGGAACTCTTCCGACGCTTAGCAAATCTCTTCGGAAGCCTGTGAACCGCGAGCTAACCTTGCTTAAAACAGCACATCGCTGCATCAGAGAGCTGCCCACGTCCAAGCTGCCAACAGCCTCTCTCCATCGGAGATGCTTTCAGGTACATGCGGTCATGGGCATATGACCCTTACGGCCTTCTGTCTTCAACATGAGTAATCCGTGTGGGGCGCCACGAGACGGATACTCCAGGTGTCGGCTTCGTCTGAAGTACGGCCTAATTGTTGTGACAGGTGCACAGATGGACGCGTCTGTTCACTCCAAGGTGTCGGAGGAGGAAGCTCTTGTAGCTGTAGTTTTTCAAGTTTGAGCTGATTCGAGAGGTATGAGCGATGCATGCTAGAAGCAGTTTCACGAGTGCACGAGACCAAAGGCGCCCGCAAAGCGCAGAGCACGCTCGCGCAGCGTTCAATTGAAATAGTAGTAGTAGTAATAGTAGTAGTAGTAATAGTAGTATTAGTATTAGTATTAGTATTAGTAGTAGTAGTAGTAGTAGTAGTAGTAATAGTAGTACTAGTAGTAGTTAGTAGTAGTTAGTAGTAGTTAGTAGTAGTTAGTAGTAGTAGTACTACTAGTAGTAGTAGTGCTAGTGGTAGTAGCAGTACTAGTCGTAGTAGTCGTACTAGTAAGTAAGCAGTATGAGTAGTAGTGGTAGTAGTAGCAGTGTGAAAGGAAGTGGTGCTGGTAGTGATCGTAGCATTAGTAGTAGTAGTACTACTACTACTACTACTACTACTACTACTGGTGTACTTGTGGGACTGAGCAGCAGCAGCAGAAGCAGTAGCAGTACTTAGTCGTAGTGGAAGTACAACTAGTAGTAGTACTACACAAGTACTAGTATATACTACTACTACTACTACTACTACAACTACTACTACTGCTACTACGACTAAGTAGAGTGGTTGTACTAGTCGTAGTAGTAGTAGTAGTACTACTACTACGACTAGTACAAGCACTACTACTTCAACGACTACTACTTGTAGTAGTAGTACTACTACTTACTAATACTAGTAGTAGTAGTAGTAGTACTACTACTACTACTACTACTACAGTACTAACTAGTCCTACTACTACTACTACTACGACGACTACTACTACCCCAGTAACTCCTACAACTACTAGTACTACTAGTACTACTACTTGTACTACTACTACAATTATTACGACTACTACTACTACTTACTAGTACTACTACTACTACTACTACTACCACTACTAGCGCATTTATTCCTCACACGCATAGCCACGCTAGAGTGCATGCAAGCACACCACACCTTGAAACACCAAGAGCCAAAAACTAATCCCATGCAATACAACAACTCGTGCTTTTATGAATATAATCCGGAATTTGCAATTACTTATTGCCGACGAATTATCTGAATCCGAAAACATATCGACATATAGTTGTTCATGCAATTCACTGTGAGTCTTCGAGTTGAACTGCGAGTAGCCCTCGAACCCATCCCTCAGACTTCCAAATTCCCAACACCAAAAACCCTTGGCAGTACTACGCTCAAGTGTCCGGCGTTGTGCTCTCCGAGAAGTCCAGAATCGGAAGGCCTGAGTGGCATTGTATCGATTTCGGTTACTACACTGGAACTGAGCAAAGGCAGCTGAACACAGAGTGTATCTTTCCGAACCAGCGAGGCTGCTGTTGTCCGACGAGCTGAAGCTTGCTAAGCGGCACCCTGAGCGCGCTGCAGAAGCAAAGAAGCTGCATGGACACGACCTGAGCATGTGTGGCTTTGCATTGTTGTCGTCAACCTATGATGCAATTGCAGTGCACATGACAGCTCTGCCGGGAGATGCCATCTGCCTTTTTCTCCGCAGGAACCATGTGTGGGAACAGCGGGTGTCTGTACACGTCCTACGAAAAAACATTTGGGAATAGTGTCCGTCGGAAAACAAACTTTTGCACAACGAGTCCAAGGAGTGCACAAGATTCTCAGTCGTCCCAGTCCAGCGGGGTCAGGAGAAGTCCTTTGATCTGCAAGCTGATGTCACTTCCTGGCATCAGCAGGGGCCCGCGCATCTTTATTTTCAAAAACCATGCCAGCCCTTCCTTGCAAAGGCCTAGAGCAGACCCAGTCCCACTCCTAGAAGAACTAAAAAAATAATAATGCTCGGCTGTGGATCGTCCGTCGTCCCTCACGATCATACAGAAATAAAGGTCCTCCGAGTTGTGCGACGCGGTGGCCGTGTAGAGTTGACCATGGTAAGGGACCGGTACAGCGACGGGAAACCCTTCCCAGTCCGCGTTTAGCAAGTCCAAGACCCACCGGGTAACTGGGCGTCCAGGGATAAGCAGATGCCTGTGGAGTCCTGTGTGTAGAGCGTTGTCGATCCGCCTGTTCGCGGCTTCGGTAACCTGCCTCCAGGCCAGCCTTGGTGTGCATTTGTAGGAAGCTAATTAAGCTCGCAATGACCGAACGGCGGAGCAGACCATGCAATGATAGTCCAACAGTTCTTGCACTGGCCAGAAGAGAACTGAGAGTTGCACGAAAGCATTTTGTCCTCCTGCATTTGATCGACGAGTATCTGGATGCTGTCCTCCGGGTCGCTGATCCTGCTTCGGTTGTAATTTACTACACTATGTTAAACCGTACTTCAATAAAAGCAAAGCTGTCTCCTGCGTTCAAGTACACGGGGTCGCTGGTAGATGGTCCCTTCCATGGCCGACAACCATGTCCACAGCCTAAGTCAATATCCTACCTTAAGTATTTCCTGCATGTAATTCAACGAAAGTTGCCAGCTGAACTGTGAACTGAGGTGTGTACGTCTTGGGCCATGTGTCCTTCGTGATGCTCGACGGGGGTCCAAAGCATGTCTCGATCCATCGTGTCTCCCAGTTCTCCACTCCAGGGAAAGGTCCAAGGCGAAAATAATAGGCCTGCGTAAGGAGCAAGTCCGACAAGAAGATTTCGAGTTCGTACGGCGCGGACACGTCCAGCGGGATGAAGTCCAGGACCGACGGGGGGAGCTGCGCGATATAGTCCAGATTGCGTAGCTCCACGGTTGTCTGCGGCTCCATACCTTGCCGAGATGCAAGGTAATAGTCCATCCCGCGAAAATCGAACTGCGTCTGGTCCAGCGGGTCGTCCGAAGGCCGAAGAAAACTGGGAACGGAACGGCGAGTGAACGGAGTGGAACGACGCGAGTCCGAACCGGATGACATGTCCGGCGAGAGCAGAAAGGAGAAGGACGAGGGGAAGAAGACAGGAAGATCTCAAGCTGCAGCTGCGGGTGCAGGTTGGACAAGCTCAGCCAACAAATCATTCTCTGAAAAGCCCTAGTGGAATCTGAAAAAACAATGCAGCAATGGCTTTGCATCCAGATATGCATCTCTCCTGCATGCCACTGGGAGACGAAAGGCTGGGCACCCTGCACTCGTCCTCGTTGAAATGCAGGGATGCAAAGTCCGCTCGGGTGACCTGCGCGTGCCAGGGCTTTGAATCTAAATATTTAAGACTTGTGTGGGAAGAAACCACAGAATGCCCTATCATTTCATCACATTACAGTACCGCGGGTGCTAGAAATAAATACCTGGAATACAGACAGACAAAGAGCCCAGCAAAATTCCGTCCCATGTAATTACCAATGTCTCTGGCCTTTTCACTAGACATACCAGGACCCAAGAACAGGAAGTGTATTGCATCTCGAAAACGTTTGTTGTGAGGTTTTCTGGGATATAAGAAATATTATAAGGATGTAGACTTAAAGTTATTCCGAGCGACATGGACTGATTCGCTGTTGTGCTCACGCTTAGTAGATTGCTTCATGTATCTGATACGATACCGAGAAACTAGCCGTTGAGGTGCTCAGGCATTCTTAGAAAAGACAGGCTGGAATCACGAGTGTCCGTTGGAAACCGTGCCTCAAACCGAAGCCCCCAAAAATGCAACAAAAGGGTACCCCCAACCACGCTGGAGTAGAAGCAGTGCACCTCGACTTGCTAAGAAGTCGCACATATCCTCTTTATATGGTACGCCGTGTCTATAATGATATGGCTATTTGTTCTCCAGTTACTGAACATCAAATCCAGGAAGAAGCTCCGAGTTGGGCTGAGGGCCGAGCTTGCAACGATGCCTGGCCGTTGGGGGCACCTGACGGCAGAAAGCAACCAATTCTGTAATCGTATGACACAGCAGTGGAAAGCCAACCAAGGCATCTGCAGGCCACTTCTTTTGTTCTCGTGCACACGAATTGTCCAGCGATGTGCAAAAAGATTTGTGTCCGGCGATAGATTTCTGTCCGGCGATGTACAAGATTTGCTGGAACGACGGGTCTCGAAACAAAGCTGGTAACTATGGTAATGCTTTTGAATGTATTTTGCCTAAGCAATAATATTATTTTTCAAATCAAGATCCGACATGTACCATGCAAATCAAGCTTGCTACGATCGTCCAACGGGTCTGTACATAGCAGCGGCCGGAGTGGACTTCGGAGTTCTGGCCTTGCACGGAGGGCTGAAACGCAGCAGGGAACCAGTGACACACTGCAATGCAATCCCTTGAGTTAGTTAGTGCGGTCCAGACACAGGAACAGTCCTCGGGGGGTCGACCGGCGCATCCTCCACCGCGTTCTCCTCCTCCTCCTCCTGGTCCTCGTCCTTCGGGTGGATCTCTTCCTCCTGCGGGTGCTCGCCATCGCCCGTTGTGCCATCGTCCGCCGGAAATTCTGCGACAAAGCCAGGGTGATGCATGGGACAGGAAAGGCTATGTATCTTCTCATAAATATTGCAATCCACAGCAAGTAACTCTAACATGTCAGGATAGCATGCAGCGAATCATAATGCCAGGAATAAGAAGGAAACCCCAGTTACGAGGCCCCAGCAAGAACAACAGGAGGAAACCGACAAAGCAGCAACACCAAACGACTGCCGATGTCTAACTTCGGTGTATAGCTAAGTAATCTCATCAACAAAAAATGTCGCAGAACCATGCTCACCTGTATTACTACCTGAATTGGAAGCTAATAATAACCTGTTGCTGCAAGCACAATTATCTAGTATTGAAATACCACGCGCCCGCCACCCAAGTGCCTTCCGCCAACAGTTGTCCAGTAAGGTGCATGAACCCAGGTGATCGAGGAAGGTCCCACGCACTGTTTCCTGTTCTGACAACAGAATATCTTCAACTACTAATGTTGCAACAGAGAAATGAATGAATAATCTTGGTACTAGAACACATGATGTGGACTAGGATGTTGCTAGACCAGAAGCATATGCAGCAGCAATCTTTCAACGTATCTATTGTATGTATGGATAATGGATTAGGAAAGACTACATGTAGAAACAATATTGTAATAATAATAACTAAGTATTTAATTTACTTACATATATAAATATATATGTATGTATGTATTCTGGGTATCTTCAAGTACAGCACAATGTCATTGAAGAAACTGAAATGATGAAGGAGACTTGGGCTGTAGTTTGAACATGAAC
Organism: Symbiodinium sp. CCMP2592; assembly: GCA_905221615.1. NCBI lineage: Eukaryota > Dinophyceae > Suessiales > Symbiodiniaceae > Symbiodinium > Symbiodinium sp. CCMP2592. The sequence goes on along the minus strand of CAJNDT010006175.1, from coordinate 340,465 downwards.
TAGAATGCCTCTTCAATTCAAGTTGCAGCAGGAAGTGATACGGAGCCCAAGTCTGCATACTAGCTTATTTAGGATATTACTAATAATATGTACTGAAAGATAAAGCTGCTGTTTCCCGAGCCCGGGTCCTGAGCCAGGTACGTCGTCGTCGTCCACCGGGTGTTCCTCGACGTCGACATCTTCATCTTCGTCCTCCGGGTCCTCCAACTGTGATTGCAGCTTCAAGTACTGGACCTCGAGTTTTTTGGCCTCCATCTCTTCCTTTGCGATCTGCATGGCCCTGAGCAGCTTGGCCTTGTCCTTGTCCTTTGTCGTGGCCGTCGCGGATCCAGGCAGACTGGTGTCCAACGTGGCATCGGAGAACTGCGAGTGCACCCCCATTTTGGACGTCGTCGACTTTTGACCTGCGGACTGCACAGACATCCGATCGTCCTCCGATGGTGGCTCGGCCTTCGTGGTTTTCTTGGAGGGAACAGCGGGTGCCTTGGCCGGGGCCTGCGGGGGGTCGGCGGGAGGGGTTTTGAGCACCGTGGGCCTGGCCTTCTGCTTGGGTGGGGAACTCGGGCAAGCTTCTTGCGGAACGGCGGGTTTGATATCCTCGCGCCTTCGTGTGTCCAGCGCTCTGCTCCACATCGCGTTGTCCTGCTGTGGTCCCAGCCACTGACTCGACTGACCCGGGGACTTGGGTGGGGCCGTCGTGAATTGCAAGGGTTTGCCCGTCGTCTTTGAAATTGGCCTTATGGTCGGCCCAGACGAAGCTGCTGCACTGCTGGATGTGGTCGACGGGGCACGTCCGGCGGGTGGGCCACGAGGCAGTGGAGGGCCGTGGTGGGCCATGGGGGGTGCGTCCGGCGTGTTCTCCACGTGCATGGGTGGCCGCTGGGGTGGGCACCAAGACTGGCTGTCCGGCACGAAAGAACCCTTAGGTCTGTCCATCGAGGGGTGTCCTGCGCCATGCTCCGGCGTGTCAACGCCCTCGCGTTTCAACTCCTCCGTCCTTTCCCTCCTCAGCCGACCCTCGATGACCAGGTTCTGGTCGTCGTCCAGCGAGTTCATGACACGTTCCCAACCAAGTCCACCGGGTAGGTCGTGCTGGTTGAGTTGGCTCGGCGATCTCACCGGCTCCCAGCCGTCCCTCGGTCCCTCGCCTGCCCCCCTGGCCTGTCTCTCGACCCGGCGTGATTTGGCCGTCTTGTACGCCTGGAACTCCTCGTCGTCGCCTGGGACAAAGCCAAGCAGTGCCAGGACATTTTTAGTAACAACTCAGGAGCACACAAGGCAGTGCACAAGGAGTAACTTGGACTGTTGGGTATTGACTAGCCAAAGTTAATTAATGCTTCAAAGGAACTCCTCGGGCGCATCGCGTGTTTGGCCTTCGTGTTGATGTTCGTCAGGAAATAGTTCGACGGGTTCCTGATATCGCCGTCCATGAACTTACCTCAGTTTCATCGGAGACTCAGACCGTCAAGAAGCACTGACACAGCATTCATTCGCAGGCACAACACCAAGTTAATCGTCGAGGCACTGCGCATTTGTTTGGCGATGTCATGGGCCAGGACACGTCCCCACGGGGATTGCTCAACGAGAGAAGCCATGGCCTGATTTAACCAAGGAGTGCACACTCGCCTGCCTGAACACACAATGAAAATGAAAACTGTCATTGCAATCTGGTTGCCCCCCACACATGATCGTCGAACTTGCTTTTGTACAGGGCCATCGCGGAGGCCACCGCTGGAGCTTTGTAAAGGAGTACAGCGCGTTCCTGATCTGTGCAATCAGATTACTACTGGCTAATAATAGATCTAGACGTCCGACTTGGACTGGCTGTGGAATGCAACAATCAGAGATAACTACCAGAGTGGCTATTTCTTCTGCCAAGACTCTCTCTCCTTGGCCATCTCCAAACAGAGGTTGTCCACCGCGACTTGTCCACCGCGTCGGCGTGCCTTGTACAGCGCGAACTCGATCATGTCCACCGCGGTGTAGTTCTCCGGGCACATCTTGGGAGGTACGTCGTCGTCCAGACCGAGCTTTTTGCCCTTGCGTGTTCTGTTAACACGAACAAAGCCATCATCGTCCACAGCTTCTCCGGGGAACATCTTCGTGTTCTCGAACTTTTTCATGTCCGCCGGTTCCTGTTCCTCCTCGTCCGAGCTCGACGACTGCTCCACGGGTTTGTCCTCCTCCTCGTCATCAGCGTTGTCCGGCGTGGGTGCCTTTCGCCTTCTCCTGGTCCGTCGAACTGTCCTGTTCTCGCCTCTGAAGTCTGCGAGAACCTTTTCCTCCTCCGTGTCCGAGTAGTACCCCTCGTTGTCCTGCGTGTCCTGAAGGTTGTTCTCATAGACCCACGTGGCGAGGTCCGAGTCCGGCTCGACCAGGTTGTGTTTGACCTGACAGATCTTCCAGGCGAGTTCTCGGCGAGGTTCGGACTTGAAGGGGTACTTCGGGCAGTCCGCCGCGGAGAGAATGAAGTCGTTGATTTCGCCCAAGTCCGGCAGAACAGCGGGTAGTCGAACGAAGTAGAACCGCGCGTCCCAGACGTTGGGGAAGTTGAACGTCGGGAAATAACAAGGGAAACCGGTGGCAATCGAAAGAAGCGATCCGGCCCCAGCCGCCCTGTGCTTGCCCTTCGCACCTGAGTTTTTTCTGAAATAACCAGAACCAACGGGAAGAACTTCAAAGTAGAGACACCAAAGCACTTTAAATAAAGGCTCGTAGTCAGACATACGCCGATATCTAATTTGCAGCACAGTCTCAGTGCAAGAACAACGCGAGTTTTTGCTGTGGCCCACGAAGTTCGAACCACGTCCAGATGAGTCCAATGAGTAAGACCAGCGCTTGCCACATGCCGTTCTGTCCAATACTGAGGTGCTTCAGAACGTCGTAGTTGACCGCCGGGTTGCCTCGCACATGAACTAAAGAAACTGCTTGAACCTTTCTGTTACTTACACACACTCCTGTCATGAACGGCTCATGCAAACACTGAGGAACTGCTGCTCAGAAACCCCTCGGAGTGCTTTGGTCGTACTCCGCGTTTGTCAGTCCGAGATTTCGAACGTCCACCGTCTGAAAGGTAAAGTTCTCCTTGCCAAAAGCCCAGCGACAATATTCCTGTACGATCCCCGTGTGTCCAGCGCAGTACGAGTTGTCCGGCGATTCACCTGAAAAGTCATTGTGACATGAATCACGTGTTCACAAAGCAATGTCTCGTGCAAACGTGATGAATGTCTATTTCTTTTGCAAGCGTCTTCGTCCATCGGGGTAGTTCATCTCCGAACCGTAGGCGATGATCACCACCTCCCTGTTCCTCGCGTTCTCGGCCTTCGCGTACGTCGTGGCCATCCGGGGTCCAACGTTCGGCAAGTACTCCTTGAGCGGCGCACGAGGGGTTGGCGGGCCCGACATGATGGCCAAGGCGAAAAAAACCGACGAGTAGATAACGAGTTAGAAGTTCTCAAGGCTCTCTTTGACCCAAATGCGCAGCAATCCGTCATGCCCTGCTCCATGTGCCAACAATTCAACCACGAATGCAGGTGCAAGCGACATGAGCAAATCACAGCCATGAGCAACGTGTGCAAAGCGGGGGGGCGGAAGGCACCTGCTCCGGCGAGATATTCTTGGTGTCCGTCAGGAGCACAATGTGGTGTCCGGCGAGTCGAAAGCAGGGCTTCAAGGGCTGGTGTGTTCTCGGGGTTGGGCCGACGAGTTGTTTTCTCAAAAAATGATAAAGAAGTTCAAGTTTCCTTCACAACAACAGAAAACATCTGCCATATATATTCCTTTATCAGAAATTATTCTTAAGTGTTTGAAATTGAAAAGCCCTGCTCCCTGCATGCAATCAGCATAGTTTTCGAAACCACCCAGACATGTCGAATGTTTGGGAACAATTACACCGTAGATGCTTCAAGCTGCAGGTGTAGTAGCCAACTCCCGGCCAATGGATAACGTTTCTGCCCGAGGATTGCTATGTGTTGTGGGGGGTGGCCTGAACTTCGTCCATTGTGGTGCACCATAAAAAGCCCCAGGGGTACCGCTATCCCGTCCATCCCGTTGACCGTCCAGACATGTTTGACAGAATTACACAGTTCATGTTTCATGCTGCAGGTGTAGTAGCCAAGTCCCGACGAATGGATACAGTAGATGTGGGGATTGCTATGTGTTATGGGGGTGGCCTGAACTTCGAAATGCCCTGTTGTGGTGCACCATGGAAAAAGCCCCCAGGGGTACGGCTATCCCGGCCATACGCGCATCCCTGCCTAAGTCGATCCCTGAATTAGCTGCATCTGAGCGAGCCGTGGATTCAGCTTGAAGCCAGACCCTGTTGGCCTTTTCAAGGCCAGGGTGTGCGGCACGTAGCGCTTCAGATGCCTCCAGAGCTGATCGAGCAGATCCCATCGCTGGTTCGCATGGCAGAAACCAAGCGATCTTTGAAAAGCTGCGCATCTCTCTGAAGTGTCCGCGAGTAGACACTGGAATAGACCCATGCCAGAGCAGTTGCCGAGGAAACCAAAGCCGTCCAAAGGGAAGGCGCCTGCACGCTTGACCGAGGTCTCGTAAAAGAGCGCATGAAGCACGAGGATCGCAGCATCGTCCAAGGGGCCTGTCACAACCTCAGTGGAAAGCAGCGAAAAGAAACGGCAGCAAGCAGAAAGTGCAAGATGTCAGGCAAGAGGCACGCCATGCATCGTGATCATCATCGAAGCAGAACCGAGCAAAGCCGCCCAGATTCGCAGGCAAGGCGATGCCCTGCTTGCGAACGAGCAAGACGAAGGCCAGGAGGCAGGACAGCCAGCACACGAAGTCGGAGCTGCCGGCTGGCAACATGGAAGAAAGTGCGGTAGAGCTCTGAAACCAAGAAGCAGCTGACATCCATGAGCATCATGAGCGTGTGTCAGGAGAATGTGTATGAACACGATGGCCATGAACCAACGTATAGCAGAAGCCGGCACGCAGCAGATGTACACAATGCGCCCGAGTACTTTAGAGTGCGTGCTGCCGCCGACGAGGACGATGGCGGCGGTGGTCGGTGGTGTTGGTGGTGGTGCTGCTTACGACGACGTGGTCGAGTGGGCGTCATCATCCCCCCCCCCACCCCCCCCAAACCCTGGACCCCAAACCTTAAAACGATGCAAAAACACCATGGTCGCTAAGGTGCGCATTAGCCTAAACTAAACCCTAAACCCTAAGCCGGGAAAAACCAGGCCGAGGCGCGATGAACTTGCCGCTCTACTTCGCCTTGAGGGTCCCCAATGCCTCTCCGGACAAAACTGACAAGTAGATTGGCCGAGACATTATATGCACATATACATATATATATACACTAGTACCATCCTCTATCCATACTTTACCATCAACATAATCGCGAAAGCCCACAATTGACAATGAGGTTCATGCTGCCCACTAAGTCGTGGACATCTTTGTGCGGCTTCATTTTGGCGATGCAGGGGCACAAGTCGCAGCCAGCACAAATTGCCAGTTCTCTGAGTGACTTCATCTTTTCAAGGGAAAAACTTCGGGGTTTGGAGCACGTTGCAAGCTTTTATGCGGTTGCCTGTTCGGTTGAAGGTGTTGGATTTTGAAAGGATTTTGAGGGCTACCTCTGGTCTCCATGTGTAGGATTCTAACCACAAAACTGGTTAACCCAAAACAGGACCTAGACTGGAGACTATAGGTAGGGCTTCTTTAGACTGTTGGGCGTTTAGGATTCAGGCTATTTAGGAGTTTCGGGCTTGCTAAAAAACTTCTTCGGGTCGAGGCCGCTGGGAGTTGTGGGCTTCAGGAGGTTGGGCTTTGCTTGTTGTAGTCTTGGACCTCGGAATTATTGTGTTTAGGAGATTTCGAGTATAGGACTAGGATTAGCTTGGATGATTGTGGGGTTGAAGTGGGGGATTAGCTGATAATGGAGGCCTTCCAATGGAAGCCAAGTCACGCAGAGCCGCTTCCAAGAACATACGAGCCTCAATGATGACCTGCGCGAAACACTGATGTCCGTCTCCTAAGACCTAAATGATGGTGCTTTCCGAGGGCCTAGAATCTTGCCCTAAAAAGGCCCTACGCCCGAATTAGTTTGTTCCCCGAAAGACGCAACAAGCCCAGACCAAAAGACTCAAAGCCAATGGTTTAGAGTTTCGGGTTTTCGGAATTTAGATTTGGGATTGGGGTGTCGGGTTACCAAGTTCAAGAGCATCCGCACACGACACCATATTAAATATGAGAATGTACCGCACCCTCAAAGCCTGCTCCATGCGTTTCAGCGCCCCCCCTTTTCTTTGAGAACTACCATCACACCAGCTCATTTCTATTCGGGTGTTGCGGGTAACAAGCATTGTGAGCCAAGAATAAACCCCAAACCCAATTACATCTGAGCATCGAAACTTCCCAGAAACTCCAACCACAGTTACAAAACAGTATTGGCTGTAGGAGCAGTATCTACACTACACATCCTGCCAAAAACCAACTACGCCACTGCGTGGCCAGCCTGTCCACTCCGTTGCTGTGCCGACCGGCGAAAAGTAATATCAGCCCTCGGATCACTCGGGATGGCCCGTCGCCCGTCGCCTCGAATGGTTGGAACGTGGCGATCCATCCCAGCTAGACGAGTGGTTTGTGATCGGGCTCAGACCAAGTCTAGTTCAAGATAGTTCGAGCGTAGTTGTAGGGTGTGTGTGTGTGTGTGGTCGTAGTAGGCCCTAGACCTCGCATCTAGACTGATGCTGGGCTTGGAACTGTAGCAGACCATGCCGCACGTGAATGTCTGCATTGCTCTCACGATCTCTCATGTGTCCTATCGTCAAGGCTCTATTTGCCTCGAGTTCATGGAGCATTGCTGGGAGCCACAGTGCATTGCGGCACGGCGAGCTAGCGGGATCGAAACGGCACAATCAATGCATTGCGTGACTGAAGGTCAAAGTCCCGCTAGCCCTGCTTTTTCGGCTGTGCCGCATTTTAGTAAGCGAACACGTCAACTAGCGGGTGCTCCGGCAGCCGAAGCATTAGCCTATCACTTGATTCCCCATCCCTGCAGAAGCAAGTTGTGCCATGGCTGTCTTTATTCCTGACGGAAAGGGCAAATGCATCTGGAAACTGCTCTTCGTATAGCTTCCGGAGCATAACTTGAGAGATGAAAGTGGCACAGCAGGGGAGCTCATGGAGCATCTTGGGACGGGTCGCCTAGGGCAGAGCGGCTGAAGAGAACTGAATCGCGCCTAAGCTTCAAACCCATGCCTGCCGCCGCCATGGCGTGTCAAACTAGGACTTATGTGGTTTCTCCTGTAGCTAGCCTGACAGCGGTAGCTTGCGTGAGGTGTCAAGCAAGGTGCAGGTACAGCTGCGGTCCCGCAGCACACGTGAGTTGCAGATCGGCCGGCGCAACTGCACCTTCACCAGAAGCAAAACAATTAAGACAAAAGCAACTCCATCGTGAAGGAGAAGGGGAGGTCTGCGTCAAGCGATTCTCACCAGCTCAGCAGTGCCAGAGAAAGCTCGATGCTGAGATCTGTTTCAGAAATTTTGGGACAAACAAAATGTCCATCAGTGCACTCGGGATGGTTCGAACCACGTTCATGGTGTGGCACCAACACTCTGAACTTCCCTCAAGAAACAAAGCTTCTTCCGTCATGGTCATCAGCAAGTGTGCAGTCCGCTTCCTTCGCGAGACCTGTGCGGTGACATGGACCTGACCCTCTGGCCATGAGGTCTAAAACAGCTTCGGTCGCAGCAGCCCAAGAGGAACACACCCTCTCAGGCTTTGCTCTCAACAACTGTGCATCGAGACAATCCGCTGTTTATAAACGAAAACCCTTTGGCGAAAGGGATTCGGGCGATCCCTGCAGAAGGCCTTTGGGCACAGCTAGCTTCCGCCGCGAGGGGAGAAAGATTGCATTGCATAAGCCCCGTGCACGGGCATGCCGCCAGCAAAGACCGGAACATCGCACACCACAGATTAAAACTTGCCTTTGCCTTTCGCCTAACAGATCAGAGCTACACTCCCCGACGAGTATACCGAGTATACCTGCTCCTGCTTCAATCTTGCATCTCTTTGATACGTGACGGGGTATCGGCTTCGAGCGGGCACGCAAGATGCTGGAACGGCGAGAAGGCACGGAGTCTCTTAGACTGTTCGAAAGCTTGCCGAATGTGTGCCACAACACTTCTCGTGTCCATCTGTGCAGCGACTCCCTGGTGTGTGGGAAGTGCCCGTGAGCGGCCAGGCACGTGAAGTACATGCAGTGTCCACAGCATGTGCAGCACGAGCGACACGAGGTGTTGACAATAAAGTCAAAATTATCACTGGCCGGCGCTTGCGGGTGCCTGCGTCCTGATCCAGGTCGTGTTCTGGCCCTCTGCGTCAGAGAAAAATGCGCATCTGGAGCTCGCTCTGTAATAGCTGCATGTCTGCCGAAACGTCAAGGTTTTGCAGCCTTGATTCACAGCGCACATGCTGCATAGTTGCAATCCTTGGCCAACTGCTGCCAGCAGAGGCCTAGTGCTGTGCCATGCGCCTGCGATGATGCGTTGTAAAACCTCCATGTGCTAAGCCTCCATGAGTTTTCCTTTCAACACTCACGTACCCTCGATGCTACTCGGGCAGGCTCGAATTGGCATTTACACGGTGTAACCCGATGCTGGCTGCCATCATCGATGATGTGAGCCTGGTGGAACACAGAAGAGTCTCGTGCCGCATGGTACAAACCTCAAAACCACGGTGAGGAAGACAACCAAACATTTCCGAACAATAAGCCTACGGAGCTAGAGCTCTGCAACGACCCGGCTTTGAATGAATGAGCCTACCAAGCATTGTCTGCTGCGAGCAAAGAACACATCCTTACCGGCCATCCTCGTGCTCAGTGAATCAAGCGGCAAAGTTGTGCCTGGCTGGTCCAAAAGTGCGGGAGACCTCCACGGAGTGGAGCGTGCGACATTGCTGCCGGCACGTGCACAATCGGCGTCGCGGAAGCAAAGCCACAGTGCAGATGGGCCTCATACAACAATGAAATCACGGAAGTGCGGGCAAGAGAATGGCACTGCAACGGAGGCCGGAGGGTGCAAAAGACCCGACCTCCTTGCCGCAAGAGTGACAGCAAGAGCAGCCGCTGCCGGAACTGCACATCCCTCCATTTGGAGACACGCAGAGTTGAGAGGTCTGAAAGCTGAACAGCTGCCGTGCTACTCTAAGCGACGGCCGCTGAAGCAGACAAGCTGGTGTGAACAAACGATGCTATATCATGCCAGGGCTACCACATGCGCGTGGTACATCGGTTCCGTCTGTGCCAAAGATGAAGCAATGCTAGTCGAGAGCACAGTGGCCGCAGATGCAACTTTGTTGGGTGCAATGCTGGAACATGCACTTAGCATAGCTATGCGGGAGCGTCGACCTGCAAACCTCATGTCGCCCAATTCCAAAGTCTCAGGCTTCTTAAGGCTCCGACACCTGTCAAAATCTCTAGTCGGTCATGCAGCAAAGCTCGGGAGGCGGCCAGTGCAAAGAGCACGTGGAGATCTCAGCAAGCAGCACCGACGCTGGATGTGCAGAGAATCGCAAAGAGGCAGCACGATGGAGACGCAGGCCCGGCGGGGAGGATCGCAGCAGCAGACCCATCTGCAAGAGGCTCTGCTACCCCTCATCCCCCCCACGCTCCCCAACCCGCAATAATTACTGGGAGCGCCACTGACGATTTCCAGGCAAGCTTAGGGTCATGGGCCGTCCCCCCTTTCTGCACAGGCAAAGCCCGGCAAGTCACATGTCAAACATCCTCTCTCAGTCCTGCAGGCCTTATAAGCCATTAAACTGAGTTTTAAACTGAGTTTAAAACTTGCTATTCCTATGACCCTCAGACGAACCTTTGGCTGACCCGCCTTCCTGGTGCCCGCGCGGGGGCCCGACTTTCTCTCCAAGGCCACCGGCCGAACGCTGCCAGGAGCTCTAACTCTAGCTAGAAGCTCTTTGGGTGGGGGCTCGAAAGATTCAACACGATGGCCCTCACGTGATAGGAATGCTACCCAGCATCGCTCACGCCACACCCTGCCGCGCCTGCCCATCTCCCATGTTCACATGCAGAAATTCGCTACATGACTCCGGCCATAGACGACGGTGATCACAAATGGAAACTGCAAAGCAACCAGAACTTGCACCTGCTGCGTTCCTTTGATGGGCTGCCATGCAGGATTTGGCCAGTTGAGGCTTGCAATAACCTCTCAAAGGGGGTTGCCAGAACTTGCGATTAGTTTCAATTCCGGTGTGCCTCGTGTCAGGAGGTGAACGATGGAACCAGAGTTCAGGCCTGCCGGTGTGGACAGGACCGGCATGGCGGGAAAGAGCAGGGAAAACTGCCAGGAACCAAGCGAACCCCAAATCACTGTGACCGTGCTCAGCGGCTTCAGTTCAGCTGAGCCGTGCTTGATGTCGGCTCTTCACTCCCTAGTTAACAAGCTGGCACGATTGGCAGCCCAGCCACGCTGTCTGTCTGGTTGTAGAAGGCTGAGCAGGCTGCAAGCCAGCGGATAGAAACAGCGGGGGACCACCAGGGTCTGGCAGGTGCAGGCTCTTGGGAGAACTTCCCATGTCACGCTCATCGAGGGCTCGGCTCGGATGCTGGCCCTCATCTTGAATGCAGGAGATGGCACTCTGATCGAATTTGTCATTGCCGAGTGGCAAGCCACCGTGCCCTGCTTCCGGGCTCTGTGGGGAAGTGGCAGGCCAAGGATCAGCTGCATGCTACGACTACTCTCGACTAGGAGCGTGTACCCTTGCGGACCTGGCTTTCTGTGGCTGGACTCCAGGATCAACATCCATGCAGCTTTTGGCGCCTAGCTGCGGCTGGCAACTCCACAGCCTCTTGTCTTTTTGGTGCTGGTGACTTCACAGCCTCACTTGCAAGACGCTCTACTCTGGGCTTTAAACAGTGGGTAGCAAACTCCGGGCACTCGGGCGGATGCGGGCAACTGCACGCAAGCATATGCATGCATGACGAAAAAGCGCATGACGTAGCAAACTGACAGGCTTTCTGGAGAGGGATCGCTTGGCTTGCCAGCCTTGGCTCAGACACCGCGCGGCTTCGACCTATCTGGCCATGAACTCTACAAGACCTTCGGTCGCAGCAGCCGATCAAGAGCATCTGGGCTAAAGTGCCCTTTCAGACCTGGCTGCCTAGGCGAAGAAGGACGAAGAGCGCTGGCAACAGAAACTCGAGTGATCCTGCAAAGAGCCCTCGGGCGAAACAAGCTTCTGCCGCGAAGGAAAAAGAATGATTTCAAACGTCGTGACACGGCTCTCTTGGGCCGTGTCCGAAAGCTCTTCGACACGTGACCGGGCAGGGTTGCACGGACGGTGTGGGCACCACAAGAAGAGACGCCATCTCTTCGAAAGTTAACCAGGCTTGTGTCACAAAACTCTCCCTGCCCTTCTGCACAGTGGCGGCCTCGTACGTGAGCAGTGCCCGTCAGCGGCCGTTGCACGCGAAGCGCATCCGGTGTCCGCAGCATGCGCAGCATGCGCGACAGATGATGCGCAGGCTGCGGTGATGACAGCAAGGTCGAGATTATCACTGGCCTGGTTCTCGTGGGCGCATGCGTTCCGATCCAGGCGGTGCTCTCACCATCTGCAGTTCCTGCTTGAGAAACAGACGCTCACCTGAAGTCAGCACTGCAAGATCTGCATGTGCACTGCAAGATCTGCATGTCTCCCCAAATGTCAGGGTGCTGCTGTCTTGATTCCCTCACTGTCTCAGATCGTTGTCCCCCTCTGTCGGTGTCGCCGGCATGCATAGCACATAGCTGACACTAACTGTCCCACAAGTTTCCTCACAACGGTAGGGACTCATGCTGTGCGCAGGTGGCGAGATTGACGGCCACTCTTGTCCTGGTCCTAGTCATCGACATATTTCCGTGCGAATTTACGGACGTGCCTCCCGCAGGCTGTCGTCTGCAGCCATCACGACTCATTCACCGCACTCCGGCTCCTGTCAAAGACCCATGGAATTAAGTGCACGAGCCGGCCTCAGGCCAGCCGGCACTGATGCAGATGCGACCCTTCTGCGGACCTTGCAACGCCTGGGGCGCAAGGGCAGGGGCATGCTGCTCGGTTGCTTGCTCCTTAGCTTCCCTGCGCTCAGCGAATCAAGCCGCCAAGTTGTGCCTGGCTGGTCCAAAAGTGCGGGAGACCTCCACGGAGTGGAGCGTGCGACATTGCTGCCGGCACGTGCACCATCGGCGTCGTGGAAGCAAAGCCACAGTGCAGATGGGCCTCACACAACAATGAAATCACGGAAGTGCGGGCAAGAGAATGGCACTGCAACGGAGGCCGGAGGGTGCAAAAGACCCGACCTCCTTGCCGCAAGAGTGACAGCAAGAGCAGCCGCTGCCGGAACTGCACATCCCTCCATTTGGAGACATGCAGAGTTGAGAGGTCTGAAAGCTGAACAGCTGCCGTGCTACTCTAAGCGACGGCCGACTGAAAAGCCGCGCGAAGCACGCAGTGACCATTCTTCGGCTGAAGCAGACAAGCTGGTGTGAACAAACGATGCTATATCATGCCAGGGCTACCACATGCGCGTGGTACGTCGGTTCCGTCTGTGCCATAGATGAAGCCATGCTAGTCGAGAGCACAGTGGCCGCCGATGCAACTTTGTTGAGTGCAATGCTGGAACATGCACTTAGCATAGCTATGCGGGAGCGTCGACCTGCAAACCTCATGTCGCCCAATTCCAAAGTCACAGGCTTCTTAAGGCTCCGACACCTGTCAAAATCTCTAGTCGGTCATGCAGCAAAGCTCGGGAGGCGGCCTGTGCAAAGAGCACGTGGAGATCTCAGCAAGCAGCACCGACGCTGGATGTGCAGAGAATCGCAAAGAGGCAGCACGATGGAGACGCAGGCCCGGCGGGGAGGATCGCAGCAGCAGACCCATCTGCAAGAGGCTCTGCTACCCCTCATCCCCCCCACGCTCCCCAACCCGCAATAATTACTGGGAGCGCCACTGACGATTTCCAGGCAAGCTTAGGGTCATGGGCCGTCCCCCCTTTCTGCACAGGCAAAGCCCGGCAAGTCACATGTCAAACATCCTCTCTCAGTCCTGCAGGCCTTAATAGCCATTAAACTGAGTTTTAAACTGAGTTTAAAACTTGCTATTCCTATGACCCTCAGACGAACCTTTGGCTGACCCGCCTTCCTGGTGCCCGCGCGGGGGCCCGACTTTCTCTCCAAGGCCACCGGCCGAACGCTGCCAGGAGCTCTAACTCTAGCTAGAAGCTCTTTGGGTGGGGGCTCGAAAGATTCAACACGATGGCCCTCACGTGATAGGAATGCTACCCAGCATCGCTCACGCCACACCCTGCCGCGCCTGCCCATCTCCCATGTTCACATGCAGAAATTCGCTACATGACTCCGGCCATAGACGACGGTGATCACAAATGGAAACTGCAAAGCAACCAGAACTTGCACCTGCTGCGTTCCTTTGATGGGCTGCCATGCAGGATTTGGCCAGTTGAGGCTTGCAATAACCTCTCAAAGGGGGTTGCCAGAACTTGCGATTAGGTTCAATTCCGGTGTGCCTCGTGTCAGGAGTTGAACGATGGAACCAATCTTGAGGCTCAGCGGTGAGTTCAGGCCTGCCGGTGTGGACAGGACTGGCAAGGCAGGAAAGAGCAGGGAAAACTGCCAGGAACCAAGCGAAGCCCAAATCACCGTGACCGTGCTCAGCGTCTTCGCTTCAGCTGAGCTGCGGGCCTGACTATGCCAAGTCGACTGATTTGTATCAAGCAACGGCACTTGCGAGTGGATCCAAAGGTGGATGTCGGCTTCCTCCGAAGAGTCTGCAACATGCTTCGTCTGTTTCTGTGCCTGGAGAGCTTGTTTGAGAACTCCGGCAGCGTCTGCAGGAGGTCCGCGGCAAACAGGCTTCCACAATCGTTTGTAGGTCCTTTTGCCACACCTCTAAACTGCCTGCTTGAGGTCTTAATCTCCAGCTTCTGAGTGTCTGATTCTTACGTCTGAACTTCAGGTAGCTTCGAGGCCATGGGCTATGAGCTAGACTATCACATGAGTCTGGCCGGTGCCGTTGCTTGAACAAGTTTCCCATGTGACACTCAGCGAGGGCCTGGGCACGATGCATTGCACAAATCTTGTTCATTTTCCTTGTCGAGTGGCAAGCCACCCAGCCCTGCTCCTGCTCCCGGGGCTCTGTGAGGAAGTGGCCACTCCAGGCTGGCAGGCCAAGGATCGGCTGCATGCTACGACTACTCTCGACTAGGAGCGTGTACCCTTGCGGACCTGGCTTTCTGTGGCTGGACTCCAGGATCAACATCCATGCAGCTTTTGGCGCCTGGCTGCGGCTGGCAACTCCACAGCCTCTTTTCTTTTTGGTGCTGGTGACTTCACAGCCTCACTTGCACGACGCTCTACTCTGGGCTTCAAGCAGCGGGTAGCAAACTCCGGGCACTCGGGCGGATGCGGGCAACTGCATGCAAGCATATGCATGCATGACGAAAAAGCGCATGACGTAGCAAACTGACAGGCTTTCTGGAGAGGGATCGCTTGGCTTGCCAGCCTTGGCTCAGACACCGCGCGGCTTCGACCTATCTGGCCATGAACTCTACAAGACCTTCGGTCGCAGCAGCCGATCAAGAGCATCTGGGCTAAAGTGCCCTTTCAGACCTGGCTGCCTTTCACTCCCGCTTGGCATCAAGAAACCGGCGCGGGATAGGCGAAGAAGGACGAAGAGCGCTGGCAACAGAAACTCGAGTGATCCTACAAAGAGCCCTCGGGCGAAGCCAGCTTCTGCAGCGAAGGAGAAAGAATGATTTCAAACGTCGTGACACGGCTCTCTTGGGCCGTGTCCGAAAGCTCTTCGACACGTGACCGGGCAGGGTTGCACGGACGGTGTGGGCACCGCAAGAAGAGACCCCATCTCTTCGAGAATTAACCAGGCTTGTGTCACAAAACTCTCCCTGCCCTTCTGCACAGTGGCGGCCTCGTACGTGAGCAATGCCCGTCAGCGGCCATTGCACGCGAAGCGCATCCGGTGTCCGCAGCATGCGCAGCATGCGCGACAGACAATGCGGTGATGACAGCAAGGTCAAGATTATCACTGTCCTGGTTCTGGTGGGCGCATGCGTTCCGATCCAGGCGGTGCTCTCACCATCTGCAGTTCCTGCTTGAGAAACAGACGTGCACCTGGAGTCAGCACTGCAAGATCTGCATGTCTCCCCTAATGTCAGGGTGCTGCTGTCTTGATTTCCTCACTGTCTCAGATCATTGTCCCCTTCGGTCGGCGTCGCCGGTGTGTGCGGCATGTAGCTGGGATCCCGGGCCAACTGCTAGCACAGGCCCGCTGAGCAGCTCCGTCTACCAAAGAGGGTCTATGCTGCTCAATGAGGAATTGGTCTGCCAGCCCTCACGGCTCATTCACCGCACTCCGGCTCCTGTCAAAGACCCATGGAATTAAGTGCAAGATAGTGCAAGAGCCGGCCTCAGGCCCACCGGCACTGATGCCGATGCGACCCTTCTGCGGACCTTGCAACGCCTGGGGCGCAAGGGCAGGGGCATGCTGCTCGGTTGCTTGCTCCTTAGCTTCCCTGCGCTCAGCGAATCAAGCCGCCAAGTTGTGCCTGGCTGGTCCAAAAGTGCGGGAGACCTCCACGGAGTGGAGCGTGCGACATTGCTGCCGGCACGTGCACCATCGGCGTCGTGGAAGCAAAGCCACAGTGCAGATGGGCCTCACACAACAATGAAATCACGGAAGTGCGGGCAAGAGAATGGCACTGCAACGGAGGCCGGAGGGTGCAAAAGACCCGACCTCCTTGCCGCAAGAGTGACAGCAAGAGCAGCCGCTGCCGGAACTGCACATCCCTCCATTTGGAGACACGCAGAGTTGCGAGGTCTGAAAGCTGAACAGCTGCCGTGCTACTCTAAGCGACGGCCGACTGAAAAGCCACGCGAAGCACGCAGTGACCATTCTTCGGCTGAAGCAGACAAGCTGGTGTGAACAAACGATGCTATATCATGCCAGGGCTACCACATGCGCGTGGTACATCGGTTCCGTCTGTGCCATAGATGAAGCAATGCTAGTCGAGAGCACAGTGGCCGCAGATGCAACTTTGTTGGGTGCAATGCTGGAACATGCACTTAGCATAGCTATGCGGGAGCGTCGACCTGCAAACCTCATGTCGCCCAATTCCAAAGTCTCAGGCTTCTTAAGGCTCCGACACCTGTCAAAATCTCTAGTCGGTCATGCAGCAAAGCTCGGGAGGCGGCCTGTGCAAAGAGCACGTGGAGATCTCAGCAAGCAGCACCGACGCTGGATGTGCAGAGAATCGCAAAGAGGCAGCACGATGGAGACGCAGGCCCGGCGGGGAGGATCGCAGCAGCAGACCCATCTGCAAGAGGCTCTGCTACCTCTCATCCCCCCTGGGAGCGCCACTGACGATTTCCAGGCAAGCTTAGGGTCATGGGCCGTCCCCCCTTTCTGCACAGGCAAAGCCCGGCAAGTCACATGTCAAACATCCTCTCTCAGTCCTGCAGGCCTTATAAGCCATTAAACTGAGTTTAAAAGTTCCTATTTATTCCTATGACCCTCAGACCAACCTTCCAGATCGCGCTGACTCGCCTTCGTTGTGTCCGCGGGCCGGACCTCCTCTCCAAGGTTACCGACCAAACCCGCCGCCTCCTACTCTGGCAAACAGCTCTGGTCGGAGTGATGCTTTCGCATCTTTCGATGAAGCTACAGGCTACCTGGCTACCTGTGTGAAGCTCAAGCGATTGCCATTTTGCCTTGACATTGGCTAGGCCGAATAGCCCATAAGGCTCAGCAAGCTGCAGGGTGGATGCCAGGTGAGTTCAGGCCCGCCGGTGTGGACAGGACCGGCAAGGCAGGAAAGAGCAGGGAAAACCGCCAGGAACCAAGCCAACCCCAAATCACTGTGACCGTGCTCAGCGGCTTCGTTTCAGCTGAGCCGCGGGCCTGACAATGCCAAGTCGACCGATTTGTATCAAGCAACGGCACTTGCGAGTGGATCCAAAGGTGGATGTCGGCTTCCTCCGAAGAGTCTGCAACATGCTTCGTCTGTTTCTGTGCCTGGAGAGCTTGTTTGAGAACTCCGGCAGCGTCTGCAGGAGGTCCGCGGCAAACAGGCTTCCACAATCGTTTGTAGGTCCTTTTGCCACACCTCTAAACTGCCTGCTTGAGGTCTTAATCTCCAGCTTCTGAGTGTCTGATTCTTACGTCTGAACTTCAGGTAGCTTCGAGGCCATGGGCTATGAGCTAGACTATCACATGAGTCTGGCCGGTGCCGTTGCTTGAAAAAGTTTCCCATGTGACACTCAGCGAGGGCCTGGGCACGATGCATTGCACAAATCTTGTTCATTTTCCTTGTCGAGTGGCAAGCCATCCTGCCCTGCTCCTGCTCCCGGGGCTCTGTGAGGAAGTGGCCACTCCAGGCTGGCAGGCCAAGGATCGGCTGCATGCTACGACTACTCTCGACTAGGAGCGTGTACCCTTGCGGACCTGGCTTTCTGCGGCTGGACTCCAGGATCAACATCCATGCAGCTTTTGGCGCCTGGCTGCGGCTGGCAACCCCACAGCCTCTTTTCTTGTTGGTGCTGGTGACTTCACAGCCTCACTTGCACGACGCTCTACTCTGGGCTTCAAGTAGCGGGTAGCAAACTCCGGGCACTCGGGCGGATGCGGGCAACTGCACGCAAGCATATGCATGCATGACGAAAAAGCGCATGACGTAGCAAACTGACAG
Source organism: Symbiodinium sp. CCMP2592 (assembly GCA_905221615.1). NCBI lineage: Eukaryota > Dinophyceae > Suessiales > Symbiodiniaceae > Symbiodinium > Symbiodinium sp. CCMP2592. The sequence goes on along the minus strand of CAJNDT010006175.1, from coordinate 322,727 downwards.
GCTTTCTGGAGAGGGATCGCTTGGCTTGCCAGCCTTGGCTCAGACACCGCGCGGCTTCGACCTATCTGGCCATGAACTCTACAAGACCTTCGGTCGCAGCAGCCGATCAAGAGCATCTGGGCTAAAGTGCCCTTTCAGACCTGGCTGCCTTTCACTCCCGCTTGGCATCAAGAAACCGGCGCAGGATAGGCGAAGAAGGACGAAGAGCGCTGGCAACAGAAACTCGAGTGATCCTGCAAAGAGCCCTCGGGCGAAGCAAGCTTCTGCCGCGAAGGAAAAAGAATGATTTCAAACGTCGTGACACGGCTCTCTTGGGCCGTGTCCGAAAGCTCTTCGACACGTGACCGGGCAGGGTTGCACGGACGGTGTGGGCACCACAAGAAGAGACGCCATCTCTTCGAAAATTAACCAGGCTTGTGTCACAAAACTCTCCCTGCCCTTCCGCACAGTGGCGGCCTCGTACGTGAGCAATGCCCGTCAGCGGCCATTGCACGCGAAGCGCATCCGGTGTCCGCAGCATGCGCAGCATGCGCGACAGACAATGCGGTGATGACAGCAAGGTCAAGATTATCACTGTCCTGGTTCTGGTGGGCGCATGCGTTCCGATCCAGGCGGTGCTCTCACCATCTGCAGTTCCTGCTTGAGAAACAGACGTGCACCTGGAGTCAGCACTGCAAGATCTGCATGTCTCCCCTAATGTCAGGGTGCTGCTGTCTTGATTTCCTCACTGTCTCAGATCATTGTCCCCTTCGGTCGGCGTCGCCGGTGTGTGCGGCATGTAGCCGGGATCCCGGGCCAACTGCTAGCACAGGCCCGCTGAGCAGCTCCGTCTACCAAAGAGGGTCTATGCTGCTCAATGAGGAATTGGTCTGCCAGCCCTCACGGCTCATTCACCGCACTCCGGCTCCTGTCAAAGACCCATGGAATTAAGTGCAAGATAGTGCAAGAGCCGGCCTCAGGCCCACCGGCACTGATGCCGATGCGACCCTTCTGCGGACCTTGCAACGCCTGGGGCGCAAGGGCAGGGGCATGCTGCTCGGTTGCTTGCTCCTTAGCTTCCCTGCGCTCAGCGAATCAAGCCGCCAAGTTGTGCCTGGCTGGTCCAAAAGTGCGGGAGACCTCCACGGAGTGGAGCGTGCGACATTGCTGCCGGCACGTGCACCATCGGCGTCGTGGAAGCAAAGCCACAGTGCAGATGGGCCTCACACAACAATGAAATCACGGAAGTGCGGGCAAGAGAATGGCACTGCAACGGAGGCCGGAGGGTGCAAAAGACCCGACCTCCTTGCCGCAAGAGTGACAAAAAGAGCAGCCGCTGCCGGAACTGCACATCCCTCCATTTGGAGACACGCAGAGTTGCGAGGTCTGAAAGCTGAACAGCTGCCGTGCTACTCTAAGCGACGGCCGACTGAAAAGCCGCGCGAAGCACGCAGTGACCATTCTTCGGCTGAAGCAGACAAGCTGGTGTGAACAAACGATGCTATATCATGCCAGGGCTACCACATGCGCGTGGTACATCGGTTCCGTCTGTGCCATAGATGAAGCAATGCTAGTCGAGAGCACAGTGGCCGCAGATGCAACTTTGTTGGGTGCAATGCTGGAACATGCACTTAGCATAGCTATGCGGGAGCGTCGACCTGCAAACCTCATGTCGCCCAATTCCAAAGTCTCAGGCTTCTTAAGGCTCCGACACCTGTCAAAATCTCTAGTCGGTCATGCAGCAACGCTCGGGAGGCGGCCAGTGCAAAGAGCACGTGGAGATCTCAGCAAGCAGCACCGACGCTGGATGTGCAGAGAATCGCAAAGAGGCAGCACGATGGAGACGCAGGCCCGGCGGGGAGGATCGCAGCAGCAGACCCATCTGCAAGAGGCTCTGCTACCTCTCATCCCCCCTGGGAGCGCCACTGACGATTTCCAGGCAAGCTTAGGGTCATGGGCCGTCCCCCCTTTCTGCACAGGCAAAGCCCGGCAAGTCACATGTCAAACATCCTCTCTCAGTCCTGCAGGCCTTATAAGCCATTAAACTGAGTTTAAAAGTTCCTATTTATTCCTATGACCCTCAGACCAACCTTCCAGATCGCGCTGACTCGCCTTCGTTGTGTCCGCGGGCCGGACCTCCTCTCCAAGGTTACCGACCAAACCCGCCGCCTCCTACTCTGGCAAACAGCTCTGGTCGGAGTGATGCTTTCGCATCTTTCGATGAAGCCACAGGCTACCTGGCTACCTGTGTGAAGCTCATGCGATTGCCATTTTGCCTTGACATTGCCTGGCCGAATAGCCCATAAGGCTCAGCAAGCTGCAGGGTGGATGCCAAGTGAGTTCAGGCCTGCCGGTGTGGACAGGACCGGCATGGCGGGAAAGAGCAGGGAAAACTGCCAGGAACCAAGCGAACCCCAAATCACTGTGACCGTGCTCAGCGGCTTCAGTTCAGCTGAGCCGTGCTTGATGTCGGCTCTTCACTCCCTAGTTAACAAGCTGGCACGATTGGCAGCCCAGCCACGCTGTCTGTCTGGTTGTAGAAGGCTGAGCAGGCTGCAAGCCAGCGGATAGAAACAGCGGGGGACCACCAGGGTCTGGCAGGTGCAGGCTCTTGGGAGAACTTCCCATGTCACGCTCATCGAGGGCTCGGCTCGGATGCTGGCCCTCATCTTAAATGCAAGAGATGGCACTCTGATCGAATTTGTCATTGCCGAGTGGCAAGCCACCCTGCACTGCTTCCGGGCTCTGTGGGGAAGTGGCAGGCCAAGGATCAGCTGCATGCTACGACTACTCTCGACTAGGAGCTTGTACCATCGTGTACCCTTGCGGACCTGGCTTTCTGTGGCTGGACTCCAGGATCAACATCCATGCAGCTTTTGGCGCCTAGCTGCGGCTGGCAACTCCACAGCCTCTTGTCTTTTTGGTGCTGGTGACTTCACAGCCTCACTTGCAAGACGCTCTACTCTGGGCTTTAAACAGCGGGTAGCAAACTCCGGGCACTCGGGCGGATGCGGGCAACTGCACGCAAGCATATGCATGCATGACGAAAAGCGCATGACGTAGCAAACTGAGAGGCTTTCTGGAGAGGGATCGCTTGGCTTGCCAGCCTTGGCTCAGACACCGCGCGGCTTCGACCTATCTGGCCATGAACTCTACAAGACCTTCGGTCGCAGCAGCCGATCAAGAGCATCTGGGCTAAAGTGCCCTTTCAGACCTGGCTGCCTTTCACTCCCGCTTGGCATCAAGAAACCGGCGCGGGATAGGCGAAGAAGGACGAAGAGCGCTGGCAACAGAAACTCGAGTGATCCTGCAAAGAGCCCTCGGGCGAAGCAAGCTTCTGCCGCGAAGGAAAAAGAATGATTTCAAACGTCGTGACACGGCTCTCTTGGGCCGTGTCCGAAAGCTCTTCGACACGTGACCGGGCAGGGTTGCACGGACGGTGTGGGCACCGCAAGAAGAGACGCCATCTCTTCGAAAATTAACCAGGCTTGTGTCACAAAACTCTCCCTGCCCTTCCGCACAGTGGCGGCCTCGTACGTGAGCAATGCCCGTCAGCGGCCATTGCACGCGAAGCGCATCCGGTGTCCGCAGCATGCGCAGCATGCGCGACAGACAATGCGGTGATGACAGCAAGGTCAAGATTATCACTGTCCTGGTTCTGGTGGGCGCATGCGTTCCGATCCAGGCGGTGCTCTCACCATCTGCAGTTCCTGCTTGAGAAACAGACGTGCACCTGGAGTCGGCACTGCAAGATCTGCACGTCTCCCAAATTGGCAGGGTGCTGCTGCCTTGATTCCCTCACTGTCTCAGATCGTTGTCCCCTTCGGTCGGTTTCGCTGGCATGCATAGCAGATAGCTGACACTAGCTGTCCCACAAGCTTTCTCACAACGGTGGGGACTCATGCTGCGCACAGGTGGCACTGTTGATTGTTGAAACAGCCGTCACTTCTTCCCCAGTCCTGTCGTCTAAATTTCTTCTCGCAGATTCATTATCTTGCCTCCGGCAATCATTCGTCTGGCTACCCACTCCACACGTTGGCTCCCAATGTCAAGGCATGGCAGCCTGCAAAAGACGTGACGGGCCTGATGGAATGACATATCTCGGAGCACGGAACTGCTTGCAGCTCGCACATAAGTTTAGTTTCCGTGTCGCCAGAACAGGGACGGGGCCGTGGTGTGATTCCGTCAGTTTGGACCATGGGAGATGTGGAATGGGCCTGTAGCTCTTGGCAAGAGTGCGACTCGCAAGACAGGCCTCCACTAAGGCCTTTTGTGCAGAGGATGGTGCGTAATGGCAGAACTTGCTGTTACAGATACTAAACGAATGCTCTAGTATGTCGGAGTTGCGTCATACAAGCCTCCTCTGTCGAAGTGAGCAAAACAAACAATGGCTATGACCTTTCCTAAGGGGAGTTGGAGTTGGCATTCACACGTGTAAGACGTCTGCCCTTTTGCAAGCTGGTAGTGTGCACAGACAAGGGAGTCGCATGTGGGTGTACAGCAGGAGACCAATGCCAGAAACTGCCTGTCAGTCGTAGGCCTGTTCCAAGGGTGTTGACCTGAGAGCTGCGTGGTGCTCTACCGTGGTATACGGTGCACAGCGAACGAAGGGCCTAGTCTGCCTCTAGAAATGCCGATTAGTGTGTAGGCTGGCAGGCCAAGGATCAGCTGCATGCTACGACTACTCTCGACTAGGAGCTTGTACCATCGTGTACACTTGCGGACCTGGCTTTCTGCGGCTGGACTCCAGGATCAACATCCATGCAGCTTTTGGCGCCTGGCTGCGGCTGGCAACCCCACAGCCTCTTTTCTTGTTGGTGCTGGTGACTTCACAGCCTCACTTGCACGACGCTCTACTCTGGGCTTCAAACAGCGGGTAGCAAACTCCGGGCACTCGGCGGATGCGGGCAACTGCACGCATGCATATGCATGCATGACGAAAAAGAGCATGACGTAGCAAACTGACAGGCTTTCTGGAGAGGGATCGCTTGGCTTGTCAGCCTTGGCTCAGACACCCCGCGGCTTCGACCTATCTGGCCACGGACTCTACAAGACCTTCGGTCGCAGCAGCCGATCAAGAGCATCTGGGCTAAAGTGCCCTTTCAGACCTGGCTGCCTTTCACTCCCGCTTGGAATCAAGAAACCGGCGCGGGATAGGCGAAGAGGCACGAAGAGCGCTGGTAACAGAAACTCGAGTGATCCGGGCGAAGCAAGCAGGGCAGATGTGCCTCATACAACAATGAAATCACGGAAGTGCGGGCAAGAGAACGGCACTGCAACGGAGGCCGGAGGGTGCAAAAGACCCGACCTCCTTGCCGCAACAGTGACAGCAAGAGCAGCCGCTGCCGGAACTGCACATCCCTCCATTTGGAGACACGCAGAGTTGCGAGGTCTGAAAGCTGAACAGCTGCCGTGCTACTCTAAGCGACGGCCGACTGAAAAGCCACGCGAAGCACGCAGTGACCATTCTTCGGCTGAAGCAGACAAGCTGGTGTGAACAAACGATGCTATATCATGCCAGGGCTACCACATGCGCGTGGTACATCGGTTCCGTCTGTGCCATAGATGAAGCAATGCTAGTCGAGAGCACAGTGGCCGCAGATGCAACTTTGTTGGGTGCAATGCTGGAACATGCACTTAGCATAGCTATGCGGGAGCGTCGACCTGCAAACCTCATGTCGCCCAATTCCAAAGTCTCAGGCTTCTTAAGGCTCCGACACCTGTCAAAATCTCTAGTCGGTCATGCAGCAAAGCTCGGGAGGCGGCCAGTGCAAAGAGCACGTGGAGATCTCAGCAAGCAGCACCGACGCTGGATGTGCAGAGAATCGCAAAGAGGCAGCACGATGGAGACGCAGGCCCGGCGGGGAGGATCGCAGCAGCAGACCCATCTGCAAGAGGCTCTGCTACCTCTCATCCCCCCTGGGAGCGCCACTGACGATTTCCAGGCAAGCTTAGGGTCATGGGCCGTCCCCCCTTTCTGCACAGGCAAAGCCCGGCAAGTCACATGTCAAACATCCTCTCTCAGTCCTGCAGGCCTTATAAGCCATTAAACTGAGTTTAAAAGTTCCTATTTATTCCTATGACCCTCAGACCAACCTTCCAGATCGCGCTGACTCGCCTTCGTTGTGTCCGCGGGCCGGACCTCCTCTCCAAGGTTACCGACCAAACCCGCCGCCTCCTACTCTGGCAAACAGCTCTGGTCGGAGTGATGCTTTCGCATCTTTCGCTGAAGCCGCAGGCTACCTGGCTACCTGTGTGAAGCTCATGCGATTGCCATTTTGCCTTGACATTGCCTAGGCCGAGGCCGAGTAGCCCATAAGGCTCAGCAGGTTGGACCTTCCGAGCGGATCAAGGGGGTGAAGGATGCCAGGTGTGATCAGCCTGCACGGGCATCAAGGGCCAAAACTTTGCTGGCCCAACTTCAGCTTAGGCCCATCCACAGGTTCATTCTTCCTTGCATATCCAACCTGGTAGAAACTATCTCAGCCGCAATAGGAACATGATTGATTCGATGAAATCGCTTCATCCCGGCCGCCCTCGGCCGGCCTCGCAAGGCCTCGGGCCTCGGTGCCCAAAAGCACTCCTGGCACACTCTGCACCTGGATGCAGGTAAGCTTCACGCGACTTCAGCTGCCGCCTGCAGGGACAGCGCTCCACAAAATGTGAGCTAAGAAAGCCCGCTTGGAGTTGATCTGATAAGCCCGTGTCTTCTTCCTCTGGTAGCTCCCTCGATGATTTCTGCCTCCCGCACCGTGTAAACTGCAGCGGCGCATCCCCTTGACCCCACGCCAAGGCTGGTTAAAAGGCTGCGATCAAGACATTGTCATGGCTTCAAAATTAGCATGAGCAGGTTAGAAGCAGAAGGACATGGCCTGGGCCTGTGCGAGTCTTAGCTATCCCGGCAAGCCCAACATACAGGCTTTCAGCCTGCCAGCAAAATCGAGGAAGCGACACATCGGCAAGCCGTCTTTTCTCCAACCGCTTGTCATGAATTGCAGCATGCTCCGCATCGGCCTCCAAAACCAAAATCGCTCAAAGAGAACCGCAACATCACTCAAGAGGCCTCGCCAGCCGTGCAGCGGCAGAAAACACCTGCGGTGCTCATGTGATAAAACTGATAAAAAAAGGTTGCCATAGCCATGAGATGCCCTGAGCTCTCGACTGTGAGATCCGTGCTGTCCGCTTCTGGGTCGCTGTGACGCTTCCCCGGGTTTGTTTTGCTCCCTGGCACGTCTCATGAGTCAAGAGGTATTGATGTCGGGCCAGCATTCTAGGCACGACTGCGGTTCAGGAGTACCTTCCTACGGCAGCCTGAATACCGCAGAACTCGACCGCATGCTGAGCTCCGGGCGCACAGTAGTTGCGGCAGAAGTCAGTACCCCCAGGACAAGCCTCCTGTCACGGTTCGTCGATGCAATGGAGACAGTAGCGGACATGTCAATGTGTCAATGCCAGGGCACTTGCAAGTGCAAGTGACAAGCCAGGCACCTTCCATGGTCTGATGCACTTGCCTGCACCTGCAATACTTTCCGCACTGATGCATATCTTCTGTAGCACCACCAAGTGCTTCATCTTGCCCATCCCCACCGAGCTTGCAAGCGAGCAAGCATCACCCTCGCACCAAACGAAGCCTGATCCAGTCACAAAACATGACACATTCCCTCACTGAATTTGTACGCGACTCCTGGCACAGCAGAAACGCTGTTCTGGTTCCAGGCTGGACCTCGTGCAACTCTGGCCTGCTGCTTGCAAGCATCCCCGTTGATCACGGTTTTGGCCGAGAGCAGAATCCTTGAGACTTCAGTCTCAGTCTCAATCGTCTCAGTCGGACGTTCCACAAACGGACGCGGGACGCGAGGGCCTCCCAGATTTGTCGAACGCTCTGCTGGACATCTGGCCTGTGAGCGCTACGCCGCTACGACTCGTCTCCGGCTCGTATTAGCGGCTTTCATACGAGTACCGGCTCTATGCTGAGTTGGGGGGATCTGCAAGGTGCGAGCATGTGCGAGCATCCTTCAGAGTGACCGGGGTTCTCACGGCTTTGCTGCCGTGAGCCAGCAGATCAGGCAGAATGCTGCCACAACCTTGCAGCGCACCACAGTATGAATCTACCACGAGAATGGCCACATTGAGAAGGATCGCAAGAGCAGTAGCTGTAGCCGCAACACGGACAACTGCAAGTACCGGTCGCATGCAAGACTACAAGCGCGGTGGCGCGACCTCAAGATGACACTGCGCTCCGAAGCCCCAACCAGCCAAAACAACAAAAAATAACTATCACGATTCAAGAACTACGATCCTACCATCCCTGCTCCACCATGCCCATCTCTGATGCACAGCACCAGCAATGTCACCGAGCAAGACAGGTACTGATACTGAACGCAGCCGAACAACTCAAACTCAACATGAAGAAGGCGCAGCAATTCTTCAGCACCAGCGGCTCTACTGTAGACTGCAGCCTTTAGAAGCTTGGCGTCATGCCATGACGGCCAAAGTCGGGCCCCATAGGCCAAACGACGACTCTTGGCCATAAAGTTGCCTCGCCATTGTGATGAACGAATCTTTGGACTCGCCCGGGCACCAAGAGTTGTTCAACTGGCCCCAACTTGAACTGATTCCCACATTTCAAGTGTCAGGATGCTAATAAGCTGATACTTGCACAGGTTTCGATGTGTACTGTTCCACTCCTCGGGGTCTCGGAGCTTGTGGATTCGGCTTCGTTTTCCAGCACCGCAAGTATGGTTTGATACGAAGTATAGTTTCTGGCGATGCCCCAGCAAACCCGAGTGCCACGGTAGTTATACTCCAACACAGCTAGGGCATCTGCCAAATGGGCTCAAAGCCGCTACTAGTAGTTAATCGCTAGTTTGCACCGAGATGATGAGTTGCTGTAGTAATTGTTTGCTTGCAAGGGATATGTTTGGTATCGTAGCAACAGTGACTGTGCACATCTCGGGCCAGCCTTGCGCGTCCCATTGGTACCTGCAATCAGGGCTGGCGGATGTTGGCAGGCATACCCCTTGGACAACGGACTTCCCTGTATACTCGCATCTGATCCGGTCTTGCACTGAAAAGCGCAGCCACTGCAAAAGAGCACAACGCAGTTCGCAAGGTTCGCGGATTTTGGAGGCTGGGAAATATGCGTCTACCAGGCCTTCAGACAAAGGCTGTATCGTCATTCCAACGTGCCGCTGACGTGATGCGACAGAACCCGATGGCTGGTGTTGGAGTGTTCCATTTTTGCATTGAAGCATGTAAAGATGCTGCTGTGCAGTCCTCTGTGGTTACTGTAGTAGACCGTATATAAGTCTACATCTGCTTGCATCATGTCTCAGCAGAGCCAACCCTAAATTCTGCGAGCGAGGTGCAGCGCTTCGTCTGCTCCAACACAATGTATACAATGTGGCATAGGGAAGTGATGATTTTGCGACTTGCAACTTGGAGCACGAAGTCTCCGGCTGCAGCAGTTCCCCTCGCAGTGTTCGCCGAGTTGATGGACAACTGTGGCACACTTGGTGTCCAGGTCTGCGCAGTCCCCACCAAGAGTTCGTACATGGTAGGCTTCGCATTATCCGCTGTGGGTCCACCTGCCGCAGGCTAGTACCACTTTCATAGTCTGGCCTGGACGAAGGCCTCGTCACTGCAACGCGAACTTCGATGCAAGCACGGCAGACCGCAACAAACTGCGCTCGTCCTCGTGTGACAATCCTCAGTCAAGGCTCGCACTTTTTCCGGGAGTTTCAGCGGGTGCAGACAATCCATGTGGCGCACCATTGAATGACTCGGAACATGACATGCTATCCCCCACATCTTAACCTAGGGGGGGCCGAAATTGTAATTTACAATTTCCGGGGGGTGACCCCTCGCCCTGCATTTAATTGTAAATTCCTGTCCGTGCTCCCTCATACTCTCTCTCTCTCTCTCTCTGCCGTGCCATGCCGTGCCATCATCAAGTGTCTCGCAATGCAAGGGCACGAAAAATGGAGACATGTAATGACATGTTGACAGCTTGCACTGGATGCGAGAAGACCCTTGTTTTCACCTTCGAGGCTCTCTCTGAGGTTAGCCGCTGCTTTTTGCAGCGTTGAGCGGCAGCCATGCCGGTGCGATTTTATCCACACGCTGTACAAAGCTCTGCACTGCCTTGATCGCTCCGCTTCGGTCTGGGTGCATATCCTTCAGGATCTGGAATACCGAGGTGCTGTACTGAACCCCTGTCTTTCCTGCACACACAACGTCGAAGTACATAACGGAGCGAACGCAAACTTCTTCCCACAGAATCTTCTGCTGGCCATAGTGGAAGTAGGATCCTTGGAGGAGCGGCGTCGTCGTCTGTGCATAAAGCGAAGGCAGCATACGGAGGAACTGCGGCAGCAGCTTTGCACAGGCTGCCGGAGTGAAACTCCGAGAGTTGAAGCCTTGCACGTCCTTCAGGAGGGCATCTGACGACACTGGCGTGGACTCCGCCTCATGCTTCCAGGACTTCTTCTCCACAAAGGCGTTGAGCTGTGCAATGGCCTCGGCACTGAAGTGGTAGGAAGTCTTGGAATCCGAGGTCACCACTTCGGTTGGCACGAACTGCGCCAGCACACATGTGGCATCGATCATTTCAACGCGGTTGAAAGCACTGGCGAAGAACGTGGTGGGAGTAGCCTGGACCAGCTCGACAACCCGCAATCTGCCAGCCATGGTGATCGGCACTGGACTTGCACACGGTCTCTGCAATTTCAGCCTGCGGCTGCCATCTTTCAGGAGGGCTCCCCTGAACACCGTGAGCAAGAGAGCCAGGAAGATGCCCCCACGGACCTCGACCACGAAAAGCTGCCGATTTTCTCGGCCGCCACTGCCAAACACACGAACAGGCTTCACCGAAGAGCCTCCGGCTTCAGAGGATGCTTCCAGAGCTGCGACTCGGTCTTGCCCCTGGGTCCAGGCTGCATGCCTGGAAGTCCTGGTGCCTTGCACGTCGTAGAGGCTGGCCTGTCTGGCCAATGCCAGCTCGTGATTCAGCTGATGCCACTCGTGACGAGCATGCTCCGAGGATCTGGTAATCTGGGCCTTGCTGAGCTCTCCGATGCTGAAGTGCACGCACTGGATGTAGTCCTGGAGCGGCCGCCGGATCTCTTCCATGCGCTGTTGCAAGTTTCGGATGGCTGAGTCGGTGCTTTGCGGGAGGCTCATTGATGGAAGCTGGCGAAGCTGCTGCAGGAGTTTCACGATGTCGAGTGGATGGTTGCCAGGCTCGCCGACATCAACGAGCTCATCTGCAGCAGATGTGTGGCCTTCCATGCTCGACGGCGCAGCGGATGCCTGGCCTTCCACACCCGATGCCTGGTCCGACTTCGGGGCCTCCGCTCCCGAGAGCTCTGCCATGAGGCTGTGGATCTGCTTCTTCACCTGCATGTGGGAGTCGCAGCACTGGAGCAAGTCCTCAGCCTCTTCGTCCTCCTCGTCCTCGGCTTGCTCCGCCTCGGTCGTGTGATCGAGGAGCTCCTCCGTCCACTTCTCGTCAGCAGGAGCATCCCAGGCATCCCATACATCGGAGGTGTCATCGATGTCCGTGTGGATGGTGACGAAAGACTTGCCCTCAGTAGCCCACCAATGCTCAAAGTCGGTCTCGATGAGGCTGGCGCTTCGATGCCGGCTGATCACGGACTGGAAATAGACAGCATCTTGCAATGCTCGCTTGCTCATCGCGGCCACCTGTTCCAAAGGTACAGGCTTCAGAACCTTGGGATCTTTCCACTTCGCGGCTTTGCATTTTTTCCAGGAGTGCAGATGCTGGTAGTACGTTCCGTAAATGCTGTCCCTGATGGATGCCTGCCCTGTCCACGAGGATTTCACTCGGCCGAACCACGATTCGGAGGGCCTTTCAGTTCGGCCGCGAAGCACGAAAGGGTTACCCTGCTCGTGGGTGATGCTGGCCACGATGGCGTGTGCTAGCAAATGGAGAAGGTTTCTGACCGTGCACATGGGTAGGCTGGAATCCTTAAACCGATCCCCGAACCGGCGCTTGTTTTCGCATATGTGGAGCAATAACAAGTGGTACACGAACAGTGCAGTCTGCACTGTCAGCTCGGGTGGCAGCCCGGACAGCCACGTGGCCGCGACCAGGGATCCCAGGAAGCATGCCAGGAGCATGCCGTCCCCCATCCAATGGAACTTGGAGTCCATGGCAAACCTGGCATTCAGTCTCATCCACGAAGCTTCATCCGATTGAGGATCACGAGCGATGTACGCCGAGACCGGCAACCCGTTTCGATACATGAGGTCGTAGTCACAGAAGAAGCTGCCGTGCAGGACGGTTCTGCAGGACGACATGTGAGCCAAAGAATAATTCTTGAGGCAATGAAAGATGTCATTGGATCCGTGCATTGCGTGACCACCGTAGGTCACTCCCCCGAATGGGAAGTGTGGCACCTGATCGAAGCTGATCCTGCGACAGTCCTTCCAGAATGGGCCATTCATGTCTTCAGGAGGCAGGAGTCCCAGAAACACGCGATGAATCAGAGTGTTGCAGCTTCCATTGTCGGCTGCGAGACACAGCGGCGGCACCCCGCCCGTGGCTTTCGCCATGGAGTGCAAAGCTTGGCCGGCCAGCTGGAAGAACATCTCTGACTTCCGTGTATCTGTATCCTTAGTAGCCTTGGCCTGCAGCACGGGGACCATACAAAGATCAAAGATGGGGCCGTTGTCGTCGGTGCGAGTCACGACGAAGGATATTGTCATTCGGGCGAGCCAAGCTTCATCTCTCTTATCCTCACTCCGGAGCAGGCTAGCATCCAGTTCAGGAGACCAACCCCCGCCCACCACCCAGTATCCTTCCCCACCGAGGCCCGAGATAGCCTCGTAACCCTTCCGCCAGACCGTCTCGTCCAAAGACATGGTGAGGGCACGGACCTTCTGTTTCCCGCCAAGCATTCCGGTGATGACCTTTGCACTCTGCAGCTGCAGCTCCGGCTGCCGGTGGCTGCAGAAGTACCTGGGAAGGAGCTCCGATTCGAAGTCAACCTGAGGAAGGGTGCCCTTGGCCGGCAAGCGGAACAACTGCAGAAGGTCATGCGTTGCTTTGCCTCGCCCTAGGGTCGACACCAACTCCAATCTCGTCTCGTCATCCAGGAACTGGGAGCAGCCAGGCCGTTTATCCTTGCCGCTTTGCACACGTCTTTCCGACTGAACGAACGTCTTGAAGAGGCAATCGATGATCTTGTGCTTCCGCAGCCCTCCACATGCAACGAAGGATGCCAGCTTGATGTCGGAGGCATCTGCAGCATGCAAGCCCTTTTCCAGCGCCTCCACCACAGTCTGATAGGCTAAAGCTTCATCGGGGTCGTCGCGCAGCTCAAGGTTGTCGATGTTGGTCCTGATGAATGCCTGGAGGCTAGGTCCTCGAAGACGAGTGTTGATGCAGTAGAATGCTCGACGGCACATCTCATGTAGGCCGGCGAGGTTTGCCTGCACTTGGTGGGCCTCGACACACCTTTCCACATCAGCCCTCATGTACTTGGTGTAGTCCTTCAGTCGCATCTCCTGCAGGAAGCTTGTGATGGAGCTGGGCCTGTATGTAAGCCAAGGAGGCCTGGTCGAGACGGAAGCCCCAAGCTGCAAACTCTCTCAGGAAACAGCGCTTGCTCATCTCGTTACAGGATACGCACAGGGCGGATCCGGCATTGGTGCCCATGCAATTGCTGTGACGGAGGATGATGAGATCATCTGTCCGCTGCAGTACTATGCGCTCGAGCAGGCCTCCTCTAATTTGAGGCATCCCGGCATTCACCCAGCCGGTGATGCTGTCCTGTAGCACAGCGAGGACACAATCGGCACGGCCCAGAGTGTGTCCAGCACACTGACGTTGAGGCTGCGGGCACGGCAAGGCTTGATCCAGAAGCCCAGCAGAGAAGCTTTCCCGGCGCAGCCCCTGCTGATGTTTTGCGGACCGTTCGTGAACAAGCAGGAAGTCCCACCCTGACGACGTCAGCCGCTGGAACGAGACCTCCGAAGAGCACACCACACAATGGTACCTGGCGCCGCTGAGGTGAGTGTAAACTCCAGCACGCAGCTTGTCTATGTGGCTTTTCAGATCTGGGACGGACGCAGCAGCACTTTTGGGTGGCCGACCTCGTTTACGTTTCGTAATGACGAGATCACCAACAGCCTGCATCTCCGCATCCACCTGCCCGTCCTGCTCCACATCGCCATCATGCACAGCTGCGATCTGCTGCTCCAAGTTGCCATCCTGCAAAGCCATGGGCTCGGCATGAGCACCTTGCAGCTGCTGTGGCGGGTTGCTGTGGGCATGCACCTGGTCCCGCAGCTCGATACAAGCAACGCACCGCAGCACTCTTTCAGTAGTAAGGCACGAGAGGAAGGTGTCCCAATGCCCACTTGGACAGCGAACCTTCTTTGCACGGTGTGCCTGCTGGAACCTGCAGGCAAAGTCTATGCCCGCAGCTCGGGCCATAGCCAGACCCTTCTGTTTGTTGTCTGCCTTGGTCTTCTTCTTACGTGCACGTGGCTTGCATGCCTGCTCACTCACCTCGTCCTCCTCCTCCTCCTTCACTTCGACCAAGACCAAGCCTGCCTGAGCCCCGGCATTGGCATCACTGCCAGGCTTGCCAGGAGCCACACCATCCGTCTCGTCTGGATCCTGCTTCTGCGCCCCGTCCTTCCCAGCCACTGCAGCTTTTCGAGGATCACGCACAGTCATCGGCCCGAAGTGGCCGGAGCTCCCTTTCTCACGAGGCTTCTCCGAGCTGGAGTTGTCTGGTGCATCACCCGCAGCAGCAAGAGTCGCAAGAGCACTGTGGCTGAAGCCTCCCACCGGCACGTCTGGTGGCCAGCAGCTATCCTCGCTTCTCCAAGTCCGAAGCATGTAATGCAAAGTGAGAAGTACTCGATGGCCGCAGCTCCACGATTCTGTTTGTGTCGCACAAGCTTGCACACTCAGCTCATACTGAAAGTTGTGTCTCTGGCTAACATGAACCAAGAAGTCTAGGGCCTTCTGCTTGATGGCGCTATTGCGCTTGCCGTCGAACAAGAAAGCTTGCTTTTCACCACGAGCGATAGTCAAAGCAGCCCAATGTGACGGGTCGCAGACTACTACGAATGTCAAGGGCGTTCCCGGCATCAGGTCCAACCACTGCTTGCAGCTCTCGTTGGACTCCAAAGTCAGGCAGAGCTTGGCAGGCCAAGCCTTGCCGAGGTGCTCTGTTGCAATACGCACCATGGCGTGCAGAAGCGCACCCCAGGACAGCATCTCGCCCAGCCGAACCTGGCAGCGGAACCAGGGAATGCAACCTACACAGACAAGGAGCTAAGACGAGCTACACTGACTCTAGTCAGTCCGGTCCTCCTCAGCGACGTATGGCTTCAGCAGCTCTGACGACATCCTCGTAGAAGTCCTCCGGCTCCTCTTTCACCCGGGGCTCCTCTTTCATAGAAGCGGAAGCTCGCACCGGCGACGGCAGGCTCCGCGAGGGCGGCTGCTCTGGCTTCACACAGCTTGACGTCTGCATCGGAGAAGCCAACGGAACCGATGGCTCAGACTTCAAGGTGCTTGATGCCTGCATCGAAGAAATCCCTGGCCTGGGTCTCGGCGCACCCAAAGCGCCCGCGGACCGTGGCACCTCGAGCTCTTGTTTCACATGCTTGATGTCCTCGAGGGCCTCACCGAACAACTCTGGCATCACACGCACCAGCAGCCACAGCAGCTGCTTCATGTTCTTGTTGCATGACTCCAGGCGATCTCGCAGAGACCGTGCATCGCCTTCCTCTGGCAGGTAATCCACCACAGCTGGATGGCAGGCCTTCTGCCGTGCCAGGAATGCACCTGGCTCCTCAGGAACCCACTTCTGTCTGTCCTGCGGCGAGAGCGACTCCCATTCCGGACCATCGCCGGAGCCGTGCACATTGACGTAGCGCAAGAATGCTGCAGCTTCCATCTGTGCCACTTCCAGGTATGGCCGACTGAAGCCCAGGCCCATCGTTGTCAGGATACCCTGGTACTTGTTCTCAGGCAAGTGGTGCCTAAGTCAGCAAGTGAGATCAAGGCCAGAACTTATTCTAGTGCTAGTCATCCTACAGAGACGCACTGGAAAGCCGGAGTGCAAGGGTTTGCCATCCCAGCCAATGGGGAGCCCGCTCTCCTCCATGAGGCTACGCATCTCGGCCTGCAAGACCTGCCACGGCAATCGCACGGGCAGCTTGACCAGGCCAACCTGCCCTTGCGGCTCTTCCTTGTCCAGGTTCCTCTTCCGAGCCACCTGTCGAGCTTTGGCTGGGAAACTGTAAATTTTAGGCCCGGCACCCGCTCCACCACGGGCCCCCAGCAAAGGTTCCGCTATGCGACCCTCGCAAATTACATTTGCAGGTGAACCCCAGCCTCCGTGTCCGAATCCCCGGGATCCTGGACAGTGCGACTGCAACCGAGAGGGAATCGTAAAAAAGGGACCCGGCACCCGCCCAGACACCGGCCTCCGGCAGCGAATCGTGAGAGCGGCCCTGACAATTTACATTAATGCCACGACGTCCCCAGCAAACCCCAGCAAGAGGAATCCCAACCTCCATGTCCACGTCCTTAGACTGTCGTCCCGGATCCTGCCAGCCAAGCTTGGCGGGGAGCTCCGGAAATTGTAAAAAAGGGACCCGGCACCCGCCCAGGCACCGGCCTCCGGCAGCGAATCGTGAGAGCGGCCCTGACAATTTACATTACTGCCACGACGTCCCCAGCAAACCCCAGCAAGAGGAATCCCAACCCCCATGTTCACGTCCCCAGACCGCGGTCCCGGATCCTGCCAGCCAAGCTTGGCGGGGAGCCCGGGAAATTGTAAAAAAGGGACCCGGCACCCGCCCAGGCACCGGCCTCCGGCAGCAAATCGTGAGAGCGGCCCTGACAATTTACATTAATGCCACGATGTCCCCAGCAAACCCCAGCAAGAGGAATCCCAACCTCCATGTCCACGTCCCCGGACCGCGGTCCCGGATCCTGCCAGCCAAGCTTGGCGGGGAGCCCGGGAAATTGTAAAAAAGGGACCCGGCACCCGCTCAGGCACCAGCCTCCGGCAGCGAATCGTGAGAGCGGCCCTGACAATTTACATTAATGCCGCGATGTCCCCAGCAAACCCCAGCAAGAGGAATCCCAACCTCCATGTCCACGTCCCCAGACCGCGGTCCCGGATCCTGCCAGCCAAGCTTGGCGGGGAGCCCCGGAAATTGTAAAAAAGGGACCCGGCACCCGCTCAGGCACCAACCTCCGGCAGCGACTCGTGAGAGCGGCCCTCGGAAATTACAATATCACGACGGTGCCCGGCCACCCAACAGAACCTGTGCCTCCATGTCGTCGCCGCTTGTCGTCGGCATCTTCTCCTGCCACTCAAGCAATGCCATGGTCTGTGAAATCCAAAAGTAAGGAGTCCTGCTCGTCATCAGCAGGAGGTGCCACAGGTGGCGGCAGCGGAGGCTGGTTGCTGGTCAAGCAAGGCACCTGGATCAGTTGAGGGTTCAAGAAGTTGTGGATTCCCCCAACCCCCAGGACTCAGGTTCTCGCAGAAGGTTCCAGCAGGCAAAGCAGAGCCTCCGGACATGAGGGTTCCCATGCCCTACACAGCGAGATACAGCGAACGCTCTTCTCTCGTTTGTGGCCTCTCGCACAAGCTGATCCCCAAGCTTCCGTACTCGACCACTACAGCTAGAGGAACTACCTCGGTGTTGATCGCACTCCAGGCGACCACGTCGGGGGGCTCTCCATGTCGAGACGGGAGACTCGTCGCTCGGCACGTGAGGCCTTGCAAAGCCTGGCGCTCCATGCGACCACGTCGGAGAGCTCTCCATGTCCGGCAGCAAGCTCCAATCAGGCTTCAGCAGCCGTCGTGCCGAGACGGGAGACTCGTCGCCAGGCACACGAAGCCTCGGAGAGCCTGACCCAAAGGGCCATGATGCGGTGGTCTCGGAGATCTGCTCTGCCAACGGGGACGGGGACGTCTCGCATTCCCACGATGGTGTGGATACCTCAGAGAGCCGCCTTGCCGACGGGGGTGTTTCGACTTGCCGGATATCGATGACTACGGTCACCTGGGAATCCTTGGATGCAGCAGGAGACGTTGCCACAGTGTCCAGCATCACACTGTCAGCCTCTGTCATCTCCGTCGGGGATCTCTTCGGCGACTCTGTATCGCTGATAACAAGCGGCTCACCCTGCAGTGGCTGGCACGATGGTGACCCGGGCAGCTGCCAGGCTAAGATCGGCAAGTCTGTCTCTGCGTCGCATCCTGTGTCGCTCTGCACTCGCTGGCTTGTGCACCGTTTCTTCTTCACAGCAGATTGGACGGCACTCAAGGTACGCTTCCCCGAACGAACCGGTGTTGTCGGCACCACACTGCACGAGGATTCTGCAGCAACCGACTCCATCATTTCCGGCGAGCCTAGACGAGACATGACGACAGGAGCTTGAGCAGCAGCATCACAATGAGCGATGAAAGCGAGACTGATGGATACGTGCAAGCGACCTCCGATCCTGGAATGTGCACCCAGATTACACTCACACATGGCTTCATGATCCTCCAGAGCACGACCGTCATCACCTGCTGTCCAATGGAGCGAACCTCGCTCTGGGCCGGCGTGAGCACCTCGTCTGGAGCCTGTGGTTCGAGAAGGGCCCGTACCCCAATGCCAACGAACCGGGGGCCCACTGGGTGCCAAGGTCAGGCCTCAAGCGGCACGGCTGGCACACACGACGGGTCTTCGACCTGAGTCAATGGAAAGGCTGCAGGACACACAAGGGACGGCACACCTAGTCCAAGGTCCAACCGCATCAGCATACCCAAGCACGATGCCGAGATCCCGGCTACCGGATGATCAGGAACACCAGGAGTCGTGACCTAGGGGGAGACTCATGATCAAGACGCCTATGACTGCTCCAGTGCCTCGTCGGGCAAGCTGGCCACGACGGCTGGAGCCCTAAGTACAGCACAGGCCTCCATAGGAACAGTCCCCGCCGGCATGTCCGGAACCTCAAGTAGACGAAGCAGCAGCAGAAAGGAAGGCCGGATAGTCCAGGTCCCGACCATTGGCGCCGACGGAACCGGCGAGTCCAAAGCCTCCGGATCAAGCAATGACATACGGAGGCCAGGGCAGGATACACCGAGCCCACAACGTGCAAGCTGGCCACGACGGCTGGAGCCCTAAGTACAGCACAGGCCTCCATAGGAACAGTCGCCGCCGGCATGTCCGGAACCTCAAGTAGACGAAGCAGCAGCAGAAAGGAAGGCCGGATAGTCCAGGTCCCGACCATTGGCGCCGACGGAGCCGGCGATTCCAAAGCCTCCGGATCAAGCAATGACATACGGAGGCCAGGGCAGGATACACCGAGCCCACAACGTGCAAGCTGGCCACGACGGCTGGTGCCCTAAGTACAGCACAGGCCTCCATAGGAACAGTCGCCGCCGGCATGTCCGGAACCTCAAGTAGACGAAGCAGCAGCAGAAAGGAAGGCCGGATAGTCCAGGTCCCGACCATTGGCGCCGACGGAACCGGCGAGTCCAAAGCCTCCGGATCAAGCAATGACATACGGAGGCCAGGGCAGGATACACAACGTACAAGCTGGCCACGACGGCTGGAGCCCTAAGTGCAGCACAGGCCTCCATAAGAACAGTCGTCGTCGCCACCAGGTCCGGAACCTCAAGTCAGGATCCTAGACCAAGCAGCAGGAAAAAGCAAGGGAAGGCCGGGCACAGGCCTCCGTAGAAGTCGTCGTCACTGCCGTTTTGTCCGGAACCTCAGGGAAACCACCAAGGCGAACCCACATGAACCACTGCCGACATGAGCTCAAGCTAGGAACGGGCATGCAAGGAGGATCCGACAGCATGGGAGAGGCAAGCACATCAGCAGCTCCACCAACCAACCAACCAAGGTCCCAGCGGGGGCCGGGGGATTCCCCGACACAGGAGTCGATGATGCAGCATCCAGAGGCACCTGATACTTAGGTGAGTGTCCAAAACCGACGCAGCCAAGCATGCTCAGTGTTGGGCCAACGAGTCCACAGGTTGATCACGGACCTTAAAGGCAGGGCGAAGATACCAAGGCAAGTCCGTTTGGGGTTCCAAGAAAGCATAGGCTTCAGGGTTCGGGTGGGGTGAGGGCTTCAGCCGGAAACAGCATAAAGGAACCACCGAGACCAAAGGAAACCCCCAACCACCAGAATCCCAGCAACCTGCCCCGAAGCCGCACGAGCTCGAACACAGGGGTCCAGGCCGAGGATACCATGGCTTCAGCAGTGATGACCTGCAGCAGGGCGGAGGAGAAAACAAGCACGCACAGCCGATGCAGAACGACGGCTTCGGCTTGGGGGGGGCGAGGGCAGAGGAGGGGCTTCAAGCAGGCACTCCTACCGTGGGACCGAATGGGTTCGGGTGCCCCGAAGCCTTAAGGGGAGGACGAGGAAACCCGAAAGCGGAAGGGAGATGGGAACCAACCACGCAGAGCCAATGTTTCCAAGAACCCGAATCAACGGATGAATGAAGGTGTGCTCGAGAATCCCGCAATCCTGATGTACCCTGCCTATGCCTAGGATCTGCAATCTATAACATTCCATAACCCTCCAACCCGAGCACATCCTTCACCTCGGTGTGAAAACGCCACCCCTCGAGTGAAACTTGTAAGCTTCGTGGTGCTGCTGCTCTGGTGTGTGCGTGTGTGTGCATGTGTGTGTGTGTGTGTGTGTGTGTGTGTGTGTGTGTGTGTGCCGCCTCCCGTGCTGCTGCTATGGCTGCTATGGTGTGTATGTGTGCCGCCTCCGTTTTGCTGCTACTGCTATATGGCTGCTATATGCTGCTATGGTGTGTGATGGTGTGGCTGTGCTCTGCACTCGGCTGCCTACAGCGGCACTCAGATTGACGAACCTCCACGACCGGGTCTGCTTCCAGGCTTCCAGCTCGAATTGTCGATAATGTCGCACCCGAAATCCATCTGGCGCTGGATAGCAAACAAGGAGTCCTCCGTGTCCTTGACCCTTTTTTCCAGACCAGCGACCGCATCGACCTTCGCACTGTCATCGCCCTTGCTCGTGTCAACATCCAAACAGCGACACAAGTGGGCTATCTGGTGCTCCAGGGCACACATCCTTGCCTCCAGCTCATCGGCCCGTGTCTTGTCATCGCCTTTCTTCGTGGACTCGTTGCCCTTCTTCTCATCATCTTTCTTCCTGTCGTCCTTCTTCTGCCTCTTCGGCGGAGGACACCCGGACGATGACCCACGGCCTTCATCATGGTCGCTGTCATCGTCCTCTGTCTTGTCATCGTCTTTCTTGCTGTCATGATCGCTGTCATCGTCCTCTTTCTTGTCATCGTCTTTCTTGCTGTCATCGTCCTCCTCCTCGGAGCTCGGAATCGGAGGCCCAGTGACCGTGTGAATCGCCACGCTCGGAGTGATAACAGACAGGTTGTCGCACACGGGACGTGTAGCACGATGGACGATTTCCCTCAGGGTCTCCTCTGGGCTAGCCGACATGTCCGCCAGCCACACGTTGTCCTGCAGAAGCGCAACTTCCCAGAGCATCTCATCCGTACGGGGGTATACGGAGTGAGGTCGAAGCCCCAGAGCCCACTCCGGAGCAGCTGCCATCGTACCGACAGGGATCCGACAAGTATTGGATAGTGCGAATGAAACCTTGTTACGACTTCGCCAGGCCACGATAGTGCGAATGAAACCTTGTTACGACTTCGCCAGGCCACAGGCTGCTGGATCTTCGCCAGACCAGGTGGAGGGCTATGGCGAGCACAACAACCACAGCAAGTTTGTCTGTATTATTCTCAGACCTAAAGGATCGACAGGCAATGCCTCACAGTCCGGAGGGCTAAGTTGTTACCACGGCTTGCATTCCGCTTGTCTACTTCGACCTAGAGGATCGACAAGCCATCTGTTCATGGTCTGGCTTCATGCTGACAATCACAACCGCTCGATCCACAATGACACACGGGCTGCCCTGCACACAACTTCACTCTCCAACTGATCCTGCACAGCACTGCGATCCCCTCCGATTCCAAACATCCGAAATCCTTGTCTCCCCAGCGACTTCGAAGCGACAAGAAAACACCCTTTGGAACCGGGACCCCTAACCCTAACCCCCGAAACCCCGCACAACACTTTCTAAGGAGGCGCGCCTCAGAAGCCACGGGGTGCGTGTCGGGCAGCATGCCAGCTGGATCCTGGCACGACTGTTCGAGGCTAGGGGTTTTCCAGGGTTCAATTGCAAGGGCTACGGGTTCGGGCAGTTGGGTGCATGGGGTCATATCACATCACAACAAAGTCTACTCAAACTTCTCGGTCGCCTGCTGCTGCTGCTGCACAAGCCACACTGACACCCTAACCCTCAACCCAAACCAACCGTCGCCACCGAACCCCTACCCCCGCAGCCTCACTCTGCTTCGGGTTGCCAGCCAATGGCGGATCCTCCGCCTGGCCAGCAGCCGAACGTTCCACGACAGCCCCCCCGCAACCCCAGTACCCCAAAGCCTTGTCGCCACTCGATGATTTCGTCTGTATGGATGTCGAAGCCTGGCAAAAGCACGGATTTCCCAAGCCACAAATAAACTTAACCCGATACCTGGCCTGCGGCTCGTCAAACCCCAGCGAGCCAGACTCCTGTCATGGTCGCGAACCCGAACCAAACCAACGAGCAAGAAGTAAGCTGCCAACGACCTTGAGCTCCTCGGTCGTTCTGGCCTGCACGCCCGATTTCAACAACCCTTCCGTTTCCCGATTTTTCCAATACGAACATCCGGCCTTCCCCTGGCCACCACGTGAGGAGGATTCCTCATACATATATTAAAGTCGCTCCACTGGCCACACAACGAGAGAAAATTCAGAGAACGGCCTTCTTCTCGTCGAGCTTTTGCGACTTGTCCTGACAATACTTGAACTACAGCACTGCTAAAGAAGAAAAAATGTGCGACACCCAGCCTTCTTCTTCAACGGCCAGCCATCTTCTCCGTATTTGTGGGCATCAGATTGTGCAGGAGGTAACTGCGCAATGGACGGAACTACATTGAAAGGAAGCATGGAAAGAATATGCACAACCGGCACTGATTGGCAATGAGCCTCAACCCCGTTCTCGATGGCCCAATTGGACCCCTGACTCCACGACCGGAACGTCTTCGAGCTGTTGGGAGCTGTCCAGGTATCTCAGCAGGCATCGGCGAGCTAGACAACCGTCCCCTGCCCTCCGCAACCGCCAGCAATTACACCAGCTGCAGCCAAAGTTCAGATGGGTGCGCCCTTTTGAGGGCCACTCCTCCTTTGCCCGGTTTTCTGCAGCCGCCACATCGCTCCGATATGATTTTCTATGAATAGTTTCTTCAATGTGCCTCGATTCGAACTGGCCTGTGTTTTCGCGATAAGCCTGCTATCCCACGATCCAGTTGAAATGTCGACCTTTCCTTCAGCATCCCTTACCGGACATGACCATATTTGGGCCACTTGCCCCTGCGGCACGAGCAATCACGAGCACACCACCGAAGACATGACAAGGAAAGCCGACATGGAAGGATCAGGAAGCAACATGCACCCGACTGATGACTGCTGCTCTCTGTCTGTCTGTCTAGTACCCCCACACCCCCCCCACACCCCAATAATTGTAAAAAAAACCGTTATTGTAAAAAAATATTGGTTTACAATTATGCGCCCCCCCCTCTGTTTTACAATTATAAGGGGTGGGGGATGACATGCTTGCGGCTATGGGCTAGCGTGAACTCAGTCCCTGACCTGCGCTGTGAGTTGCCGCTGACAGCTGCCTGGAAGCCTCATACCGCACCTGAGATGAATGAATGCTGTCTGTCGGCCTGGAGAACTTTTAGAGACTGTTGCGCCGAGAGGCATTGGCGGGGATCGCTGTGGTGCCACCTGCGCTTCTGATGCCGTCTCCATCCCGCTTGTAGAGGAATAGCGGCGCACCCTGGGTTGCCCAAGTCCTGAGCTTGCAGGACAAGAGCTTTCCCGTCCGGTCTGTGGTCGACAAAAGGGACTTCGCTGCTTGACAGTCGCAAAAGACTCAACAAATCCGAGCTGCGCGGAACATTCCGCAACTTGTGTCAGCCTTTGAACGTTTGAAGCTCTGCAGATCTTCAATGCCACGGTCCCCATACTATAAAATGCCAACAAATTTGAGGAGGCATGATTCGACTCGTGCGAGCAAGAAGCTGCAGTCGAGCCTGGTGCAAGGACTCCTGTGCACAGTATCCGAGAATGCGATGGAGCATATTCACAGTGCGAGGCGATGATGAATCAGCCCGCAATCTCCAACAGACTTAACGACAACTGTCAGAGAAGACCGTCAATAAGATGCAGCCGTGAAGGACAACGGAAAATGCAATGACCTACTTGTAGCTCGAGCTGTGACTGCAGTGACAATTCAAAACACCACCAAGCTTGGGCATGTTTGCCTGAAACCCCGCTTGCAACCAGTCTGTACCGAACAGTTGTCCCTCATGTTCGCTATTCATGCAGTGTTGGCAAAATCTCGCAAACGGGATAGAGCAATAAGTTGGATAGAGTAACGTTGACAGCGAAAGCGCCTTCTGAGTTTCGATGCCCAGGGGAACACTCGAATTCAACTGGCTCATGGCCTGCAAGTTCCTTCTACAAAGGCATGGCACAACCATGCTCACATGGAGCTCCTTCGAATCATCGAGAGAGCTATCGGGACATGACGGGACACGCATGTATATTATCGAAAACATCTTGGACTTATCTCTCAATGAGCCGAGCTCCGATATCCTCTTTTCTGCTTCGAATGTGGTCCATACATCGCTCGCTAGCAACCAGGACGCACACTGGCCTTCTAACCACACCTAGACTCAATAAAACTTCTGAGAATCAAAAGGAACTGAATCTGAACAGCAGTGGACAGTTTTTAGCCGAAGAGTTGAACAGCAGGACCAGTGGATGACTGCTGAACTATCGCCTCCGGCAAAGCAGCACAGGTTACCAAGGCTTCCAGCGCCGGAGCCCGTTGAGGATCGAGTGCCCCGGCAAAGGCTGCGTTGAGATGACGCGGGAAGGCCGCGTTGCAAAGGTAGACCTTGCAGGCGTCCTGCGGAGTGCTCGTCTGAAGACTTTGAGACATGATAGCTAGCTGGTTGACTGCAGTGTGAAGTGGTGCGCCTGGTGCCAAGCGCTGATTAAAGCAGAGTTAGCTCGCAGCCCTGGCTGCGGCACTGCTCTGGCCAGGTTCGCATCGATGTTGAAAGTCAATGCTCACTGTTGCTGTTCAAGCTAGGCCAGCCATGTCGAAGTGAGCTACTTTTCTTTCGCCTGTTGTGTTCTGCTGTGCGACGGCAGTGAATGAAGTCCTCCAGGTGGCATGCCAACGCATCTTCACAGCGGAACTCACATGTCCTTGCTTGGGAACTATTTCGCGAAGCACCGCCGTACTCTTCATTACCCGGATGCGAAGACAATGCGATCTCCTTGCCTTTGTATGTCTTCAGGAGCACAGGCTTTGGCAGCCAATGCGGCCTGCTGACATCCGAGTTTCCCATATCGACAGTTGGACCCGGCATCGCACCGAAACCCCTGCAACACTCACCAAGGTCTGAATCGGCTTCAAAAGCTGCAGTCAGCGCATGTCAGCACCGTGTAACAATCACGACCAACGAAAAAACTCGATCCGACAATGGAAGGCCTAAGGCCATGATGAAGGTTCACACTGCCGACGTGGTCCAGACTTCCAAGTCTGCCAAGAATGTGGGCTAGTCATGTCACGTCCTCCTGCACCGACTAGCCGCCGATCCGGTGCCCCTCCCGAAACTTCGGCACTCCCCCCACTTCCAGTTTCAGGTAGCCAAGGGTTCGCGAGCACGCTGTCACTGTCCGAAGTTACAGGGGCAGGTGTAGTTTCGGAACCCTTCAAGCGGCCTTCAGCTGCAAGTGATTTGAGAAAGACTGCCGGGGTGCCTCCGGCCTTGTCAATTGGGATTTGGCTGATCGGCTTTGCCGGGCAAGGGCTTGCATGGGTCAGTGCTGACAGTTGGAAATCGCCCTTCACATGTATTAAACAGCGCCCGTATCATGAAAGGATTTTGGGGCCAACCCTCTCGAAATCATCCCAACCCTTAAAACCTTGTTTGCAGTAAGCGCAGGGGCAGACCCAAGAGATGCAGCAGGAGCAGGAGCAAGAGCCCGAACAGGGGCAAGAGTCAGAGCAAGAGCACGATCCCTCAAACGTGACAGTAGAGATCAAAGTACACTTTGATACTGAACACACTCTCCGAGTGTTCTTTGCTGGGGGGGGTCGTTTGATATTAGGGGGACAGGGGAGGGGACTAATCTGCGGCAGGTACTGCTAAGATACCCTGACATGTCCCAGACAAAGCAAGCACTTACTGTTTGACTGGGGAACTGTGTCTGCATCCAGAATTCAACACATGGTGTTCCGAGGGTCAGCACGGAAAAACCCAACTTGTCCATCTCTTCTGCGAGGCCCCTTCGATCTACGCAATTTTCCATGAAGCCACAGGAAAACTGCTCCTGTGGGACTTGAACGCACTAGCTCTTGCGCGCCTCTACGAGTACATCGCAGGAAACCTATGGGAGAGTTGCGAGAATGTATCACATCAAGCGAGAGACGATTAGTGAGTACAGTAGCATGTTTCAACCAACTGGTTCGCCTGGTGCCGCGGCTCCATGAGTTCGATGCCAACACATTTCTTCGGCTTCGAAGTGAGGGCCGCTGCAAGCACCACCTTCACAGACACTTCACAGGCTGCACATGGCTCGCCCGAGCGGACCTGCCCTCTGCCGCTGCCCAAATCGTAGAAGATATCACCCTGTCAGAGGGGGGGCTGGGACAACGCGATAATGCAAATGACTTACCGACCGCAGGTTCCTAACTTCAGAGCAATGGCGTGCGAAGAGGACATGCGGGAATCAAAGCCTTTCAGACCTTGAGTGTCTCGGGGCACCTGCATCTGATGTCGAGAGAACCTGGAACCTGCATCTCGAAGTCTTTAACGATTTCAACCGGAGAAGTCGCAAAGCAACCAGCAAGTTCGCGGAAGCTGCCCTTTCCTACATGTGACAGAGTACTAGTCACATCGTCGCAGCTGTTACTGTTACTGCATCCGCTGCTGTCGCGTGCTTCCTGCTCCAAGCTCAGTAGGCGAAAGATGTCTTCAGGTGTCAGAATCTCTCCGAAGACCAGTGCTGATGCAACAGCGCCAGCTTTCACCTGGCAAAGCGGGAGAGATCTTCGGGACCGTCGGACGGAGAGCCAACCAAACTGCCAAGGCACTGCAACGGATGCACCCTCGGATGCAAGTTTTGACAATCCCGTGGGATCCGTCTTACAGCCAGCATCCTCGAAGTACACGTTCACACGCTCGAGCAGGCTCTGCGACATGGCTCCAGTTTCGGGGCCATGTGGCTAAAACCCTGGCGCATGAAGGACGACTGAGGTATAAGGTCACTTTGGGGTCCGAGGAAGTGCCCTCCTTCCACAGCTGGAGCTTCCGGATCTTGGAGCTGAGCCACACCAGCCGGCAGATCGATTTCAAGCAGTGTGACGTTTGCAGTAAGAGTTGATGTGTCGTGGCAGTGATCGGGTGAATATTTTGTACGATCAGGAAGGAAGCTGGGTGTTCCAGCCTCCGCGATCCCGGCATCAGTAGTATGTACAGGGAGCGCGTCAACCAAGCACCTGCATCTTCATGCTCCCCCAAACTTGTCAATGCTTCTGATGGACATGACATACGGTACTACTTTGTACGTATCGTAGCATGGCTTGACTATCTTTGCGGATGATATGTTCCATAAATACAACACTTACGCACTAAGCATGTAGACACACTTCTCAATGAACCTCCCACATGATCCGCCACCCCAGGCAGGCCACTGCAGCTGCAGCTGACAATGAGGAGAGTCACACACCGCCGTAGAAACGCGCAACCGTCGGTCGGCCACATGGGGCCATAGTGAAGGGCGGGCGGGTAGGCTTTCAAATTGCGAACCGCCCGCTTCTGCTGCAACACTGCAACACCTGCAAAGAGAACACAAGCTGACACAAGCTCACAAGCTGCAAGGTTGCAGTTGGGGGTGTGTGTGAAGTGTTTGGTGCGTGCCGGCATACCCTGCAGATATTGAGTACGAAGATTGACGAACTCTTGGCCCGCAGGCATCAGGTTTGATCTACAACATTCCCTTGACGATGAGTCCATGAGCTGTCTGGGGCCACATGCATTAATCCGCCGAGACCCAGGCGTTTTGCGGGTTACCTCAAGTACCCTCCACCTAATCCTCCTCCTTGCAGTTTGAAAGTTTGGAGACACTCGCTTTTTGCGTTCATTTGCCACCCCCTTGCCCGGCTTCCCTTCATTTTAACCGGTTTTTCCGGCCTTCCCTCCCCTGATCCCCTCTTTGCCTGCTGCCCCCTTCCCCCCCTCTTCCCCTCCCCCCCCTGCACGCTGACATGTCTCGATGAAGAAGCAGCTCTACGGCGCCCCCGCGCCTGTTGAAATCTCAATATAGCCGTGACCTGAACAGATTTCCTGAGTGATACAGAAGGCTTTGCCGTTTCATCCAGCCCCTGCCCCTGAGGAGCCGAGACGGGTGGCGTAGCGTTAAGGTTAACATCCGCGACGCGAACACATGCACCTGCAGTAACGAAATTAAACGGGCCGTACATGTCACAAACACATTACGACTCGTTCAGATTTCAATCGGTCACCACGAAAATTGGCGGAGCTCCGAAGTGTGGCACAGTCTGACATCAGATACTGTACACGAGATACACGAGTCACAGGTACATGCTCAAAACTAGGTCACTCGTCCGAACGCTGACGCACAATTCAGAGCGTGTGCTTCAAATCGCCAACAGCTTGTGTCCCTGTTCATCTTATGATGTACGCGAGCCCGACTTCGCTTTAAAGTGGCAGCAACAGCAATATGATTATACAGTATACTCGCTACTCAAGGTTTGCGTTCAAAAAGTTTGATGCGCGGCCCCCGAGGCCCGTGGCGGTCGGTCCCCGGGCGGCGGCTCCTATGCCACAGGGGGGGGGCTCTTGCCAAGTCCTCGTGCAGGACAGTCAGTTCCGGTAGGCACGCAGGCGTGCGGCCCGTTCGCGATGTCGTGCAGTGTTCGAGGACCGTCAGATGCCTGTTGGATTTGCTGCCCAGCACGCTACAACCACTAAGACTCGACTTTACCCCCCAAATCCCCCTGCCCTTCCGCAGGCTAAGGTACTGGTCGACCCCTCCGGACTGCTCACTTCTTATACTTTTCTTCTTCCTTTTCTGCGGGGTGAGTCTGAAGAATGTCGCCAGATGTCACCAAGGCAGCCCAACTGGCGCCCCCTTGCCGTTTCGTGCTTTAGGCAAGAGGGTTTCGGGGTCGTCAGTGAAGCCCCCCGCCGAGCCCTTTACCGTTTGCCTGAAATCAGGCATCGTCCCCGCAGCCTTTGAGGCAGGCTCCTAGGTCCAATCGATGACCAGCATGCCCACGATGCACGATGAAGTGCCGGCTGGTTTGTCAACTCTGAAGGTTCCTTCGACGCGTCGTGGAGCATGACTGCGGCTGGTTCATCCATCTGGTGCAAGCCCTGCATGGTCTCGCGCAGGTTGGGTGGGACTGGCCACTCGCACCTTGATGTCGTCTGAGGCTCACTCCTGCTGCTTCTGGTCGCCCTGTCTGCTAGCGCTCGAGGTGTCACAGGCATCGGCGGGCTCTCGCCGCTGCTGCCGCTTTGGCGTCACGTCCTGGTCTTCTTGGTCGCTGGGCCAGTCCTCCTCGCTCTGGTCTCCCAGCTGCAGCTGTTGCTAGGACGGAAGGCGGTGGTGCCTTCGCTCTGGGGTATGCCCGCAGCCGCTGAAATGGCCTGCGCTGCGGCTTCACTTGTGACTTGCGGCAAACGCTCGCCCCCGACGTGTCCGGTAGGCTTGCCGACCACTAGGTAGAGGGGATGCATTCGGATATATATATATATATATATATATATATATACATATATATATATATATGTACATATGGTATCCCCCCCGAGTTATTTACCAGTTTTGGCGTAAATCCTGCGCATTCTTCCCCTGACCCTTCACTTATCTGCCAGTTAAAAGGACTACTCTGTATGTGTGTATGTGTATACTCTGAATCCTGGCATGTGTGCAGAACTAAAACAATACAACGGATGCTGAAGTACATGCCTGCGCACGTGTTAAGGCACTCACTGGGAACAGTCCCGATGCGTCCGGAGTTTTGAATATCAATCCACGCGCGAGGCCTATTGAACTCAATAGGCCTATTGAATTCACTAGGGCTGTCGGATTCCAGATCCAAGATTCAAGATGTCACAGCAAACTTTCCCAGGCATCTTGAATCTTCAATCCGACAGCCCTATTGAATTCAGCAGGCCTATTGAACTCAATAGTGCTCGCGGATTGGTCAGTCAAGCTAAACCCTACGCTTTAAATTCACCCACACGCTGAGCCCTAAATTATGCTCTGAAGTAACCCAGACGCTGAGCCCTAAACCCTGCAGCCCGAATGGAACCCGATTGCGGTTTGAGGTTGCAAACGTTCACCAGGTTCATATCTAAGCTGCAAACCGCCAAGCCCCCAAGCACCAAATCCCTAATTCCCAGAACAAGGGTAAGTTCCTCACATATAGGATGCGTATGCAAGGAGTAAGGTATTCGAAATCACTACCACTGGAATGTACATACCAGTATTGTGTGGGAAATGCGTAATACATGGTCACATACGAGAGAAGCCGACAAATCCTAGTGCAACTTCTACACCGTGCATAAGCTACCCTTGGTGCATAAGCCCTTAGTGGGCAACTGTGTGTTTCAGCACGGCAATACCTTTCTGGCTACGGGAAATGCAGGGTTTTTGCACCTAACACACATACGTATTCTCAACCATGTAGTAACAGCATGTAACAGCCACAGCAACGACATCAAGATTTGCGTTGGCGTCAGATACACATGGATAAACCGTCGCCACTTAGGCAGACCAATGTTGACCCGATGATCTCTATACACAGAAGTATATCAGAAGTATGTTCACTCATATGAGCACATTCCAAACAGCGTGTAATTTACCCGCTGCGCCTTAGACACCTTATAAAGAAAATATTTCTAACCAAATGCTTGTACAGATCTACCTACGTCTGTAATGTCAGTATTGATGTGGTTTCCTAGTTTGCATAAAATGCACATCAATATACATTTTGTGTGTCCGTGTCGCGCGTGAGACCTGGGGATAGACACAATGATGGTGTGCCAGCAAAAAGCTCGCCTTTGGGAAGCCAGGACAGAACCTGCATACATATATGCTATGTTACTTTAATAGCCTTTGTTGCATAATTGTGCTGCTTTTTACGGGTTGCCGCAATACTATATAAACATGCACGCACACATACACGAGTATTAGCAGCTGCCTAAGTGACTGTCGAATTGAATTCTTGTATACATGATCGCTGGCATTTTCGCAAGATCTAGAATAGGGTTTTTAGGGTACTAAGGTTAAAAGGCATTAGCCTAGTATTTCCGTCCTAGAAGGGGGTGTAGTCCAGAGTTTGGACAGATCCAAGAACAGACTGGATACGCGTTTGCAGGTGTCCGTGCACCTACAAGGGCTGTCGGGATTCCATAAGGGTTCGATCAGGGTACCTTATAGGATGTGTCAGGTGGGATCTTCAATCCGGGATCCGTCGCAGCCCGGGCTAGGGGCCAATTCGGTCATTTGTCATTTCCACCCAAAACGGGTAGATAACCCAGGGGGGGATAGCATATATATATATATATATCGATCGTTATCTACTTATTTGATTTATCTGTCACAGTCGGTCCTTCTTGGGCCGTCCCTGACCTGCGTCGCTTGCCTGCTGGTGTCGCCTCATGGACTCATGCGTCTTGTGAGGGCAAGCGGCAAGAGGAAGAGGGTCAGGGTGCCCAGGCCCCAGCGGCTCCGTTGCAGGTTGTCGAACTTGAGCAGTGGGGTCGTGTGCACAAAGGCCCCCTCGCCTCGCGGAGCTAGCCCGAGGCCACCGGCATGGTCGCAGATGTGCTCTCATCGTCAACTTGTGTATTGAAGTGGGTCGGGCCGGGTCGGGAGGCCCGATTCTGGGCGGCAGGAGCTGCTCATGCGACCATGTTAATGTTGAGAACTTGGGGTGGGGGTGCACGACAAGGCATAGTCGAAATCCCGAACTTGTTGACGATCAGCTTGCGAGATTCCTGGTCGAGCCTCTATATACTCTGCTCGCTTGCGACATTCCTCCGTCCTCTGACTCTGACCGGGCTTTCGTCAGGCTTGCAACATGGTCCAGCAATACGCTCCGGAGAGCTTTGCGCTTTAAACGCAGCACTGGAAGGGTACCGTCCCAGCACTGCCGTGGCTCCCATGAAGAGTACTGGCCTTGGTCCGCGCTACGCTTCCGGCGATGTAGCCCCAAGCACCTGCTCGAATCGGAGCAATTGAAGGACCCTTCGGCATAGTGCCAGCTTCACAACGCTTCACAGATCTCGTGGCCTGGGGCGACAGACTTGGCCCCGTCTGGCCCTCTCTTGCCAAAGGCGCAGTTTCCTCCTGAGTGGGCTTGTCGACCTCTGCGGATATTGAAAGTTCAGAGATCAATCAATACCGAAGGTCGTGCAAACCAGCCTTGCGTGAACGGTGCCACCGCAGCAGACATCTGCTCAGCAGAACAGTTGCCGAGCTCACAAGCCTCATCGGACGCTGATTGAATTTGTTTGAAAAACGAATACTGCTGAGTGTCGGATTGCGTTGTGAAGCAGACTACCCGCAAAGCGCGTGCTTGCCATGTTCAAACTCCTCAACTTAATCACTGTCCATGCTTTTCGGCGCTTGTTGTCATGCACCGAAGATCATATCTGGCACAGTTTTTGATGTCAAGTTGTCCCGCCCGCGAGAGCCTCAATAATGGTAGCATTTGATCAATGTGTGTGGCCTGATGGTGGATAAACGTGGATAGGAAGGCCGCCCGCTGAGCTGATACTTCTCAAACAGCTCTATCTTAGCTGTTCTTCAGACATGAACTTGCTGCTAGTCCACGAGCACACGAGAAGAGAACGACACAATGATATGGCACCTGCATGCACGGGGTTTGCGACATCGATTCATTCGGGACCAAATCCCAGTTCGTTCAGCAACGAACTGCTTTGAATGACGCGGCAGCTGGATGTTGCACCAGGAGCCAATACAACTGGCTTCTGCAAGTTGTCTACCTAGATGCATGCGAAGATGTGGTGATCTCTACGTAAAATGGTTGCGCCGGTGTAGTGACTGGGTGACTGGGGTAGAGGCCATGCTGCGATCTCAGTGCGACACTTCTCTCCACCTTGCAGACTTTCAATCGGCGTGCAAGTGTAATGCAAGACCGGACTTATGCTAAGTCTGCTCAGTGCCAACTCCGAGAGCCAGGCAGTCACAACCGGCCAGGCCTGCATCCTCCGTTTCTACGCCAAACGAAGACTTTCGTCAAACACACAGAACAACCTCAATGCACACCGAGCTGCTGGTGATGTTATGATTTGCAATCATCACGACATCCATAGTGATGAATGATATCAATGATAACCATTCGGAGCCGCCGTGCTTCTCCTATCCTCTCCGCCCGAGCCCTCCCGCAATACGTGGGTCGATCTTAGTACTTAGTTGTGCAGGGAGTCAGAAATTAGCATGCATCAGCATCATCCTCAGCAGCAAATTCACCAGTATCATCATGGATAGCCTTAAGGCATCCTCTCGAGCAACTAATCTTGCCGACCCTCAGGCCCTCCGTCTGCAAGGAAAACGTCAATGAAATGAGGCTTCGAAGTCGGATCGCCTGTCGAGTTGGAGCCATGGCAATCCGATGTACTGTGGGCCGCCCAGCTCATTATAAGACGGCAGATCACATCCCAGAAACATTTGTCAGGAGTCCGTGACCGCAAGCTTGTCGCAAATCTATACAAGCGAGTCATGTCATTCAACTATCCGTCCATCCATCCACACCCAGCCCCGCGCATCCACGCATCCATGCATCCATTCATCACCGCACCAACCCTCTCGGTACACCGTTCGATAAACCCTGTGTAAAGCACTTCTTGAACATTCGAGACCTAAACCAACGCCAATCCGCACGCAGCATGTTGAAAGATTAAGTACGGCTCGCGCATACAAGACTGCGCACAAGCGACAGAAAGAGAACTCGAAACCGACGCAAATTGGAATTTGCAAGGGATGGACTTTGAGCGGACTTGTGAGGAGGCGCACGCGCCGTAACAGCTTCAGGGTTGCAAGACTTCGTTGCCTCCAAGGACGAAGGAGTCCCATGGCCATCCATGGCCCATGTACTGGAATTGAAAACGGATCGCACACCGAGGGCTGTGATTTTCGGGCCACACAGGGGCCCATGCGTTGGAATTCACGTGCGTTAACATATATTCAGTGGATTAGAGTAGTTAGTTCCAGTAGTATCTGGTACAAGTAGCCAACCAACCCCACGCCAACCAACCTTGCGCCAGCTTCAAATGCACCTGACATCAACATCACCACATTGCAAATCATTAGATAACTAAAGCTATCCCAACCACCTCCATGGAACACCCTTTGCAAAGCCTTCGGGAATTATGATAGCGGACGCCACG
Source organism: Symbiodinium sp. CCMP2592 (assembly GCA_905221615.1). Lineage (NCBI taxonomy): Eukaryota > Dinophyceae > Suessiales > Symbiodiniaceae > Symbiodinium > Symbiodinium sp. CCMP2592. The sequence goes on along the minus strand of CAJNDT010006175.1, from coordinate 288,114 downwards.
GGTCTCTTTAGCCAGCGACAATGCACAAGGTCAAGTGTGACCCGTGCATCAAAGTGTACGGCGTCTTCTACCACAGACTTCTGTACGGCTAATATGTCAGCAACGAAAGCGTGTCACTTTTTTGTGCAGACGGTGTTTCTCCCATCTCCCAACACCGAATTTGCCCAGTTCCTCTCCCCGGCTTGGCTGAGCTGCATGCTTGGGCATCCCGATAGTCAAGGGCAAGGGCCGTCTGAGAGATGCCGACGTGAAAGCCAATGGAATATGCCCTCAACCAAAATTGCAGCTGGCTTCGAGCTGTGCGCAGTTCTGCGTCCCACTGGAACGCTTCGCCGGGTTTCGTGGTCTGCAGAGACGGGGCTGATGTGGTTTCTGGCATGGATGCTTGGGGAAGTCAGGCCGTCAGGCTATGATGGGTGAAATCGTCTGGCTCGCCATCCAGGTTGGTAGTGGTTCGGAGTCACACTCCTTATTTTCAGATCTCCTGTCTTGTCAAACAATGTTGATGTGCATTCAACTCGAAGCTGACGTCCATACTAGGGTCTAATGCGTTGCTGAAGGAGTTTCTGATAGTGCGTGACTTCAACCCACTTTGGGGCGGTTTTGCGGCGTGAGTGGATCCGGCGCTTCGGATCGGTTTCGGGGTATGGCCCTCCATGCCCAGGATGCAGACTTTCTGTGTTGATGCGTGACGACATGGACTCCGTGGTTCTTGCTGCCCAAAGTGGTGCCAAGGCATGCTCGTGATGCTGCGACATGGCCGTGCTATCTGTCCTTGCCGAGGTTGATGCTGTGTGTGTGTGTTGCCGTGATTTCCCGTGGCTCGACGTCTTGGATGCCAGGGTCTTGGACAGAGACAGGTACCTGAACATTCAGGTTAACACATTCAGCCTGTAACAGTGCTGGCGAGATTTACCGGCTGCTGCTGTCCGAACCCGCCAACATAAGAGCAAACCCCGAACAATGAAAGGGTACCTAGGAGTACCCAAGAGCCACCAAGACACAACGAGCACCACTCAGGCTCCCAAGAGTCACGATTTTGTAGGCGGAGGCGCACCAGACCGTGTCGCGAGCACAATTCTAGGCGGAAACACGAGTCTCAAAGTACGCGCCGTGGCAGAGCACTATTTTATTCATTTCCGAAGGTGGAAGTACGTGGAACTGTGGCGAGAAGAGGACGCTCATCCCAATCGTGGGAACATGATTTTCAGCGTCGCCAAACATTCGATGCCCCCAAGAACGTCGGGATGTCGAGAACATCTCAAGGAACCTCGACGATAGCGACTCAGATAGAGAGAGAGAGAGAGGACATTCCAAATGAGAACGAGTCTGACATCACCAAGTTGGGGAATGCTCCAAACTCAAAAGTTTTGGACTAGACGACGGCGTCAGCCTCTGCGGAGGATGCGGCTTGCTCGAGACTGTGCAAGGAATGCATTTTTGGTCGACCAAACTTCAGCACCAACCGAATCCTTTCATTCTGAACGTAAGAACCCCTGAGTGTCATGTTGGCCGGGTTCAGGATACGCGACCTTCAGGCCGGCTTTCGGGTGTGCAGCAGCAGACCTGGCCAGTAGCATCCAGTAGCTTTGCATTGCTTCTCGACCCCATGAAGTCCTGAAGAAGGGCAGCATGGGTGATGTTGATGCTACTGGTGACGGTCGTGGTGCTCATCAGACAAAAAATACCGATCCGTCCATGCTGTCATCGCTGGCCAGTGGATTCGGTGGATGTCGTAATGGCTGCGCTGGAGTGATTGATGAAAGACTAAACGAGTGAAGCGTAGGCTCAGTGCGTTGCTGTGCGTTTACCGTTTCTTGTAGCCCTCCGCATCAAACGCTGAATGCCGTAAGACACCACAAGAACACAAGAACACAACATAAGCCGCAGAATCTCAAACCTTTCTTAGCAGCGCTGCCCTGCCAAACCGCGCTCCTGCTGCGACTCGTCTGTCTCCCACAAATGACAGTTGCCAGCACGGACCTCGGCCACTGTGGCGTTAGGCCCTACACGTACCAGTACAGACTGGAAGATGACGTGCGTCTTTATGGCCGCAACAGACATAGATCATCCCTTCCAAGTGAAATTGAATTGATCAATGTCTACTGGTATGTGATTTGAATAATTCTGTTGGTGCCTTCTCATTTTCCGAAACTTGAGTTGAAACGGAGGCTGCTTAGTCTTCATGCTCGGCTAACTTCCACCACGTCCGGCCAGCGCCTGGCGTTTGTATGAGATATGGATCGAAAATGAAGCTTCTTGTTGCAACTTGCCAGACGCAAACTCCAGATGCACAGCGTTGGTCGCTCGACTCGATCTGGCGACCCTTATCGTGTGGGGAGTGGAGCCGCGTCTCATTAAGCATGTCGGGCTTGTTGTATGGACCCAATGCCAAGTCCAAGTCAGAAGCCGCCTCCGTGCCGATGCCGACGCCAGCCAGAGTAGATTCTGGTGCCCGTCGTGGCCATGGCGCCCCCGAGTAGATGCGGAAGTCGAAATAGTCGGCCCCACCAAGTCGAGACCCACTGGAGCCGCGGAGGCGGAAGAGGTATACCTGAAAGTCGAAAAGGCGATCGAACCGCAAGCTTCAGCGGCCGATCGCTTACGCTCGTTCCTGCACACACGCACACACGTGCGTCACAACACAACATCATGCCGGGGATTTCGAAGTGCAACACAATAACACGAAGCCGGGATCTCCAACTGCTGCGTGATGGGACGGAGAGAAGGTAGCGGGTATCTAACAGCATGCGGCATGCGGGTTCGTGGGATAGCACTGGCTGGCTGGAGCCACTCCGACGACCGAGTCACAAATGTGAAATCACGCTGTCGAGAAAGCCGAAGCCGGAAAGGGCTGGAAGTGCCGCAAATTTATGCAGAAGAATGCAAGTGTCATTTCGACGCTGCAACAATCCATCAACCAGCGTCTCTTGCTTCAGCTCGGGCAGCACAGGACGTCCGACACCCGGACCTGATTTCCGGAGTGCCAGTCATGGCCAAGCCAGTGAGCGAAAGCATTTGACTAAAAGCGATCCTAGACCCAGATTGTGATCGCCACGCCTTCCCAAGCCTCATAACCTGTGAGGTTTCCATCGAATCGAAGGGCTCTTGTGGCTCACTATCCCTCTTCTGTGCAGTTTGGTAGGGCCGAGCAGTGGGAGCCTCGAACCAGTGTGCATGTGTGCGACATGTTCATGCAAGCAGCCCTGAGCGCGGCACCTCTGCAACCATCCGTGCCAAGTCATCCAGCAAGGAGAAGGGAGCCTGTGGCATCGATACTGCAGCGCTCGGCACACACGCTTCGATGACTGTACTCACTTCGCCTCTGCTCCAACTCGCGCAGCAAAGTGCGAAACCTCGTGCAGCACAAGGGTGCCTGCATCCTCTGCAGCTTTCTGGGGCATCAGCGGCTGACAGCAGCAGGAGCGTACCCAGTTGCGCTGATGCCTGAATATTGAATAGCACACACCGAAAGCAGCCGAATTCGAGTAAATGCCTTGCAGCGCTGCAGGCGCATACGGGCTCTTGGGAAGCCAAGTTGCGAATTCAGACATCTGCGCATGGCACTTCCGGACCGCAAAGAAAAACGCCTCGGGAAGAGCGCGAAACGCAACGACACATTGACATGCCACATTGATTCGAGTCGTTGGAGATAAGCGCTGCCAAGCGGCAATGACTGACAAAGTCAACACCACGGCACCTCCAAAAAGAGAACATGACTAAACAGCCAAACAGTATTGCAGTCGGCTGGCAGTCTGTAGGACAATGTTCAAAACAACACTCCGGTGGCTGCTCTGCGTGGCAGCTGATGGCAGTGTGCATGGCTGGGTCGCCAACCAATCAGCCGGTACGAGGACAGCAAGCTCGATCCCAACCTACAGCGGTAGACACCGAAGCAAGCTTTCCAGGCAAATGCGCAAGCACGCGAGGCAGATAGACGCTGGCTCGTGCACTTATGTCGCTTTCACCGTTCTTCCGCTTGACCGAGTTTTGACCCCTGAGAGCTGCGCTCGAAGACTTTTTCTGGCGACACATTTGCCAAGCGGCAGGCCTTGCATACGGGAAAACACGGAAAATCCAGCACCGGACAACTGTAAGCCTCTTACGGCGAGGGCGAGCAAAGTCACCAAACCACCCGTCAGCAACGCCAAGGCCTGAGCAGGATGCACCGACTGCAATTTGCGGGTTCAGAAAACGGAAATCTGCATGCAAAGCCCGGCGTTCAGCTGTGAATGCTGTGCTCACCAAGACCTTCGCCATCAGAGTCGATGTCCCCCGGTCAATCGAGAGAACTCAATCAAGAGATGTCCAGCGTGTTGACTTTAAGTCGAGCATCTCAGTATTTGGTTTACTCTTGCTGGTATTGTCTCATTTGGCTGTGCTGGTGACCGGCATAGGGCCTGGTGCCCAGACTCTGTGCAGGAAACCGAAGCGGGAAGTCTTCAAGTTTTCTGCCGTCAGGGTCTACGCTTACAGCAATGCGAAGGTAGAAACCAATGCCGGAGAGGCATTGGCCTTAGCCGCGATTGAATGACTCAAGTCCGAAAGCCGGCAAACGATCGCATATTCGCGAACACATTTACTGGGTTTATGCTACCTGGACCTGTTGGGTGGGATTCTGGAGGTCAGCGGAACGAACAATCTGAACATATCTGAACCAAGCCAAACAAAGAGACTGTACCTGGTTCATTGGAAGCTGCCCTTTGGGGCCCCGGCCAGCTTCCAGGTGAAGTAGCTCAGGATCGCCTCGGCGATGAAGCGTGCAACTTGTTTGCATGCCTACATTACCCCGATGGAGCACGTCCCTTCGTGCTGCAGACTGCAGGCATGCAGGCTCACGGAAGGTGCATAAACTTTGCGAAGCTAAAGTTTCGGACGCTGCGAAGGCCAAGGCCAGGGACCCTGGCGGCTGCAGCTCCGGCGGCAATCCCGGCTGCCCAAGGGAACCACTGTCCTCCCAGCTGCCCGGCCCGTGAAGCGTTTGCCAACAAGCAAACGCATGGAGACACCATCATGTGTGCCTTCTGGAAGTTCCATTCCCCAGACAGGCTTCTGGAAGTGCTGCCTGTCCTGACAGAAGCGCTTGCAGACTTGTGCTACCTCTGAAGCATTCAATTGCGTTCCCAAGGCCCATTCTGGCTGCTACTGGTGGGCGGGTGCCCCTGGGGGAGAATGGGTTGTCGCCGTCATCATAGTCACCATACACATCCTAGTTGTCACATACATACCAGTGGCACCTCTATCACTATCATCACCATGACCATCTTGTCAGTCTCGGCACTGCGACTTCGCGGAACAGTACAGTCTCGACCAAGACCGGTCCTTCCCGGTGTCCGCCGCCGGCCCCGGGGACTGCTACTGTAGGTGCTCTTTCACTCTTCGGGGCCTACGCTGGCCCAATTTTCACTTCTTTGTGCCAACATTGGAACGACTACCATCGTTGCTACAGTCATGAAGCATTATTTTATCAGAAAATAAGACATTACGGGCCCCATATTTTCGACACTCCTTGTTGGTAGTCCAAACATATTTATAATAATTCGGTTTGTATTTCATCCTTTTGGAATATCGCAACATTTCGTACACTGATCTCTCACTTGTCCTTACCGTCACAGCTGCTTTGTTATATATACGCAATGTCTTCTTTTAAGACTTCTGTTATGCGCAAGGGCCGAACAGGCTGTCCCCGCAAGGGGGGGGGGGGGGGCGAAAAAAAAAAAAAAAAAAAAAAAAATGGCCGGGGGGGGGGGGGCAGCGCCAAAAAAAAAAAAAAAAAGATTTTAGATTTTAGTTTTTTTTTTTTTTTTTGGCGCTGACCCCCCCCCCCCCTCCGCATTTTTTTTTCTTTTTTTTTTTGGCGCCCCCCCCCCCCCCCCCCCTCGCTGGCTGTACCTCGCCGTCTATGTGTTTGTTCATTTAGGCAGTTAACCCACGTAAAGAATATTGCGCAGCTATGATTAAGCTGACCGGCATGTGAGTTTTCATTTTTTACTTTACGTTTTTCTTATTGTTCCTTGGAGTGTCGATATATGGGGTCATATACATATAACTCTATAGTTGATGTATGGCAATATGATAAACGAATACTTCGAGGCACGATTCCTGCATGCATACCTAATTATATAGGATATATTATTTAATAAGATGCTACTTCTATGTCCGCATCAGGTGTTGGCCTCAGCGCTGCAGACGGGCTTGAGCTGCATTAGTTTATTTACTATCTTATTCTTGTTTGCATTGTATTGCTATTCCTATTCCGATTACTATCGTCCGCAACCTCCTAGCGAAGCCATTGCAAGCCACAGTAGCCCCAAGACATAGATCAAGACACGACCATGGCGCGGAAGAAGTGTCCGGGATGCTCCAAATGGGGCGGTAACCGCTGCACTTGCAAGACTTCTACCACTATCAAGACAGATGCTGAGCCTCAAAAGCGCGAGCTAGAGAAAGCCAAAGCAAGAGCAGAGATGACCCAGAAGACGGCCAGGGGTGTTGACGATGACGCGAAGCTTGCTCTCCAAGTTCAGTTGGAAGCATTGAAAGTGAAGAGGTTGACACTTCAACAAGAACGTGATAAACAGAAGGCTACGGAAAGAGATGCTAAGCGCCGTCAAGAGGTTATGCAGCACCAGAGCTTCTACAACCGAAGTTGGTGGAAGCCGCGCCATAAACGTGAGCAGAGCTATGCATCTCCTCGAGATGAAGCAGAGTACTATCCCGGCGAGGCTTTGTGCTCCATGCGCAACGACGGCTGTAACTAAAGTGGTGATCGGAGCTGTGGCGCGGACGCTCAAAAATGCTTTTATAAGCTTTGTGCAGGGAGACTCAATGTGCAACATGTCGTACCTGTTGTACATACACACACTATGTCAACACAGGCACACACACACGCACACACACACATACACGCACACCCGCACACATACACACACACACGCACCCACAAACGCGTACATGTGTACATAGACACACCCATGCGAATTCCAATACAAACACATACGTACACCCACTCACACACACACACACACCCACACCCACACACCCATACACACACATACGCACACACACACACACACGCACACATACTCACACACAGATACAAAGATCTGAACACATCTACATACACATAACCACATACCCACCCGGATACGCGCACACCCACCCCGATACGCGCACACTCCTGCGTCCTGTCCCCTGTCCCCCTGTCCCCCTGTCCCCCTGTCCCCCTGTCCCCCTGTCCCCCTGTCCCCCTGTCCCTCTGTCCCCCTTGTTCCCCTGTCCCCCTGTCCCCCTGTCCCCCTGTCCCGCGTCCGCGGTCCCTCTGTCCCCCTGTCCTTCTGTGCCTCTGCCCCCTGTCCCCTTGTCCCCTGATCCCATCGTCCTCTTGTCCCCTGCTCTCTCGATCCCATGTCCTTGCTCTTGTAGAACAGGATAACCTCTTCAAGACTTCTTTCTTGCAGATACAGGCTGCGGGCGCTCATATCCATGCAAAAATATCATGGATTTGTGGGTGTCATCCTCATCGCAGGACCCACAGCCTAAAATGTAGAAGCTGCATGGAAGCCCCTCAACAAACGAATGCTCGATTTGTGAGTGTCGTGCCTATTGAAGTCCATGCTAATCCGTTCTAGATGTAGCGTATACTTCTGGTGCGGGGCCATTGCATAAGCTACTCGCGCGCCTATCCGTGTAAACATCGTGGACTTGTGTGTGTCATCCTTGCCGCAGGACATGCTAGTCCGTTCTACATTTGAAAGGGAAGCCTTGTACAGTGCCATGATCCGAACCTTGATACCCACAGCCTCAGATGTACAAACTGCGTGGACACCATTCGACACACGAATGCTCGATTTACGGATGTCATTCCTATTCAAGTCCACGCTAACCCGTTCTAGATTTGACGTGTACTCCTGATGCGGGACCATGCTTCAAAAAAGTCGCACCTACGTACTGATGCTGCTAGCCCACATGCTGGTGCTGCTAAGGTGCATGCTCCGAGGAGCAGCGGTGGTTCAACTGCACGAAGAACATCCGCCGTGTCCCCAAGCAAGGGAAACAGTGTGTTGTTGTGGATGCCCATGTCAACTCATAGCTGGATGTCAGATTTCTCGCAGCGTTTCTGTTGAGAGTGTTCCCGTGCTCCCGAGCGTTGAACTCAGCCTGACCCTGCTCCCTGTGCCATGGACTGCGCTGCTGGAGGTCCTGATTCCCTTGAGGTGGACTTGGAAAATCTTATGAACGATCAGACAAGTCTTACCCCTGCAGTGTCCATCGATGAGATCGCACGGGCTCCGGATGTTGCCGCTCCAGTGAGTCCCCCTGTAGAACCAGCAGCATCGTCGGCTAACGGAGCAGCGGCATCATTACCCCAGGAGAACAACACCGAAGTAGAGATCAAGGTGGACGCAGCGAAGGCCGCAGTATCACCATCGTCTCCCGCTCCACCGGCAGCGAAACGCCTACGTGGAGCCAATTTGTGGGCATCTTAGAGATCGTATGACATGTTCAGGCATTTGAAGCCATGATACATGTTTACATACTACTGTATCATGAGCTTCCCTTCATATATGTTGTCCAGGTTCCAAGCCTTCTCGGAGGTACAGACTGCAAGTGGTCCGGGACCGGTTCCGCCACTTGTGCCTGATGTCAAGCCCCGCTCTCTCGTTGAAAAGATCCAGGAGATGAACATCGAGAGTGTAGAACTCTTCGGTGGACTTGGTGATGGAGTATGCCGACTCATGGTCATTGCCAAGTTCATTTGTGCTATGAACTGCTCCAATTACATGATGAGCAACATCCAAAAGCTCACTATGTGCTTGTTATTGGAAGGTGAACAATGGCGGGCACATCAGCGTCAAGTCTTCCATTATGAAGATGGAGCATGGGTCATGGTACCCTCCTTTACAGTTCGTGGATGGGATCTACTCTTGGCCTTGGAAGGCCTCTTCGTCCAGCTGTCCACCTCTTTAGACGATCAGGAGTTGCAGGTGTCCTGGACTTGGCACGATGTGAAGACTTACATGATGGACATTGTCGGAGACATGGTCGAGGCTGATCAGAATGTGATGCAAGTCTTGACTGACGTCGCCAAAAGCAACAGCGACCATGTGCGTGTCAAAACGGGGAACAAAGTATGGCAGGCTCGGTGGACACGACGCGTCGCCGATATGCTAGCACAGTTTCGCAAGGCATTGGAATCTGAGAATACAACGAAGGGGCTCACCAAACTCTTCCTGACAGAATGGGATACTACAATGCCAGTGTCGAATGGAGTTTGCTTCCGGGACGTGTACTTGGATAAGAATTGGAACGTCGCAAACAAGTCTGCAGAGGCCAATTGCTACTTGAAGCTTGACTACCATTTCTTTTGGGAGAACAAGATGGCTGACCACCAGAACATCAGCATTGCAGAAGTCCGTACGCGACTGAAAACGTTTCTGGAATCGCTCTACTTCGGTAGCCCACATCTCTTCCAGTTGAAGCTGTGTTTCATGCAAGCAGCCTTCGCAAAGAAATGCACTGGAAAGATAATCTTTCAGGTGGGTAAAGGCGGCGACGGTAAAGGGATGGAGGCGGTCTTGGATCGAGCACTCTTTGGTGACCTGGCCACTGCTACTTTAGACTGCGGTGTGTTCCTTGACAGGGTGGAGTTCAGGAAGTCAGCTGAACTTGCATGGAACAAAGCCAGCATACGCATCCAGGAGATGGAGAGTCGTGGGCGGTTTGTGGCAGATGTTTGGAAACGTTTTGTAGTCGATGAAGAAATCGACTGCAGAGTCAATTTCGGATTCACGAGCAAGCGACGATTCGGCTCCGCGATGAAGATTCAAGAGCTCAACTTCGAAAATATTCCCATAATCGAAGAGAGCAATGACCGCACCAAGAGCTTGGAGCAACTTAGACGACGTGTGATTTGCTTTCTCATGGGCAAGGTTACCTTCACCATGGACGACAGCCAGGTAGACCATTCCCGCGGGATCTATAAGTTAATTCCACAGGATGAGCTCACCAGTTTCCTGTCGAATCCCATCACTGCGGCAGTCTACCTTCGCGAATATTGCATTCCTTTCTTCAAGGAAAACAGTGAGCAGGATATCATGAATATGATCAACGACCCTGGCAGCATTCATGAAGACATAGTCCGCGACACAAACTGGTTGTCCTCGTCGTTGTCAGGTGCAACAACCCCTCCCCCAGGCACTGTAGTTGACGTTATCATAGAGGCGGAGACTCTTGTCCAGAAGGTGCATGCCAACACCCCGCAGAGACGAATACTCAAGGAGTATCTCATTCATAAGGTCGAGGTCCTACCTGGATGTGCCGCATCGTCCAAAGGGAAGAAGACGAAATTGTCCAACTTCGTCGAGGCCTTAGACCTTGCTAGCAGTCGTTTGTTCAATCAGGTCGACTCATCGTGCTTTCACAAACTACTGATTGACTGGCAGTGGCTTGTCGATGCGATGGAACAGCATGGTGGTTCTGCAGTGTTTGGGACGTGGGCTGACTGGACCTGTCCCTTTCAGCTTCTACATGAGCAGGAGAAATGGGACGGCAATGCATTTGAACATCAACGTCAGACTATGTTGCGACATCGCACACAAACCACGGAAGCAACTTTGGTGCGGCCTGTCGAGTGTCGCCTGTTAGAGACGATCAATCTCAACGCCCTCGAGGACTATGCGGCCCATGAGACAGATCGCCGTCAGGACCTTCTACGTCACTACCTCCAGCGCCATCGTGCAATGGGAACCAAGATGGGTAGCTCCTCGCTCCTACAGGTCGAGTACTATACGCTTCCACATTATGGTCGCCTACTATCTCGTGGACCTTCAGGTCAGAAGCTCACGAAGGAGGCTCGGACAGTGGCATTCGGCCTCGACGCGGCCGAAGTGGACGCAGCATGTTGTCATCCCCGCCTTCTTGTGCGAAAGCTCCAGATGTTCGAACTTTGGGACAAGACCAGGTTCCCCATGCTCAACCTATTTGTGGAGCACTATGCGTCATGGCGGGAGGCGATCGCTAAGTACGTGGACATTCCTGTCGCTGATGCAAAGGTGGAGCTCATCCGCATTTTCTATGGCGGCAAGCCCTCCTTCGAAGCTCCCTGGATCCTCAAACTTGCTGATGAGGTTCAAAAAGCAGCTTCTTGTGTATTGCGTCATCCAGAGGCAGCAGCATGGCGAGACTTATACTCCGATCGTCGCAACCCCGAGTTCAGTCGACTTTCGGCTTTGTTGTCCTTCGAGGAGAATGAATTGTTGAAGGAAGTCCGTGATGTCATCGGGAACCAGTCCTGCGTGTTGCTCTTCGATGGGGCTATCATCCATTGCACCAGTTTGGAACATGAGATTTTGGTGTCAGAATCGTGTCGACGATGCGCCCAGTCCATGATTCCAATGTCTGTGAAGTCCTGGCCCACATCGACACATTCGATGACACTAGCCCGTCTGGCTCTTCGGCGGGACATGCTGAGTGTTGTTTTGGACGGCAATGTGATCACATCATTCCAGAACTGTCTACTCAATGGCATCGCCAACGTAGAGCCTAGTGTTGATTTACAATACTTCGCTGATCATGAAGGCCCGCTTTCCGCCAAGGAGTTCAACGAGATCATATGTTTCGCTTCGCAACAGCCAAGCTCGGAATCCGTCCGCATGATCTTGGAGCCTATGACTGACGTCCTCACTCATGTCTGCTCGAAGGAGAAGTGGCTTTGTCACCAGCAAATGTCTGATGGCACTGGACATTGGTTTGCTGTGGTTTTCGAGGAATCCGGTGAGGTTCGGCTTGTTGACAGCACTGCAGGTGCACGTAGACTGTCCATTGCTGCAGATGGCCTGGCATCCTTGTGCTGTCAACTTTCTGGGTTGACATGGTTTCAACTTCGGAACATTCCCCACAGCATTCCCATGGACAACGATCGTGCCTACATGCTTGAGGGTACTGCGACGGCTGTTCATGATGATTTCCGCGTTTCCTTCCGAACGCCCTTGCAACACTGTGTGAAGTGTCAGTCTACCTTAGCGTCTGCCGACGTTATGGCAGCCAGACTGTACACCTTGCGGGGTGTACAGGAAGTTGAGCACATCCCCATGCGCTGCACGTCGAAGTCTTGTCGCATACGACATTTGTAGCTTATACTACTACATGATCCGCGAAGCTGAGAAAATGTGGTCCCGATCAACAAACGCCAAGGACAAGCTCGCCGCCATCGACCTGGACAATCCACTCACCGACCCATTCATGGCGGATTACACTTCTTGGTGGCACAAGCATCAGCTGACGCGCACCGAGCACATGTCCATCCGGGAGATTGTTCTTGATGGTCATGAGAAAGTGGCCACGAAATGCTCCGGTGCGCCTCCACCGCATGCCGGAAGACCCCGGAAAGATGGCAAGGAGAAGCTTCGTAATAACGGCTGGTTCATGGCCATAGATCCTCGCACAGGGCTCATAGCTGCAGTACAAGAAATGCAGCAACCTGAGAATAATCAGGTGGCCCTGGATGTCCTTCATCTCGTGGCGATGAGGTCATCACAACTGGACTGCGTCGTTTATGACAGAGCCTGTAGATGCGTTCAGCAAGGCCGGAAAGACGCACGCACCAAACACATTAAGCATTGGTGCGTTGATCGCTTTCACGCCAAAGGCCATGCTCCTGGCTGTCCCTGCTCTCCCCTGCAACACAAGACCTTGAATAACCGCCTGGAGGGCATCAACACCTCCATTGCCGAGCAAACCTTTGCTTGGTTTCGCGGTTATGCCTCGCAGTTCAACACAAAGTCGCCACGCTCTCACGCGTTCTACGTCTTGCTGTATGTGCAGAGGCACAACGACTTGACTCGTCAAGGCTACCGCAATCATTTGAACCCTTTCTCCGCCAGGAAGCAAGCTGCTATGACAAGCGGCTTGCTTAAGCGCCCAGCTTGCAAGAAGTACACATGCAGACGCCCAGCATCATCCCCACGAGCGTCTTCTGCGACTTCCAAAAGCGCCTTCGCGGACAAGAAGACCCCTTCCACCCAGGTGATCAAGCGCTACGTCAAGAAGACCCCTGCCACCAAGATGATGAAGCGCATCGTCAAGAAGTGATGGGACAGCGTTTGAGGTTTGCCAACCTGTCCAATCGGGTTTGGATGTCGCGTCGTTGCTACCCGCGTGTATGACAGTGCACACTCACCAGAGAACACTGCGCAAATGTATCAAGTTTGTGCACGTACACTTCGGCATATCACATGTTCTTACATTCTCTTGTTTCAACAATGTCATGCTACATGTTTTGTCCTATCGTTTCCTGGACATCATACAGAAGGACGAAGTGTGGTACGCAGATGGTATTCGCCATCAAATTCGTAATTAGGTCACGCAAATGTGTTTCAAACAGCAAAGTCACCTTGATGACTCTGCTGTTACAGCTGCAACACCTGACCGATTGCAAGAAACATGCATGTGTGCTTTGAGTCCGGATTGCAAATACAGGATACATGCTGAAAGACTAGCCTCGAGCTGATACATACTGAGGTCACAGCCTCAGCTCGGATGAGGGTGTCGGCAGCATTATTTTCGGACATTACGGGTATGTTCGATTGCTAGTCGTGTTGCCTTCTGATAACAGCTGTATTCTATGGAAGAGTTCGCTATGTTAATATTGTATATCTTAGTAATTACTTTTCAGTTATAAAATCCACGAAAATCGTGGTTTTACTCGTAAAATATGGGGCCCGTAATGTCTTACACTCTCTATTTTATTACGGTTGTCATCAACAGCACGAGCACTTTCCAGCATTTCGGCTTCGGTAACCAATGCCGGCTCGGAGATGATGTGAGAACAGTATCCACACCCATTCACAAATCCTGCTGCGCCGGCCTGAGCCACCAGCCCAATCCAAAGACCAAGGCTCGTCGATGCTACAGCAGCCAACATGTGCGGCAGCCTTCAAGACAAGGGCGAGTGGATTCGGATGGTGCAAACAATGTCCAGATATGTCCAGATACCAGCAACGTCCGCATGAGTCCCTGTCCATGCAGCCGTGCACGCTCTGGCCTCTTGCCCCAAACGATAGCTCCCGTTCCTGCATGTCCAAAGCTGCGATGCGCCGAATGTACAAGCAGTCGCCTTTCCGTTTAAACAAGAGACGTCCACGAAAAAACAAGCATTTTTGAGAGCATTTTGAACTCTGTTTTAACTCTGAACTACGAAAACAAAATAACAATCTTGTACGATCCATCATAACTTCGGAGCCCCTTTGACTAAATCCTCCCGAGTCAAGACTCGTAAGACGAAGGATGGCTCGTTGTATACTATGAAAGCCCGATACGTGTATACGTGTAACTGCTGACTGCTACTGCACGCAAGAACAGCTACATCGCTTCCAAGTGCAAATCACGGTGCTGGAGCATTCGGAGAGGATGAGATCAAGCTGACACAAGACCAATGACCCATCACTCCGATTCTGCAATCATCACAGAGGAGCACTGCCACTGGCCTAGAATCAGTCCGATAGCATGCATGACATCCGGGTCGCCAAGGAAATGCTCCACCTCGTCATACTGGCCGTGACTTCCCGGCATCATGAGCGAAGGCTCTGGCTCCGTCAGATCTAGCTGTCACATGCTGTCACGGCCGCTGTCACTTGCAGTACACACGGCGGAGGAGTTCGAGCAGAGAATTAAGGCCCTGTCCTCTGCGGCCGAGAGCCATGTAGTGTTTGTCTGGTTGGAGATGATGGAGCCTTCGGCCGACGCGCAGTCTTCAGCATGCTCTCATCACCAGCTCTGCTGCGGCGTCGACCAGCTGTTGTCAAGAGTTCGAAGCCCAGACCCGAGAAGTCCGAGAAGTTGGCCTTGCTTGCACCGTCAATAATGCAACTAAGGGTGCGTTTGCAGGACGGTGCTCCGCCCGCTTAAAGAACGTGCCTGGAATTCAGGTGTCGTGCTTGTTGAGTTCACGATCATCGGCTGAGGCCATCGGCTGACTGTGGCGTGTGCTTGTAATCGAAAATGGCAATATAAATAAATAAATATATATATGTGTATATATATATATATATGTATAGCGCTGGCCGATGCCCAGAATAGCTGCGCATCTTCACCAAAGTCACGTATAGTCACGTGTATGAGTCGTACGTGACATGGCTGACGTGGCAGTCCCGAACTCACACTTTGCATGTTTCCACGTGGCAGATGCATGCAAATGCTGGAGACTTGCGCACACGCCTTTTTTGTCGAATAGTATGCTATGTTCGTCTGCAACGTCGGATCTTGCAGTGAGATGGCTTTGATGCCGCCCAGCAGGTTCCCGTAGTGACGTGGCTGAGCGAGAATTGGCCCAGGCTGGCATGTCCGGACTCAGAGGAAAGGCATGATGCAGTGTTAGCCTAGCTATGCTCTGTCACTTGGGAACCTAGGCTAGCACCGGTGCTTCTTGTTGCTGCGACCTATGACTGGGACAGTAGCTGACATGTTGCCCGATGTATGACATAAGTCTGGAAATCCACTGACCCAACAGAAACCACACGCTGTCATCATACGTCCAGTGGCTTTTGACGGTGTATCTGCCCGAGGAGGCATGCACTGATCCGGCTAAGCAGAACCGGTAGCAGGCTTGTAATTCGGATTCTTCTTCAGGATGACAAAATCCTTCGCATGTGGCTCTGGTGCCAGGCTGTTGACACCACAGGACTGTCGCGTTCTTTGCACGTTTCTGGCAAGCCCCAGTCCTCTAAGATGGTTCCGGGCGTCACTGGCAGGTACTCTTCTGTCGCAAGCTCAGCTCTGTCCTACATCGGTTGACGATCACACATTGATTTTGCTGGGGGCGTCAACGATGTAAGCACTCACAGCAGCACAAAACAAGGCCTGAAAGTTCAGAAGCACTGGAGTAGTTCTTGTCTGGAAGCCCGTAATCTGCTTTGGACGGCCAGCCATGCCAGTTACCTTTGGCAAGCTACATCACAGCTACTCGTAGCCGGGAAAGATGACCTTCTCCTTACTTGGTCGGCTGCGTCCACTGCCTGACCTACACGGACAGCCACCTTCAGCTCGTTCATGTCCTTCAACAAGCGACACTGAGACTTGTCCATTGCCTCTATGACGCACACAGGCTTCCTCGTCCACCGTAATCAACCATCTTGGTCGCATGGCTGGGACCACGTTGTACAGCAAGTAGTGGCTCTTGCCCAGAATTGTGTTCCTTACTTTCCGGACAGGAGCGGCTTGTTTCCGTCGCACCAAACAGAGCCAAGCCACTTGAGGTGCAACACCGAATGCGCCTCGGCAAGGTCAACACGTCTCCAGCCAGGTACCATCAGTGACAATTCCACAACTGCACAGCTGGCCAGCACTGCAAGGGAGCCAAAGGCAATTGGATCCACCAAGTAACCTTCCAACGGCTGCAGACACATGGTCAAGGGTATGCACAAGCGACAGTACCATCTGCAACACAGCAACGATCGCTAAAGAGAGGGTTGATGGTGAGGAGACCCTTGCCCATGTACAGAAGGCCTCAGCTGCGTCTTGACACCATGAGAAGACGCAAAGAACTCACGAGAGGGCAGCAACAATCTGTACTTGTCTCTTCGCACTGCCGCACATGTAGATACACAAGTGAGTTTGTTCATCTTGTTGAAGAGCTGTCTGTGTTGGAGCGCTGTCGCTATCAACCCCACCAAGACGTTATGCAGCTTCACATATCTGGTCGAACGCAACCGCCGAGTCAACGATACTCAGTGATACTCAGGCACGGCTACAGTAGTCTTGCGCGTCTTCATGCACTTGCTACACAGTGAAAACTTTGTGGTGGAATTTGCCCGACTTTCGACTCGAAAGACAAAGATAAGGGTGCCTGAATCAAGGAGAGCCACCCTGAGCAATTCTGACCATGAAGAGCGCATTGGGGTCTTTCGCATAGTACGCCGCCAGTTGCCTGGAAAGGCGAATCTATGACTGAGAGCCCCACATCACGTTCAACTGCATCAGCGACCCAAGGCCCAAAGCCTGCTGGCCTGAGCAGGCCTGCTAGACGTGCATTGTTCGTCCCGGCGCCTGCAACAGTGTCTCAGCCGTGCAGCCAACAGAAATATCGTCCGAGCTAAGCCGGCCTATGAGACCCATACTCATGATTGCACCGGTCGCCACATCCTCAAGCAGGGCAGCCCAACATTGCAAGCAAGGCTTCGCCATGCAGTCGCGTCCTGGTCTGCATCGTGTGACAGCTTCGCAAGAGTGTCTATCACGAGCACCTGCTTCGTCACTTCGTGCGTGAGAACTGTCAGCTGATATTGCTGACATGAGGCCCGTTGCTGGCCTTCGGATTGGACAGGTGCAGGATCGCCAAGGCGATTGGGACGGCTCGCCTCCACGACTACGCTTCAGTTGGCTTAAGACCGCGAAGCAGACCTGTTACATGTGAAGCCTGAGCGTCAGCTCTCCGTATTGAAGTATGTGATCAATCGATCTGCATGCCATTTCGGCACCTGGCATTGACAGCTAACACGTGGTTCGTCACAACATGGTGCAGTCCACTCAAGACCTTTTCACACATGCTTGGGCCATAGCCGATCTCTTCACCGAAAGCAATCAGAGCTATTCCAAGCACTGCAGTTGCCTGAAGCAGGCATTGAGCTTTCATTATCTCTAGTGATGAGCAGCAAGAGCAACACAAGAGGCCTGGTGAAAGGCTTCGGCTTCTTCAAGGTGATCGGTGCATGCTTGCAGCCTTATGACTTGACTCTGCAAACCACAATACCATTTCATTTCAGATCAGCGGCGAAGCATTCAACAACATGCGGCTGCAAGCCGGGAGCACCGCATTTTCTGCACATGCAATACGTCACCAGAATAAGCAAAAGCGAAGCCTCCAACTTGAAGAAGCAACATCTTGGGAACATGGGCGGAAACATGACGCATGGCTAGCAGCGGCAGTGCAACTGGGGGGAAAGTCCTTCCACGGTCAGCTTCGCATACTTCCCCACTGGATGTGTGATTGCATCCAGGGCTGACAAAGTAGCTTCTGCAGCATCCTGAAAGCAAGTACGTCTCTATGAAATGCCATTTTACCGTGCTCTCCACCGTAGACGCTGACC
This sequence comes from Symbiodinium sp. CCMP2592, assembly GCA_905221615.1. NCBI lineage: Eukaryota > Dinophyceae > Suessiales > Symbiodiniaceae > Symbiodinium > Symbiodinium sp. CCMP2592. Next base: position 270,031 of record CAJNDT010006175.1, on the reverse strand, counting down.
TGCTGCCCCAAGTACAGGAGGCCTGCACGTTGAGTTTTTGCAGCATGTCACGACCTTTGACACTGCCTGCTTGGTTCCTTGCCTAGGCCAACTGCAAAAAAGTGTGGCCAGGTACCACTCAAGGCGTTTTCTACGGCCTCGGGAGACAGCACAGCCGAGTTCATTGAGTCCTTGACAAAAGTCTAGACATGTTTGGACAGAACCGCTGAGTAGCAAACTTGCCTCTCAATGAGTGTCTGTAGAATTGCCTGGGCCACCTCCCAAAGACTTTCTGGACATTCCATTGCCATTCCTACCTCGAGGATGCGTCTGACTGGACCGGCCTCGTCATTGCAGGATGACACGAAAGCCAGGCCCAAGCTGACTGCCGCCATAGCGGAACACTCGATGCTGCAGGCCTCGGCCAAGTTTGATGTGGTTGCCGGCATATACCGGCCATAGCCATGTCCACTGGGCTGTCGGGTCGACACCGTGTGACAATCAGGCCCGGGCCGTATCAACGATCATGGGAGTTAGATTTTCCAGAAGATCCTCGTCGGATATCAAAGATTGGCCAAGCTCCTTTGCTGATTTATCGTCGGCTGGTCCTCTCGGCAGCTTCCTGCGTATGCATACCCCAGGCCGACGACTGCCGCTAATCGCAGCTGTCCATCCTGCAAGCTGAAGCTTGGAAAGTCACAGCGTGCAATACCCAGACAGATGATGACAGAGACAAAAAGAGAGATTCAGAGATTCGTTCCAACAACAAAGTAACGGAAAAGAGTCGTCACTCAATTGCCTCAACAATAAAGCCATTGCGGCTATCAAAATGTTCATGGCTGGCAATGGGGCGACGGAGCCTATCACTCCGCAGGAACATTTCATCGGGCAGCAACGGCTCCAAAAGCGAGGCCAGAGCCGAGAATCGTTTATTCATCCCAGTTCCCCGACAGGGAACGCACCCCCCTTTCCGACATAAAAACAAATCCCCAAGACAAATCGACACCGGACCCCCGAACCAAAGCGAATGACAGTGTTTGAAAGGTGTGAAATCGTTCGTTTCGTTTCGAAAACGAGGCCCCTCCAACAGGACCCCCGAAATCGAACCGCGACCCCGGAACCTGAGCAAACGACGTCGTTTTGGGTTGGTTCGGGGTCCTCTCTCTCTCACTCCGATGCACACACAGATTGAAACTCCCATGCACATAACACTCTCTGAAACTTCGATGCACAAAGATAATATTGTCGGGGATAGCTGGTTTCTTGTCGCGGGTGTTGGCAAAACCGTCATGGACAGGGCACGTTCTCCACTCGAAACTCGGCACACTTGCAAAACACGGTTTGGGAACATGTTGCTATGTAGCCTTAGGCATCTTCACTTCACGCTAATTGTGTGGAAGTGCCTCCGAAACAACTGCTTTTGGATAACTTCCTTGTTTTCCACAGACACACCACGCAGTTTTCATCGGACATTCCCAGCTCCTGCAGACGTTTGCGAATTTCGGGGAGCGGTGTTCGACCCCTGCCTTGAAGATCCTTGTTGAGGCTGCGAGAAAAAGAACTATCAGCAACGACGAGCTTCAATTGCAAGCCTTTCGCAATGCACCCGGCCTCAGCCTCCAGCTGCTCACCCAGAAGTGCCCATGCCGGGTCACATTCGTTCTTGACCTGGGAAAGTCGTTTGCTGAATGCTGAAGTCTGGCTGCGCTGCACATCCGTTTCGCATTGAGGGTTTGGCACCGCAGGTGACCAGGCCGAAAGCCAGCAGCGCGCCAGCCTGCAATGCTCCCATCAGCGCCCAAAGCCTTGAGCGACTCGACTCGGGCAGAGCCTTCAGGTTCACATCTGAACTCCACTGGTACCTCAAGAGCTCAAAGAGCTCAAGCCAACAAGGTCTCCACGTTGTCTCGACAGTCGATGGTCTTAGAACGTCCACGTCAGGCGCACTTGTCGATCTGTGTGAGGCCCTCGTCGATACCCCACAAGAGCAGCGCGCCCAAGGAGCCCACAGTGCTCATCATGCCCTGATCCTTCAAATCAAGCTGCTCACAGTCACATGGTGCAGATTGCGTACTGTTCGTTATGTACACTAGCTTCCCGATCCGAGCTGAAAATTATCGAATGCCTCTGGGATGTGGGGGCCGTGATGTGAGCTTTATGCGAACGGGCAAGCCTTGTTCTTGTACACCCACTTCGAGTCCGCAATCGTCATCAGCTCGTCCTACATAAGCAACACTTGCACTTCTCAGTCTGGCTTGCTTTCAAATGCCCATGTGCCGAGGATTCCTTGCAGAAGCCAGCATTCACGAAAGCGTTCACGAACGAGGAGGCCAAGTTCTGCTTTGCAGAATCCAGTACAGCAGTGGATCGCTTCTCCTGCAGGAAGGTTTCCGCTGTCTCGACAGTCATGTTGAGCGCCGACTTCGCTAGCCGTGCTAATCTGCCATCTGCAAGCATTCCATCAACTTGCTCTGCAAGCCGTGGCAGACTCTATTTCGAGTGACAGGTCAACGAGGAAGGGCGTCTGTGGGCCCTCTTGGCCGGCTGTCGGATGATTTCAATTGCTCACAATTTCTATGAGCCGCTGGTTGCTTGCTCATCAAGGCTGAAGATTGTGGGCCGCAAGGAAGACACGGTCTTCCTTTCACATGTAACGGAGGTCGCGTGCCTCCAGGTGCGACTTGTAGATTTGTTCGGGCAGCTTGGGCTCCAGAACATCAAGCTCCTTCGCGGACGGTCCCCCCCCTCCCGTTACGACACAAACATCAATACTTCAAGAGTCAACTCCTTGGCTAAGGAGATGAAGTGCTTCGAGAGGCTCTCGCCAGAGGCAATCTCTTTCAGCTCGTCATCCTGTCACATGAATGATACAACCGACAAGCTATCCTGCAATGAAATGACATGATTGACGCTCAAGGCGACCTCCCCAAAGTCATGATCGAACTTTCTCCGTGATATCCTCAGGTACGAGAATCATGAGTCCTGCGACATGGTTTCACAATGGCCGTACCGCCAAGTCGCATGAAGGCCATTTGCTTCTGAACAAGCCGGTCCTTGACAGGCTCTGACAAACAGCATGCGGAATGTTTTGGTGACCACTGCTTTTGCGAACCTCGCTAAGGCCTTGCGTCCCTGTGCAGGGCTGCAAACACGTCAAGAATCCAGCAACGGTGTGCAGCCAAGTCGACACACGAGAGAAGCATGAATGAACGATCCAAGCGAGGAATACTGACTCTCGCGAAGCAAAAGCTCCAGAGCTCCGCACTTACAACCGGCCTTCCCTTTTTCAGCCTAGATCATTCAAGGATGCAATGGCCAGCTAGCCTGGAAGCTGCATGTCACTACATTCCCGTGAAGGTGCAATCAGCGCAAGCAGCCAAAGAACGAACCGCAGGGAGGCCCCTGGTGGTGGTCGCGGTCGTGGTCGTTGAAGTCGTCGTCGTGGTGGTGGTAGTAGCAATACTCGTACTATCTTAGTAGTACTTGTACCAGTTGTCGTAGCTGTAGTAGAAGTTGTAAAGCCGTGGGAGAACTGGGGCGAGTCTGAATAGATAAAGAATGCCATTGGCGTGACCCTACGGAGGCGCGAAGCACAAGCCAAGATGGCAACAAGCCTCAACTTCGACGGGAAGCCACAAAGGCAGGAGAACCCAAGCCAAGAAGCCAACGGAGCTAAGCCCGAGAACCCTAGAAGATCCTACGTGTAGAAGCCAAGGAACCAAAACGCTGGTCCGGAGGCCAAGAAGCCGGAACACCAGAAAGCATCAGAAAGCCAAAAAGCTGGAGATTCCAGAAAGCCAGGGGACCAAACGCGCTCAGAAGCCAGGAAGCCCTTGACTGAGCTCTTAGTCTTGATAAATTGATCACGTGGTTTCTTCTTTTGTTTGTTCTTCGATCGCTACTCCCGATATTTCTGTCTCGAGGCTAAGTGCTGTCGGGCCGTTGAGCTCGTGTTTTTTTTGATGCTTCACTCAGATGGAAGGGATGCACGCCACTTCCTCTTCCTGTCACGAAGCTTCCGGCTGAGGCACGAGCTTCACAAGCACCGAACACAGCAGCGACAGCTTTCGCATCGTTGAGCTTCAAGGCGATTCGAAGTGCCCCCACGTACTCCTGAGGTCAAGGCATCATTCGCAAGGTCGACAGCTCAGACTCAGCCGCCTTGTACTTCAAGTAGAGGTTCATGCAGACGTTCAGGTACATGACCTTGTCGGCCTGCTTTGTCCATGCTGTCGCAGTTGCACTCAGAAGCTGCGACTGATACACACATGTCCCGACAGAAAGCCAGAACAACCAGCGGTTCTATAACAGGACGATACATCGGCAACGCAAACAAAGCCTTGCAACGGCTGTCATGTCCCCGCTACCTGAGTTGCCGCAAAGTTGGCAAGGCCCTGTAGGTACAGGCACACCTCGGAACATGCCGTAAGACTCGCCATGCGTGTCCATTGCAGCTGTGGTTGCTCTGTTGAGCCGTGCAAAAGCAAAGTGAATGCGCAGGTTGGCAGGAATTACTGTAAGACGTGGCCCCTTCCGACGCTGCATAGGATAAGACATGGAAAAACGACGGTAGAAGCTTCAGCACCGGACTCTGATGAAGGACGGCTCTTCGCAAAGCTTTTCGATCCTTCGTCCACTCATGGGCTGTAGCGCACAACAACGGTCCCCAAATTTGACTCGCCTCCAACAGCCATGCTTAGACTGAGATCAAGAATGAACAAGACAATGGCAAGGTAGTGATGCACTGGTGTCGTCTGATACGATACGGTGATAGGCCGAAAGCACAACGACTGCTTTGTCGTGCGTCGACTTGAACATTGCCATTACATGGACATTCACAGGTTCTGCCCCCTCGCTGTCGCAACATGCAGGAATGACGTCTGCACTTGGTCAACTTCGCAGAGAAGATCAACGGCATCCTCGGAAGCCAGTCTGCGGGCTCATAGATGTCATCAGGCAGCGAAACGAACCGACGTGACGTGCTCGCTCCAAGAGAGGCGCCACTTCTGCATTGTGCTGCATGTTGAAAGGCACGATCTCCTTCCATTTTAAGACCGCGAAGGGTGAAGATGGGCCAATGGTGGATGGATCCACGACGCTGCCTCAACGAGAGCTAAAAGGTCGCCCACGTCAGTGGCTTTCTCGGTGCGCTCCTTGAACTCCTTGCGACAGGCATGCTGATGGACACGCCTCTCAAATGTCGACACATTAAGTCATGTTGCATCATATTATTTCAATCGAAGTCCGAAGTGGTGACAAGGCTTTGTGCTTCAGAGTCACAGCGAACCCGGCACACCCCGCCTCTCCGATTTCACCGGCAATATTTCGTATGTATTCGTGGCCTCAGCTTGGCACCAAGCCATCTGACTACGAGGTCCGAGGGACTATCGGACTATCTGTGGCTCATCGCACGTTTCATGTGAGCTGCGCTCGAAGTCGCTCAGGGTGGGACCCCAGCTGGTGAGGCCTTCCTTCGTTCCCTCCAGCCGGTACTTTAAAGCCTGCCTCGACCTGAGTCGACGATCTTTCCGAAGTCTTCAAGCTGCATGAGGCACAGCTGAGAGTCCTGCCCTTCCTTCTGCATCGTGGTTGATAGGATGGACAGGACGTCAGCGAAGAATCGCTTCAAGTCGTTCGCCGGCATCTGTTGGACAAAGGGGGGCTGTCTGCTTCGGATCAAGTCTTCATGTTTCGCCTGGGACCCAAATAAACGAGGGTAGAGCTGCATGTGTTGCAATGGCCCGATGAACTTCAGGGTCTGACTACCTTCCATTCCTTGTCACGCTCTCGTGCAAGCAAAAGCCTCGATCCACTGGAAACACAGTACACAAGCATTCAGCTTCGGTCGCTGGATTCACAGTTGGGCTTCCTTTCTCAGTTTGAACATCGTTTGCACCGCCTTCTGGAGGCCAGCTCCGTGTCACAATGAGGTGCGAGTTCGAGAAAACACGTCCTTCGAGCGTCCATCCAAGTCGGGGCAATAACCAACAAACCGCTCCGCATGCGAAGCTTTCCAGTCGTATATTATTCTCGCACACGACGCTAAGCAACCTCACGCCAAGACTTAAACCAGGCGCCTCACGTCGATTGCCGGGAACCTTTAGAAGTTGGATCAACACAGCTCTCGTTCTTCTGGCCGTAAACTTCCGTAAACCTGTTCGGCAGTGAGGCTGGAGCATGCGAATGATGCTCAGCGCTACTTTCGGCCACACGGCGCTTGAATGCTCTGAGCTTTTGCATGCGAATCAGTTCCATCGTTCTTGATTGAGCTTGTGTGCTTTCGCCTGCGTATCTCCTGCTCGTGCAGGCCGAAGTGTCTCAACTTGGGAGGCCGAACTTCCCGAAAGGCACTGGCATACTCTCTCACTTCCACTTTCGTCAGCCAAGCCCCTTTCCCGGTTTTCCAGCTTTCTGCTGGCCGGGCGCCAACAGAAAGTGGTCTGCCCTGCACTTTGCTCTTTGCGCCATCCGGCCGTAAGTGGTCAGGGCGTGTGTTGCTGTTGGGGGGACCCGGAAGTCGGGAGGCCTCGGGAGGCGGAAAGCCGGGCAGCCCAGAGAATTGTCATTCCAGATATTTCAACAAGCAGAACCTGAACGGTGAACCTCGCGACAGCTCGAAGCTCGAAGCCCTTAGCCTGAGCATTTACCGGTGCTTCAAGCTTGTTCCGAATTCAGTTTGGAAGTTGGGATCAATGGCGACAGCATTGGCTTCTGAAAAAATCCCCTGCGTCCCTCCGGCACCTGCCCTAGCGAGTATTCAGCCAGTGGCGCTTGCGAAACGGCCGCCGTTTTGCAAACGAAAAATTGAATCTCAGATCCTCGGGATCCTGCGTCAGCCTCCAAACCTTGATTGTAGCTCCGTGCTTGTGAGCCCTGACATGAGCTTCGACTTGGTTGAACATCCCAGAACCCCGCGGCTATTCAGGCCCTTCGCCGGAAACATTGCTCAGAGGTCGAGCTTACAGGATAGGTCGTGTGAGAATTAAGAGCACTCAGATTTATTTAAGTGAAGCGTCGCTGGAAACGCTTTGAAACGACTCCGCAACTGTTTTGCCTGTCAACGTTTCTCCGAAACAGCCCTTTCTCAAGACATCGGGGAAGTTAGCAACTTAGGCGGTTCTAGCCGTTGACCTTGGCATAGTGCTCCGTCAGGGTGGAGTAATGAGGTCGCAAGAACTTCAACGGCTTCGGAACCTTCGAGAACAACTACAGCGACAAACGCAGCATCAGTTCGATCGAACTGCAGTGCTTCTGAGGCTTGCGCAGATGTCATTGAACTTGTGGACTCCTTGAGCTCCTTCACCATCGCCTGGGCAAGTCGATATCATGTCACAGGTGACCCACTGATATGCCCAGCTCGAAACTACGAGGTCAATCTTGCTGCAAACAGGGCTGTGGTATGAGAAAGAGCCAAGTAGTGGTCTGTGCAAGGACTTAGCAACGCTCACTGTGTGGGGCCGCCCGGCCAGCCCCTGAGTCCGCGCCTCCATGGCCATTTTGGCCACTCCCTGGTCGGAGTCCTCCGGGAAGCCAAAAGCTCTTTTGCATTGCCCGGCACCCATTCGCTAGGGCCCAGAACTTCGCTTCACCATCCGAGGAAAGCGCAGATTGCTGATTTATGTTGCAATCTGGTCAGGTGAGAAGGCGTCCAGAGTGGAAACTGTTTTGATCGCGCAGGCTTTCGTAAGCCGTAGGCACAACTCCCAAACGATGGCAGGTGATGGAGAGCTCTGAATTCATGGGAGCCAAGGCTTCGCGCACACAATCGGCTCTTCACATCTGCATTGATCCGGTCAGGCTCGCATCCTTAGCGTCTATCAGACTATCAGGATCTGTCCATATATCCAAATTTGTCAATGCAGCTGCGTGTCACTCTGACATCCGAAGCGTTGCATGCAGTGGGAGGTGATCGGATGGTTCTTCCGCATTGGGGAACGGCCCGTTGACGTTCCCCGTCTCCTTTGGCAGCTGCTGGCCTTACTGGGCACTGCGGCGATGCAGCAAATCTCAGTGCAGCCCAGCGCAGCCCAGTCACACGCCACCACTTTGAGGCGCCCAGGACTGAACCAAATGTAATCCTCGGTGCTTTTAGGGGAAGCAGGGCTGGTCCGCACGAACTGACGATGTTTGAAGCTCGGCTTCATGCTTGCAAGGCAGGGGTCAAGGGTATCAACGAAAGCCTCCTTGCTCATTGCGGACATCGCATAATTTGTGAACATTGGCTCTTGTCCATGAAAGTCCTGACCCAAGCACTGCAATCTAGTGACCTGTCTCCGCCACCACAGACCAGATACAAGGCACACGCCCTGTTCTCGAACCGTGTACGCCATCACACCACGCAAAATCGCTCAGGAGTTTGTCGGTCGATTGCCGAAGAATCGCACATGCAGTCCTTGTAGGCACTTCTGAGGCCATCAGGGAACTCGGCAATGGGCAATTGTTCAAGTCCATGAACTTCATGCTTGCTGCCCTGCATGCGGCTTTACTTCTCGACCCCCCGCATTGATTGACGCCCAACCCTAACCCAATTTTGGGAACGCAAAGCAGGATTTAGCAATAGCAGGGGAGAGACTTCAATGGCACATTCAGTCCGCACTGTTTTATGCTGTTTTGATGCAGGATGTGCCTGCTTCGAGACGGTAGCTATGGAGCCGCCACTCTCGATCAAACGATAGGAAGACGTGCCTGAGAAGGCTAAACACAGGCTGGGCATGTCAAAGTACAGCAAATCCCCCACCCCGCTTCGCACTCGAAATGCTGGATCCACGGATACCGACGGACTCACAATCCCTCATGCCTGGTTTGATGTTGAAGTCACCCATCAATGCAACAGGTGCCTCTTTGAAACCTGCCATCTTCACAGAGTAAAAACACTTGTTAGGCCCGGCGAGAATGGGATGTCCCCGGCCTTTCTTGACATCAGCGGCTGCAAACCGCTTCAGCCTTGTCTGCACTTGGACATGGGCCGGGCTTTCAATGTTCACACAAGTGGCACTATGCGAAAACATCATGGACCGTGTGAACCTGTTCAGCAGAAGCTGGCTGTGGATGTTCACCGCTCGAACCTTCTCCGTCGTGCCTGGTGCTCTTTACAGTACAATCAGCGGCAGGGTTCTCTGAGTCCTCTCATCTATCAGCTGCAGAGCTCTCTTCTGCAAGCAAGTTGCCGAACAAACAGGGCATGTGATACGTGGCAACACAGAAATCACACGATGTCGCCCTGGGTCTCAGCCTCACCAGGATAGCCTCGTTCATGCCTGGCGTCGCCAAGATAAGACAAGCATGGTGCATGCATCATCAACAAACCCGTTGGCCAGAGCCCCAGCACTCAAACAAAGACACAGCCTCATGCATCACTTGATTATCCGCACACAATTGAGCCGAGCAACGACCCTGTGCAAGCTTCCACTCACCTCCCTCCGTTTCGAATTCTGGAGGTCTGCATCCCAATATGTCCTGCAGCGGTTCAAGCCAGGGGCCACAGTTTGCCACCGTGATGCACTCATCACAGCAGGGAGGGTCCGTCAAGCCCTGGTAGGTGAGGTATCCGAAACGAGCAAGAGGACCAGCTTCGGATCTTGGCCACACTCGCTTCGGAGCTGTGTCAGTCAGCTTGCAGAGCTCCACGTCCAAGACCTGCCCGTGGACGGAGACATGTTCCAGATATTCAGTCAGAGATCGTGATGCAATTTACAAAACCCTGAAAGATGTCCTTGGATGTCCTCTTTTGAATGGAATGCTCCCTGGATTACGTTACTCAAAGCACTGAGGGATTGGCCAGAATCCCAGCATTCGACTGAGGTCTCCAAAACTCGACAAATAGGGCTCTGAGTTGCACAGAGTTGTGACGGAATCCAAGGCTGTCTAACAGAGGATTGATGTGGCTGGATGTTGCAATGGACTCCCGCATAGTCGAGGCTGGAGAACATGGGCCATAGACTGGCAACCAGTCCTTTGAAAGGCTATTTTACAACTCTTACGTCTATGGTCTGAGGGAAAAGACTGCACAGCTGCATTCTAGAGCGGCTGTCCCCCCATCCGCCCGACCGAAGTGTGTCAAACGACATCAAACGCCTACACATGTCCGTCAGCCTGAAAAACTTTTGTAGGCCACGCCATCATCACGCCCATGTAACCTTGGGGCGATGACTGTGCATCAAAGCCTTCGTTGTCCTAGGTCCTAGGTCTCGTTGTCAGACGCTTATGGCACCAGCTCCGGCAGGCTCACAGCAAAGCCCTTCTTCCTGCTGCCAGGGGCCATTCATTTGCTTGCCTGACGACCGTCTTAGACCAGAGGCATCTCAAGTAACAAGGAATTGTGTGAACTCTTCAATCGACTGGGGAGCACCATACTGAGCAAACACCACCGCATATCCGCGCTCTGCAAAGAAAGCGTGCAGGTTCCCTGCCCACTCCAGGTCCACCTCCTCTGCAGGAGCGGATCTGAGAACACATCCTACTTAGTGCTCCCCACGGTCTGCGCCCCTCTGAAAACAACACGGAATCAACCCGAGACTGGTTTCACACCTTCTGACTCGGCGATGAACCTGCAACACAAAAAATAATCTTAGAGCCCGACGTTCGACTCATACAAAGAGCAAAATTGGCCTGTGCCTATGTGTACTCCAATTAAGGAGTCCTGTCGCTGTCCCAGGTGTTCTCCCACAACCGCTTCTAGGCTTTTCACAACCCGAAGCAAGACAAGGGCAGAACCACGTCGATCTGGCCTGCAATGCGATGATCCTGTCGTCGTCGACGGCCTTCTGCATCCGGTTCAGGATTTTTGGCCATCGAGAATCTTTCGCTAAGTCCTGCAGAGTTCGGGAACGGTGCATTCGGCTGATTCGTTGGCACAACTACGGCAGCATGCCTCACATGTCATTGTGTCCTCGCGTGCATAGGAGGGGTACTGCTGTGGCGATGCCAAGCGAGGTGACAAGACATTGTAGGTCGTTAGCTTCAGGTCCTTCATGGGACAATCGAGCAGAAGTGAATCATGCCAACAGGAATCTGCCACGATTTAAGGATGGATCTTGAACCTGGTCACACGCCAAGAAGCAGTGTCACACCTCACGAGCTTCGTCGACAGCCAGGACCTTTGAACTGCCGAGCGCAAAAAGTGCTGACGGTTCAATGCCACCCAAGTCAAAACTTACATAGTGTTTGCACTCAGTGCAGAACGCAGAATCTTGCCGAAAGGTTGCATCGCTCCGGCCATCGCCGCGGCTGCGCCCAGCTTCTGAAATCGATTCCATCTGGCGGAAGCAGTTTCCTCGAGCTTGAGATGAGGCTAGCGGCTAGCGGCTGTTGACCCGAACAAAGCGGCAAATTGGATGCTTACGCAATGCAGCGCCGGCGCATTGATGCCACAAGCTGAAATGCGAGCAGCGGTTTGGCACCATTGGATCGGACAGGAGACACGCATAGCTAGGGGCTCTCTCAAGCACTGCGCCTTCTGAGTCTGAACTACATATCCGGCTGCAGTTCTGACTCCCGCAATCTGTCGAAATGGATCTTGAATTCAAGGCTTTCTTGCATTCTGCTTGCCACTCTGAGCCAGCTTTCACAGAAGCTCTGTCCGGTGCACTGTGCTTGCACTGGTGGCGACGTGCTTGGCCAGTCCTGTGCTCTCTGGACGAGGAGTTCGAGTTCCTCTTTCTTCTGTCGGTCTTCTTCGGACAGCTCCTTTGCTTGCGAGCTTTGCATCAAGGTAGCTCGAGTTCTTGACTGCATCATGGAGCAACCCATCGTAAGATTGAGTCCTCCTCCTTGTCCTTGACGCTCTTTTTCTTGTTGTCCTTCTTCACCTAACCAGCTTTACAGTGATAGCGCTCTTCGAAGATGCAGCTTACAGCAGTACCTCGGGGGGTTCGCCGCCCTTGCTCGGAACAGAGAGGGCAACGGCCTAAGGACACCGGTCGTACCAGTTGAGCAGCGACTGTTGGTGATGCAGTGATGCTACAGGCCCCCGACATCCTTCTCACTCTTTTCGTTGACCATATTACAGGTCGCCCTCGCCTTGACGAAGTATGCGAGAGTACCAACATCAGCTTCAACATGTGCAGAAACGCACCTCCCCCCGGCTGCGCGGCGCACGCAAGCCGGATGCAGGGGGCCTGAATTGAATTCCCTGAGCCAAGGCACTGTCGATTGGACGGAGTTCGAGCAAATTCGCTGCCCTGCTGTGCATCGTTCTGCAAGCTCAGTCTCTGACGCAACATTGCAAGTAAACTCCAATGAACCCCGGACATCTGTGCAGCACATACACCATGTCACATATGTGACTACCAAACACTCTCCGCACTGTTCTTCAGGACGAGCGCCCGAGTGAAACAGGAAGCAAGCCGGCTCATGGCATCGCTCATAGCATCACACCTGCGCCAGCAAAGCTTGAGAATACGGATGTAGCAGCAAAGCGCTGGTGGATGCTGAAGGGCCGTCCATTCGTTTGTCTGAGCCCAGCCACTTCACCTATGCGATGTTGCTACCAGAATGGTCGTGGCACAAGTCAGGTCAGTTTGATTTACCGAAATCTCAAGTCAAATGTCTCACTGTCGCACTCTTCCAATCCGATGCACAGTGTCGCTTCCGAATGGAGTGAATTTGACGAGACTTTCCTTGAGACGGATTGCAGGATACGGGTCGGCAGGAGGACCGATAACGAAAGCAGCCCGCGAAAAAGCGCGTTGCTTGCAAGGCCCTGCTCTCTGCCCGTGCAAAATTACCATCCTTCTGCTGATACATCCCGAAAGTGTCCAAGACCCGCAGACAGGTCTGCTGTGGTTCTCCTGAAATGCATCCGCCCGGACATGGCAATGTTGCAAGGCTGATGGCCTTCGCGCGCACAGTTTAGTATGAACCCGATCCTGCAAAGCACTCCTGTCCGTTGTTGCTGCACTGCTGCGCTGAATGCTTCCATACTAGTCTCCAAGTGCTCGCAGGCTCACAAGATCCCTCCGCATGAAGCCACTTGCCAACTCCATTAAGTCGTGGGGTCCAACAGGATGGCCAACACCATCGTGGTTCTACAGTAACCGCTGTGAAACTCTAGTGTTCGGCCACGCAGCCAGGTTCGGAAATGTTCGGAAACTGTCGTGACTCGACGCCGGTGTCCTGGCTTAAAAAACAGACCCGACGCAGTGCCATCGAGGGGTCCCGTGCGGTTGCAAAAGAACGCCGAAGTGCACCAGACTTCCGCAGGGTGCCTGAGTTCTCCCGACGGCTTCGTCTGAGTCCTGCAAGGACCAGTTTATGTCATGCAAACTTGCGGCACATGTGGAATGTAGACCTCATAGCAAATGCTGGCGACTGCTACGTTACATGATTGTTTCGGAGATCCTCGCAATTATGTCTGAGTCTCATGTGGGGGATCATCAGAGCTAGCTCCGTCAAGTCTAGCTGGATCTAGGGTCTTCCGCGCTCCCGAGTTTTCATGCGCCGCAGTGTGAGATCTGTGATGCCAGCATTTCATTCTTTGGAATACCAGTGGGAAGCTATGCAAAAGAGAGACAGAAGACATGCGTCATCCTGCCATCCCGAACACTAGGACTTGTCGGACTTAGACTCTTTGCCTTCCTTGCTCAAGGAGAAATCCTGGCCATCATCATCTTCCAGCCCTTCCACATAGGCATCAACAAGCGCATCGAGCTCCTCGGCCTCAGTGTCCAACTCGGAAGTACCTTTGCCTTCGTCGTCATCTTCAGGCTTGGACAAAGTGGCAAACTCACCTGCCCTCATCCTTGCCTGAAAGACACGATAGAGGGAAGTGGATCGAGGCTGCCCATCAACTGTCTTTCGCGGCTTCAGGCTGGCAACCCAAGAGAGCGCAGTGGCTGCACCACCTAAAACGACCACGACAGAAAGTGCCAAGCCCAGATTTGGCACTTCAAAGTCTGCCAGTGCTGGCAGTGGAATCACCGATGCGGCAACTGGTACTACGAAGTGCGGCTTCTTCCCTAGCAGCGGTACGAAGCTCAGATTTAGATGTATGCAGGTGCCAAAGGCCAGAACTCCGAACCCACAGAGCTTGCCGTGGCTGCCATGGCTGTTTGCTGCATATCTCCTGCACCCATGATACATTCCGACTTGACCTTGCCTTTTGGCATGGCTCGAGCTTCGCAGCTGCTACAAGAATGCGTCACAAAGCTGTGCGCGCGGAACAGCCCACAGCCTGAACCTACTTTACAATCGCTGGCGGCAATCTATCTCAAGCGGTCCTCGTCTGGTCGATGAGCCTGTTCGGGCATGGGCTACATCCACTTCATGCTGTGCCTAATGTTCGATGAATAGAGCTGGCTCTTATAGCATGTCTGGGAAGGCCTGCAAGCTTGGGATTTGCTCATAGTCGACGGCAGATGGTGCACGCTTGGCAACCTGCCAACTGTGCAAACCGGAGAGATCATTTCGGCTCTCATGGTGTTTGCTACAGCGACAGGACTTGCAAATGCACATCCAACAAAACGCTGCCATGCCAAGAAACCCGTCGCTGCGTGACGAAGGGCTGCAGAGCCATGCAGATGCACATGGCCTCACTTTAGTAGCCGTATGTGCAGAGGGATTGTGTGTTTCTGTTCCTGTACTGTCGCAGGCTCCGACCACTAAAGTGGCACCCAAGGCCAGGAGTATCCAAGTCCCGGCTGAGTCCTGCTCAAAGGCTAGGATAGCTTTGTCGATCACAGACCGCTGGGAAACGCAGTCATGCCTCATCCATCAGGCTTGGTTTGCCTGGCGAGCTGCCAAAGGATTGTCACACCTTCTTACCAATCTCAATATCAAGACTCCTGGGCCTTGTGAAGGCATCGAAGTCACAGAAAGCGGTGTAGATGCCAGGCCCGCCAGATTGAGGTTGTGCTCTGACTGCCTGTAAGCAACGATCTGCAACGATGCTCGGGTGAGCGGTGTACTCAGCGTCTGGTTCGGACGTGCTCGGTATTCGGTTTCCCTTGGACGGTCGGCCATCTCTTCTGATTCACACGTCTCCCCCGCCCGATCCTGTGTGTCTCTGTCCTGGCCCAGCCCCGAAGGTGCTCCGAAGGTCATATCAAGGCCCCCCAGGCCCTCCATGGCCCTCCGGTGCTCGCAAGGCGAGTGTGCACAGCCTCAAGCTTCAAATGCCTCGATCCAACACCCCATGTCAGAGCAAGCTCGTCCTCGGCCTACACGGGGCTCCCTGAGCTCTCGGAGACCCGGGCCTTTCTGAAGTCTGCGAAGCTGTCGTCGTCGGCATCCTGATCAGAGAGAATCACAAATTCGGGGTTCTTGTAAATAGTGCCATGCATGGCCCAGTCGAACTTATTCAGCGACTTGCTTCGGGAGAATAAGGATAAGGATTTGCAAGATTGCAAGCTAGCTTCAGAAGGGGAACAGCCAGCTGTGGACCGAATGTATCCAGAAAGTGCAAGAGATCTGTTGGACGGTGTTCGAACTCCGTGCTGTTCAACATGTTTCTGCTGCCCTGTCTGTCTGGTATTGTCTGAGACCGCGCTGTTTTATTCGCCGGGAAGGCTACATAACGCCCTGCGATGGAGTTGTGCTTACATCACTCGCTCATGCGACAACGTGGCACCGCAGGTGGAAACTTCTGCTGTCAAACCGACAGACAGTACGCCGCCTCAGCCGGCCAAGCGTGCCGCTGCTGGCATCACTTCCGCGACCTAACCCGTGCCTGTGCCACGCCTTTACACACTACGGTCCCTTGAACGAGGCATCTCATCCCCTGCCACTAAAAGCCTGCGAGCCCTACTGGAGTCACTGGAGACGGTGTTGCTCAAAGCATCGCGACGTCTTGCGCTGCTCTTGGCTACATTTCCGAAAACAGTACATGACCAACTGACTAACTTTTGCACATTCTGCTGCACATCGACCACCATCCTCGTTGCCAATGCTGATGATGAAGGTTTGGCTGCCACCTAGGGCGACTTACCATGGTTTGTCTTGAGATGCTGCATGCGACACGATCAACGACCTTCATGCTGCTGCAGGAATCCGCGGGGTTGTTGAGCATGCAAGCCACGAGAAGCTTCCACGAATAACCGTCTTGCATGCGCGTTGCAACGCTCTTGACTGCCAGCATTTGTCTTGGCATGGTTTTGGCAATGATCTGTGGGTGCGCTTGACCTCGCCCGATTGCTTCCGCAGTTTCTGAGTCTTGCCCCACGTGCCTCGTGCGGGATGGGACTGTTCCAATTATTCTTCTCCTTCTTCGTGCCCTCCAGACCAGTACATCTCTGTCTCTGGCTACCGATGTAACAGTACTGTTCGTCTCTTTCCTCCTTTGCTCCGCTTCGGCTCTCTCACTGTCGTGTGCCGGCAAACGAGAACTATCAACCGTTGGCGGGGACAAGATTGGCGTACGATCTTGATCAGCTAGGTCTGGACCAAATCGGGGGGGGGGGGGCAACATGACACGCAAGCTTTGGTCACCACCGAACCCGGTGGGCCAAGTTGCCGCGCACAGGCTTGGAAGACTTGGTCGAGTATCGCTCATGGGCGAGAGGGGTTTGACAATCCTGTATCTTGTATCTTGTTTGCCTGTACCACTTGAAACACTTGCACCCTCCCGACCCCACCAGAACTGTCCACCCGACCCAGCCACCCATTGACCCACCCACCCAGCTGCCCACCAGCCGGCCCCCTGCCACAACGAAACAACCGGTTCACAGACATGCGGTTGCGAAACTACCAATAACTTAAACCCAAAAAACCCTTAACCCTACAATGTTAATACTGAAAATGGTTTCGCAACTAACTACAAACGCTAAACTCTAACCCTAACTAAACCCGTAAACCACACGCGCAGGGCGCGTGTAACCCCAAACCTTACGCCGCAAAGCCCCAACCGCCTAAACCCTAAACCGTAACACGCGAAACCCTAAACCCTAAAACCCCAAACCCTATGATACGAATACCTATAAAAACATGGAGAGCAGGTTGCTGTGGGGCCTGGGTTTTTGCGCCACTGCTTGTATCATATTTACATTCAAACAAAATCAAGCACTTGAAAGGTACACGCAGCATTACACCACAAAGTCCCGCACACTTCTTTTCCTGAGTAATGTATTCAAGGTCAGGTTTAGCCTGTGTCTAATCAGACGTCAACGGGTACGACATGTAGGCATTGGGTGGCTACGTATTCAAAGTTCTTCCCACAACAACTATCACAGGCAGGAAACACCGTAAATACCGTGTATTCTGTACTTTATCAAACCAAGTCTTGGGGCAGGCCACATAGACTCGACACGCGCGACATGGAGCCTTTATCTCATCCCTGCAAGACTCGTCATTCTATCAAGCCAACCCACCCAACACCAGAACCATTGCATCATCTGCTTTGGCATGCAGTGTTCGGTTGTTGGAGAACCTGTAGGTATTGAATTAGCGTACTTATTTGTACTTATTTGGAAAAGTAAACAGGATTCGAAACAAGTGTTTAGGTCAGTGCTTTGAATTTGTTATTGCATGTCAACAAGTCAACAAGTATGAGTGAGTTCAACTTATGTATTAGCATGTGTGACTTTCAACGAACCAAGGAATAATGAAAAGCTGCCTGTGGTTAACAAGTCTGCTACTTGTCGAAGATGACTCAAATCCTGTTTGCGCTTGTTCATGTCCTGCTGGCTGCTGTAGGTACTATCGCTTTGGTTACCCACAGTCTACAATCCAAAATATCGAGCGGAATGATAAAGCTGTACGAACCGTCGTGGTCCAGGCCTTTGCATGATCTTGCATGGCCTTCATGTCCACAAATATCTGTCTCAGAAACTCTTTTGGCTTGATATACACTCAATCCTTTCATATGCCTCTGGTCCTCTAAGGTTATAAAGGTGGCAAAGATTGGACCTCTGAGCTTGTAGCAACAACACTTGTGTTTACACAGGAAGACAGGTATACGCATATGTGTACAATATTCCAAAGAAGTGAACCCTGTGTTTATGGACAGCTCTGTTGTTTATAAACAAGGCCAGGTGTTTATCAACAATCAACCACATAACAATGTGTTTCCCATACGCAGAAACACCGTAAATACCAGGGGGTTCATAGTTTTCTCAATCAAACAAGGTCTTGGTCTAAGCCACACGAACCGGTACGTGGCAAAAATCCAGTTGACGTATCAGTGTGTCAGTGTGTAAGACTTGCAGTACGGTGAGGTTTGTAACTGGTTGGTTGGAGTCAGTGACGCGGTGATGGTGCTGCTGCTGACGGAGGGAGCAGTGTGCAGGGCGGCGTTGGCTTTTCTTTTGGGGGAGAGGGGCGGGGAGCCGCCCCCCTCCCCCCCCTCCCCCCCCTCCCCCCCCCCCCCCCCTCCCCCCCCTCCCCCCCCTCCCCCCCCTCCCTCCCCCCCTCCCCCCAGACCGGTGTTTATAAACACATACATATCTACATGTCTGGCAGGCTAGCTGTTTATAAACATATACAACATCAGTTCTGAAGAGGAAGCACATGATTGTGACGACACGACATGTTTATAAACAAGCCCGGTGTTATTCAACAGACCTCGTGTTGCACAACAACTCTTTCTTGATGTTATCAACCATCCAAAGCAACAACATATGCGTACACACGCACCAAACTAGTACACAGTTCAGAGAACCCCACGTGCAATCACTCGAAACATACAAAACCTTTCGAAACATACAAAACCACTGAAAATAGTGGGTTGCCAAAACGCAGGCCCCACAGCCTCCTCTTCTGAAAAAATAACTACTTGCTGCTAACTACAAACCCGAATTCCTAACCCTAAACCCGTAAGCCGCACACGCCGGCCGCGCGCGCAACCCTGAACCCTAGACCCTTAAATCCCAAACCCTAAAATTCAAAAATCCAAAACCCTGTAATACGAATACTCATTCTACTTATAACTACCAACTACAACCCCTAAACCCTAACTTTAAATTTCTGAAGCGCACGTGCCGGGCGCACATAACCCTAAACCCCGAAAACACAAACCCCGAACAGGAAATCCCAACAGCCTTAACCCAAAGCCATAAGCCGCAAACCCTAAGCCCTACAAACATCTACACACCAGAAATACCTATAATATTCATACTCATATAAAACTAGTTATAACTGCAAACTACAAACCCTAGTAAAATCCCATACCCTTAACCCTAAAATCCCTGACCCCTAGTCTCTGAACCGCAACACCCCAACAGCCTAAACCCTTAACCCTAAACTGTAAAACCCAAAAGCCCTGTAGTGCCAATAGTAGAGAATAGTAGTACTACTTGTAACTCCTAACTACAACGCCCAAAACCCCCCAACCCTAAACGAGTAAATCGCACGCGCCGGGCGCGCATAACCCTAAACTCTAAACCGCAAAAACTGCCGTAAAACCCCCAAACCCTCATTAAACCCTTCGGGGGGGGGACAAGGCGGGCAAGGGATTGCATAGGAGGTGCTCAAGCCGTGACAGTGATACAAGTGGCGCAAGTGGTACTAGATTGCACGATTGCCATGCCCCTCCCCAAGTTTGGCAAGATTGTTGGTAGTCTTGCCCCACCCTCTGCCCAACCAAGATTGAAAGGTTGGCAAGATTTGGGTCTGTGGCGACGCCCACCAAGATTAGCAAGATTACCAAGATGAACAAGACTTTTCCAAACCCGATCGATTCTCAATTATTAATGCACTGTCGCCCGCTGCGCAAGTGTGCCAACTCCAGCTGCAGCCTTGCTTACTGTGTCCATACTATGTTTCCAGCAGCACCTCGAGTATCACAGTAAACAAAACGAGCCACGAAACGCCCGTTCAAGACATCTCGCAAAATGTACCGTCACTGGACGGCGCATGAAATCGGACAAGTGGCTGGAGAAGCTGGCTTCGAGTTTGAATCAACCACACCGGGAGTACTCGCGGCAGCGCAGAGCAAGCTCATGCTGTCGCCTCAGCTCGGAAGCTGGGCAAACGCACAAAGCAACAACACTGAGGATGTTGCCAGATGCATCTCTGCCGGCGGGCAATGCATAAACTTGTCGAGACGACCTGTGCATCGCACCGCAATGGTCTCGTTTGATGAGATAGAGGATGCCAGCGCTGGTGTCATGTTCATGGTTTGAACACAAAATACCCGATGCTGTCGCCGAGGCTCAAGTGCAAGCCTTTAGAAGCCCAGTTTTGGCATGTGCAACTCATCAATTGTTCAATGCGCAATGATCATCGGGTGTCATGCACTACGAAGCAGTTTCACTGGAAGTCAATCGGCTTCACCGTCTGTCGAGCGACTGCTTGGAGATCTGTGTGGAGCCGGGAATCTCTACCAGCCTCAGAGTGAACATGAGTGTACCACGTTGACATGCTTTTTGTTGCAGCACGTCAGGAGCAGGCTCAGTGCACTGACAAGCTGAGGTCCCCGATGCCTGGCACAGCAAATGTCGCCAGCGGTGCATGCTCTCTCAGTGGAGCAGTCACGGCGTAACTTCACTTGGCAGCGTCAGTTATTGTCCCGTTCCTCTCTGCTGTACTGTTGCCTTCAGTACAATGCCTTCTAGACCGTGACCGCGATGCCTACACCATTGTTCAGCTCAATGTGGAAACAGGCTCCAAACTCGCGGAACCACTGGCCGTGAGAGGTACAGTGGCACACACACTACGGGCAGACCTCTCAGGGTGCTACGACTAGCTACTGGGAGAATCATCCATTCACAGTTCCATCGTCCATAATCAACATGAGGCTCAATCCTGAACTTGGTTGCAACAAACCGCGATTGTGACAAACAAGAAGCATCTTCAGGCATGCTCAGACAAATGGCGTTGTCACAGCCTCCGCCACACAAGTCTGCAATCTTCTTTGGCCCTCTGGCTCCCTGGACCTCTCAAACATTGCCAAGCAAGCGTTGCACTTCGTGCTCTTGTCACTGCACATTCAAACCGACTCCAATCGCACGGTTCAGGACTGTTGTGCAAGGTGACATTTGGAGCAACCAGTCTCCGTGTAAGTCGTGCCTGGCAATGTACATGCGAAACTCTTGGGAGGATCGGCTTGGAATAGCATTGGCCTCCGTGTCCCGGGTCATTCCAAAATGCACAGCGGCACAACGGTGACGCAACACTGCCATGCCGTGCCATGCCGGCCTTCCAGGCGAGGATCCCGTGTTCAGCGGTCACCATTTCGCGTGTCTCATCAAGATCCTCGCAGAATCTGGAACTTGCTTTGTACAGAGAAGACATGCTTACATTCTGCAAGTCCTCTGCGCCCTTCGACACGAGCAGGCCGATTGCATCACCTGTTCCATTGGTCCGAATCTGTACAGCTGTGCAGTGCTGTGCAGACTGTGCAATTTTCGAAACCAACTTCAGCCACGACCCAAGACGAAACAACGTCGGAACTGTAGATGGAATGACGGGGACAAAGGGATGTGAGACAAACACAAAACACTCGGGCGTGCAACACCTTGCAGCCCTTCACTTGCATGCTCCGATACCCGCGATTTTTTATTGATATACATGCTCGCCTGCGGCAACCTTCAGAACTCTAGCATGCTAAGGTGGCACACTATAACAAGGTCTTTCTGCAAGTGAAAAGGGCCGGTGCCCGCCGCCGAGATCTTCAAGCACTGAAACTAGCAAGGAGAGAAGAAAGCCCGCCCGCAACTCGACCCTCTCTTTTTTTCGCCGGGAGCGAGCATACTATTAGGTTGGAACAAAACACGGTGCAGCCAGATGTTACAGTCTAGCTAGCAAGACCGCACCTGCCGTCCGACGTGCGCCAGCTAACTGTTAAGCATGCAGAAAAAGGGCGCACCGCAAAAGTTTTATTCCCACTGGGCGTGGAGGGCGGGGAAAATCGACACAAAACTACGCGTTTCTGTCCAAGCGCTGTGATGTGCCACTTCGGACACCCGGATTGAGCACACATACAGCTGCTAAAGTGCTGCAATTCACAACAACGTGTTGCGTGGTCGCAAAGCACAGTCTCTCTATTGACAAAGCAGCTCAAACAACTAACAACAAACGCATGTTAGCACACGCACACAGACCCCAGTCCTGCTGCCCGCAGGGACCAATTCCACAGTGCTAGATGATCCATGATGATCCCCACTTTGCTGCACGCGTGTGTGCACCCCGCAAGGAGGTCCGCACCCGCATGCGACCGCAACAGGACTACCACCCGCCCACACACCCACCCCACCCCAGAATCACCCACAAAGACGCTAATGCGGGAATGCGCACGATTAGCGACAGGCCGACACTGCCTGCAGCTGCCCCTTCAGATACGACCCCGCGCACAGCAACGCGCAGAACCTGCGGCCGGTGCTCTTGCGATTCCATGCCACGGCTGTATGCTATATACCTTATGATCTGACTGGGCTCAACATGGCTCGGCTCCTTCCCCTGGCTGCCGGTCAGGCCGCGATTGGTGATCCTGAAGACGGGTGAAAGTGGCCATGTTCAAGTATGAAACAGCTTGAGGCAGGAATGGGCTTGACGGTAACTGTAGAAACGCGGATAGTTGACACTGCTGCTGTCAAGAGTTTCTGGAGACCGGACCCTCTGCTTCGACGACATGGGTGCCCTTCATGCATGTCGATCCCTTGGAGTTCTCGGCGAGTTTCATACAGGCATGACATGGCATGACTCATGATGACTCACTCACTTGTCGATCTCTCGTTGTGCACCAGCCATTAGCCGACTTTGCTTGCATGCTAGTGCTGCTGCCGGCTGCTGCTGTCCGTCACCGAGCTGGCCACGGCTAAGTGCGGCTAAGTCCATGTGTCGGCACAAAACTCCGAGGCACAACATGTTCGACTTTAGTGTTACATACGCAGCAACTGCGCGATGCTTAGCCTCAACTAACGGGCTCTCCTGAGCTTTAGGAGATGGTGTGGAGGGCCTCCTGCAAGAGCAGAAAGGTCTGCACCTTGTCGAGGCGAATGTTGCGGTGGAAGCGACTGGCAACACTGTGTTCAAGCTGTCGGGTGCCTGATGGCGGAAGTGGCTGCTGAACCTTTCTGCCGCAAGCTTCGTGTATGAGCCCTTCGCAGGTTGCTGCAAGAGGGGTGGCTGTGGCCGGTACCCATTCAGTGCCCAACTCCATCCCAGCCTTGCCGACCACGTACCTTCTTGACATCATCTCTGAGGCATGTGGTGTGCTCGCACCATGCCGAGCTAGACTTGGCTCACAAAGCACGGTCGAAGTTGCGTGTATCGATGCCGTCGATCTGTGATGATGGAGGCCAGAAGCCGCCACTTTCAGGCCCCACCTGAGAAGCGAGTCGAGTGAACCTGGGGACCCATGATTGATATGCGTCATCATGAATCTCGCAGTTGCAGGCACTTGTGACAGTGGGCCTCTGGAGACATCGAGATGATATGCCTCGGCTGCAAATTTTCATACTGCAAAGGAGGCGCGTGGCATTAGTGCTGCTGCTGATGCTGTCGCGATACCTTGCAGAGTACATCCAATCGTCGGACTCCCCGGAGGTGGTGTAGCCCTGGGCGCGGTCAAGTCGTGCAAGTCTTCCTGTCACTGTGCAGCAGTTTGATCGTACTGCGGTCTTCTGGGGTCTGCGCCACGGTCTTAATCGCGGGCCCGAACTTCTTGTAACCTGAGACGAACCATTTGCGCCAATCGAACGACTTGTGCTCGCAGAGCTTATCCCCCCAGTGAAAGACGCGGCTGAACGTATGTGACATGTGCCCAGGTGGGGGGTCCTGAATGCCGCATCTACACTTGAGTTTAACATGTTGAACGTCTTTGCAATATGTGTGCGACTTGTTGTGACTTGATGCAGCCAACCTCATCGACACGAATGAGCCTCCGTCGCGGAAAATAGGCAACATCAAGGGTCACATGGCCGCGAAAGGGATTGGAATTCCAAGTGACGGTCGCATATGCTCGTACCATTTTCGGATTTGACCGGGACCGACGGCCACGGCAACAACTTGGCAGGCCACAGTCCTCAAAAATCTTTCGGATGCTGATAGCTGCCATAGCCTTCAACTTCTGACAGCTTTTGATGTTCGTAGTTCATGGATTTGCTCACATCTGCTCATCATTTAGTAGTTCTTGTTGAGAAGCCTCCAAAAGAAAGGCTTCAGCAAGGGTCGCCGGAATCATAGAGGCATCAACCGAGAGACGAACAACGCCAGCCAGTGTCATGCATGCACCCAACTTCTCATCTGCATGCCTTCATAATCTTTGACCAGGGCCCATAATTCGCAAAGACGGCTTCTGGTCTAGCCGGAAAATGCCGGAAAGAGATGAATACAGCTGGGTGCCGAGAGTCGCTACAGCTTGAGCCGGCAAAAATCTTGGACAAGGGTATATCGCTGTTTAACCCGTGGATGTCTCAACATGAGTCTGCCTTCTCGGAAAGAACTACTCTCCTGGATCCCTAGTGCACATGCAAAAGACCTCCTTGTCGAGGTCCCTTCGTCAGGGACTTCTGTTTCGCGCAGATGCAGCGTAGTCGAGCGGTTGCTGCTCTGCTATGAATGGCATACTTAAGAGGGGAATGTGCTGCCAACGAGACCATCTTGATGCAACCAACCTTTACACGAAAAAGGCCCTCAAGATACTCCAGTGGTATAGCATTCAAGAAGCCGAAGACCCGAGCGATCTCCTGGTACACCTTTTTGTCCTCTGCAGGCATGAGGTCCTGGGTTGCCCAGTTGAACCTTGGCAGGTGCGTTCACCCGCATGTCAGAGCGCAGAATGCCACATTACATGTTGGCTTCTGAGTGCCCGCGGGTGTGTCAGCATGCTGCCATAGGCGTGGAAGTTCATGGCTGTCTTGAACACGTTCTCCTCATCACACATGTTCAGGAGCGCTATGTGCATTGCTGCATTTCTTCAGGTATCGGTATCGGTAGCATGGATCTGCAACGCGTGCTGAATCGTCGGTCCTCGCAGATTTTCTTGAAGGCTTGCGTCTCAGGCTCGGAGAATGGTTGCCTCGCATATCCCGCTCAGAAATGGGCTGCCATTTGCAACTCAGCAAGGACTCGAGGGCAGTAATTGTTCCGACAACCCTGCCGCTGTTGGGCTGCTTGATGGCAGTCGTTCCAGTTTGATCATAAACAAAAATTCTCGAACTCTTACTATCAGACTATCACACTTAAGGCTCCGTCTCCGGCCTCCAAGACTGAGTTCTGCCTTGTGCAGCCCTTGAATCTTTGGTTTGCATCGCGTTGCTTACCGCCCGACCAACAGTGGCAAATGTCGCCTGTGTAAGTGCACAATGGCTGTGGCAGCACATGCGAGCTACCAGACTGGGTTTTGAATCGTCTACAAGTTGACGAGCGATTTCTGCTGTGGGCCGGCGGAATGAAGACCGTTCCAGCAATGGTTGTTGGGCTTGGAAGCTAAGCTACAGGCTGGGGTAGATGTGGACTCTTCATGTTCTCTTCGACAACTCTCGAACAATAAGCGAGCCTCTGAATTCGAAGCCAGACAGACCCCCGCAAGGAAAATTTTGTCCAAACTAGCAGACATACGCCGGTGCGCCAAACTTGTGGCTGAGGTCCGTGCTAAAATCCCCACAAGGGCCCTGAAGCTTGAAGCCCAAACCCAAGATGCCGTAGAGTAATTCTGATTCTGACATCTCAGCCCGTGACGATCCACCGTGCTCTTCGCTGCATCCACCAAAGCTGCTGGACCAATGCACGGCAAAGTTCCTGCTCTGTGACGATGCTTCCTTATCGCCTTCGACTCTGCGACTGGTGCGGCATGGCTGCTCCTGTTGATGTCGACACCGCCATCGACCGACGACCTGCACGTCGGTCGCCGGTTCTTGCGAATCACCTGGCTCAAAGAAGCTGGACCGCCCAATTTTTGAGTGCGCATTTCCTGAAACTGCGGCGTGCCTTGTTGCGTAAACCCTGACACGCCGATCAGCTGTGGCTCTCTCAAGGATGATCAACTCTTGAGCCTTGTTAGCAATGTAGCCGTCAGGGTTGACAAAGGGCAGGAACCAGATTTCGCGCATGTTCAGAACGTACGTGGCCTGCAGAAGGTGCTAAAGAAGTAAAGGTCTCAAGCTTGCCTGCTTTAGTGTGTTTAAATTAAGATTCAGAAATTTAAAGACCCCGAGGCTGAGCCTATCTCACTTCTCACCACCTAAGTGGGAAAAAAGTGCCAGTGCTCGTAGAAGTATGATGAAGTATGAATCAGTTTCCTGCTCACTTCTTTGCTGGGTTCCCTCCCCTTTCCCCCCCCTGCAATTCCTTCTCCCTCACTGCCTCTCTGCCCTCTATTTCCTCCTGCCCCTGCCCACCTCCGCTCCCACCGCCCCCAACCCATCTTCTCTTCTTTGTTGGGTTCTGTTTCCTTCCCTTCCCTCTCCCTGCTTCCTCCGAGCTTCTTCGCACTCCGTGTCCCCCCTGCCGCTTCTTGCGGTGACTGCACCGGAAACTTAAGCACTCAATCCCAAACCCTGGCCTTGGACAATATTATACAATATTCTATTTGGCTGCATAAACGGCTGCTGGCTGCGGGCACGCTCGGAAACGGCTCTCAGGCGGCTCTCGCGCTGGCAGTTCAATTATTGCCGTATGTGCTTCGGCCAACCAACCTCCCGCCCACAGAACAAGTGTGAGACATGACATGGTGCTGGCAAGAGCCCGCATTTGCCAAGCCGCATCAGGATCACCACGGCTATACTTCTCCAGCAAATGACCGAGGAAGTACAGCAGGACAGTCAAGCCAGCTGGCCTTGCGCTCGCTCATGCTCGCTCGCAGAGTTCCAGGCATGGCCAAGATGAATGCTGGGAGTCGGACTCGCGAGCATGCATGAGAGCTGTCAGCAGTGCTTGAGGCTTGCTTTGCCTGATATTGATAAGAGTAAGCAGCAAGGCTACTGGTCATGTTCGACGAGCCTGCCAGCTGGGGTGGCCAAAACGTACGCGTAAATCGGCCTAAGGCGTATTGGTAGCACAACACATTCTGACATACCAACGAGGATGACGGATTTCTCAGCTCGTCGCCGACTCTGGAAGCTCGTTCCTATCCTCGGAGCAACGATGCATCGACAGCAGCCGCTGAGCGCAGGAGGGCAGCCGCGGGCCGAAGCTGAGTGCAAGTCTGCCGCTTCTCAAGCTCGTTCGGGTTGGAGCGGAGGAACTGCTCGAGAAGCTCGTTGGCCTGCCCGAAGCGACGACGGGTTTTGGGACGTTGGCCTTGGCTTCCAGGCTTCCACCTCCTCGTAGCTTGGGAACCCTTGCACACTGCCATGATTGAGCTTGTCCTCACTGAAAGGATCAGAGTCAGATACTCCTACAGCAGGAAGCCGAGGTCTTCGCTGTCCATGAGCTGCTTGCCAATGTTGCCCTTTGCGCTATACACGCAATGGCGAAGAAAGACCTTGCGAGTGATCTAATATGATCAACATCAACTGACCACAGCCCACGGCAAGATGGCATCCGAGAGCTGATGCACGTCAACTCAGTGATCCGAGCTTACGGCACTCTCTGGCCCATAACTCTCCCAAAGAACGGCCAGCGGGTCGGTGCATGCCATTGGCCTACATTGCCTACATCTTTACATCTCGCAGCTGGGTGCAAAAACATGGTCAGAAATGCATTGGTGGTCCGCGGTCTGCTGCTGAATCTCGTTCCACAGTTCGTCGACTCTTCACATAAACCGAAACATCACGGATAAAGCGACATCATCTTGTGGCAGTCCGAAGGCATGTCGTCTTCCGAATCCACTTTCTCCAGTCTCTCTCACACCATTCCTCCATGCTCGAGGTTGAAACAGCATTTCGTCTTGGCAGTGCCGCACCCAGTCCCGGATGACGGATTACCTCTATCTTGGTCAAGCTGCTTCAACCCTTCGTCTAGGGTACGCATGTGGCACCAGACTTCCATAAAATCGGTTCTCATTCTTCCTCGAGCACTTTCGCGGCCGGGCTTGGGCCGCTCACAGGCCACCTGGGCAGTAGGCAGAGAAAAGATCTTGGCACAACAACTCAAGCCCGGAACACGCAGACTGCACACTGTCAGTAGCACAGCTTGGCTTGCGAGTTGCACAGTACGACAACTTGATTTTTAGCATATTCAGCAACCGGCATCAAACTCATGTCAGCCTAGCCTCAGCTGCACTTCCACAAACCCTCTGCAAGCTGTCTGGAAAGCCTCATGATGGGAAGCTGAAAGTGATCTGGCAGCCAAAGTCAATCCTAGCAAACATCCGAGATTTAAACCTGGGCGGGTATGTTTTGTGCCAAAAATTGATACACGAATCCCTGCATTTGCCGGGCAGTTAAAGCTGAGAAGACAGCCACTTCCAATTGCTTCTCCAAGCCTCGAGCTAGAAATCGGCAGACTCTCTTTGCTAGTAGCGTATTCGGGTGACCGGCGTGGCACCAAAGCTTTGATCTTGCCCTCTAAACGCATGAGCCTTTTGTCCTGGCAGAAATCTGTTCGAGACGACACCAGTGCGCTTGGCATTCGTATTCTGATCGCGCTCGCTGCCTGCGCTGCCACGGCACGGACCTTTAGCACCTTTCAAGACAACGCCGGACGGCCTGATTCAAACATATCCTGCCCAGGCGTGAACAAGTGGGTGACGGACTGCATGCTTTCTGCGCATATGCTGATCTCTGTGAGCATGAAGCTGATGTAAGCCTGAGGTGGAAATACACGTGCTCAAACATCATATCCACATGGATCAGACTCACCAAACCACAAGGGAACCTCCCTGGCGGCTCTGCAAAGCTCGATGCGATCGGCACCTTCTAAACTCTCTCGACACATCTAGACACTGCGAGCTCAAAACTGATACGACTACGAATCCGTGAACCTCGCCCACAGTTTGCAGACAGCCGCCCAGCCCAGCTTCCTTGCTTCGGCCACTTGGCGCCGAAGTTTCAGCGCCTTCCAAAGTTTTGCGATGCCGTCGCACACTGCTGATGCTGATCGCAGAAAAGAGCCTCCTCCACGGACCTAAGGGTCCTTGATGTCAGAAGGCGCCCTGCCCATCGGCGTGCATCAACCTTGGCAAAGGGCTTCGACTTGGCGAAGCCGAACTATATCCGACATCAGCGGAATCTCGCCCTTCCCTCTCCCCAACCAGACTTCCGTCGCGTACGGATATGAATCCGCGCTTCGAAAGGAGGTTGAAAATTGAGGACCTGCTCCGCCACTGTCCCTCCTGCTCATGCAGCCCTTGAAAGACAAACGAAGCCCACACCGGGCCGGGCCCTTGCGCCTCTGTGGCCGAAGTCGTGCAGTGCCAGTTGTGAGCGCCGACTGAGCACGCGACTCTCACATGAAAGCGCCAAGATGGCCCCTGCGCCTGAGGCAGCTCGCATCAGCTCGAAGCACGCACTTTCTGCCAGCATCACTACATGTAAAGCCAGCGGACTTAATCTTCATTTCAGGAGTGTTCGAGTCTGCTGAGCTCGAAACAGGTGGGTGTCTATTTGGTCAGGTTGGGCCGGTGGTCTCAGCCAGCAGGAAGCCACAGGAAGCCGATTCGCGCGCTGGAGGAACCCGCTTTGTGCACTGATGCAGTGGATTCCGGATCTGAGTGCAGTCTAAAGCATTATTACTAACCCCTAAAACCCAGCGACGGTAAGTGACAGTGAGGCATGCTTTTTGGGTTCATCCGATGCGGGCCTTTCTTGTCGTACGTTTCTCTTGACATGTGTGGTTGCAGGGTCTTGTTCTATGTTGGTGCGAGGCCAACTGGCAATGTTTACAGCCAGAGTACCAGTACAGAAGGCTACAGGTGAACTGCAAGGGCCAGCGCTGCGTTGCGCAAAACATGACCCGCCAACATTCGTTCATCAGATCGAAGAGGTCATGCATGCCTGATTAGATGCATCCCTGAGGGCACGATTTTGCCAACTGCTTTCGCATGGCTTGCGAAGCAGGCGATGTTCGAGACTTCTTCAAAGTCCGATTCTGATCCACTGCTGAAGACTTGAGGTGGGAAAGGCAAACCCAAAGCTTTCGGCTGGATGGCAATGCATTTGGGCAAGGATCGTTGAAGCAATCAGCCGACATCATCAAATCCTATCAGGCGAAGCTAAAGCCGTTTTCGTCGTCACTCTGTGAGAAAATGCGAAGCATCTTTTGCATGACGTTGTTCTTCCTCGATCCCTGACAGTAGAAAGGACAGACGCAATCCGGGTTCTAGTTTAGAAAGCAAGAAAGCGAGTCCTTTGGTGGATCCCCATATAAGAATAAGAACTTCGAGAGCGCTCTAGCACAAAAAGCAAGAAGCTTCTCCAAAATTGACCTTGCAATGTTTTGCGGTTTTGGCACGGATGTTGAGGGCAGGTGCGCGGAGGATGTCCGATACGCTTGTTGCTCTCGATCTGTTCCGTTTGAGGCACGGATTTCTTAGCGGAGGGGCAAGAGGGGAACTGGGCTGGGTTGGAAAACTGAAATTTGGAGAGGCCTGGGGACATGTCCAGTTTTCTTGCCGAGACCTACTCCTGTTCGCCGCTTCGGCACAGTACAGTACCAGACGGTGGCTGCAAAAATGAGAAATGTCAGAAGTGTTTCCTGGTACAAGCCGAACACCAAAGCCGGACGGAACTGGAAAGACTTTGCATCTTTCTTCGGAGCCTCTCCGCCGAGCGTGCCCGTGTTTTTCTAGGCAGCTGCTAAAGTCGTGCCACTCAGCAAGACATCCTCTCTTTTCAATCAAAAATACCGATGCAGCAGTAGCTCAGCTGTATCGATTCCCCTCTCCTTGTAGGCCCAGGGGAAAGGGTGGTGGGGACACCCTTGCAGCCTCACAGAAGTTGCTGCAAGTGATTTCATTACTGTAAGACAAGTCACCTGACCTCAAATCCAAATAATCCAACCTCAAAGATAAATCTCCTGTCTGGCATCTCTCCCACTAGTAGGCCCTTCATGCGCCGCGCACTCCAACCCCCACGTACAGCCGCAGGATCCCGGAAGCCCCCACCACGCTCCTCACCCCCAAAAATACAAGACCTGAATTGTTGTAGTAGAGCCATGAAAGCGACAAGAACAGAAAACCTCCTCCAACTCAGAAGACCGTCTCTAACAGAAAACATGGAGAACTCTTCTGAAGAGAAACCGTGTAAATTTGAAAGACAGTGCAATCCCTTTCTAATCACTGCGAAACAAAAGATCGCCCGAATGTAAATTAGCCGAAAAACTCGGGTAGAAAAAGCTGTTGCCAAATGTGAGAAGCGACTCGAAGCCAGACTTGAACGATTCCTGTAACCTTTGGTAACCCATGCTAACCCCGAAGCAGAGGCACTACATAAACTTTTAGGTTTAGGCTTTGTGGCCTTGTGCCAGGCGTTTTTGGAGGCAGGCAAGCTTGCCGCGGGCTACAGTGTAGAACAGAAGAAAACCCTGTGTAGGACATAGAAAGACAGGGCACTTTAGTTCAGGTCAACCGAGAAAGTTCAAACAGAGCTAACCTTTACCAACAACGCTTGCCCAACAGAAAAAGCAGAAAACCCTCTCTTGCAGAAAACTTTCACCAAAAGGCACCACCATGCAAGGCAAAACACTTTTGACATCAGAAGTCGAACAGCTTTGGTGGAATAGAACACCATCTCTACTACTGGTGACCCCCTCGCCCCTAACTCCAGCGTAGCTCTAGCTTTCATGACCAATGTGACGGATCGGCTCTGATGCACGTCCAAGCTCAAGCGCAACCACTGACAAAGCTGCAGCACAACATTTACTCGGCGACCAGGGCATCACAAGTTCGACGAACATGAAGCGCAAAAGGCGAAGGAGATGCTGGCCCCTGCCTGCAAATCCCCCAATGAAGCCGGCAAGCACGGCTGGTTTTTCCGACCTGAACCGGCGTCCAAGAAAACGGCTCTTGCATGCTCTTCTGCTCTGACTCTGGGTCTTAGGCCTTTGTCAGACCCTCCAGAGACGAAGGCCTGCCTAAGCAATTCCTCGAACTCTTCTCCATCCGGCACTGCCTGAACGAGTGATTGAAACGGCTGCAGCTCTCGAACTTTTTAACTTGGGCTGCCATCGCTGTCGAGGCTGGCCTGTAGACCATAGGACCATAGATGAGTACACTTGTAACGGGTTTACAAAGATCAACCACATATTCAGGATCGAGATCACTGACGTGATCCCGAAGACTTGCCACCAGATAACAAGATCTTAACACAACCCGTGCATCTGTACTGCCAAGAGCGGAGAATTGGACTGGAATTAGTGGCAGCGACCCTCCTTCGGAAAGATGTGAGAAGCTTTTCCTCGCATAGAACAATGCAACAACCCGAGATGGATACTTCCGCGCGCAACACAACCAACCATTTCGGGCGAGAATCAGCTAGCATGCATCTGCAACTGGCACCAGAAGCTTCAGAGTTAGACGGCGACACCTGTTCTCTAGCAACGGCGATGCGTTTAAGCTGCTGCATGTTTTGGGGCCACTCCTCGGAGCACAAAGGCAAATCGGCATGTCTGCCCTCGGCCTCCAATGCAGAGCGCAAGTCCGCGAGCAAGAGCCTTAGACTCGGCGGGCGCTGCAACATCCGCCACTGCGTCTGTCGGGCTCCGACCTCAAGGTCTCCGCCTTTTCGAAAGTCTCCAAACACCTGGCACGTTTTTTCCACTGCAATGCACTTTACACTGACTCAACCTTACATGCTGTCTGAAGGAATACTGTGCATGTGCAGATGGCAAGTACACGCTGGGGGGCAGGGGATTGCGAGAGCTTAGCTCGCAGAGCCATGCTCGAAAAGCTGCAAGCTGTACATCTTAGGGGAAGGCATGTGAGCGCCTTGAGCTCACAGACACGCCGCGGATGGTGATCCGTGCCATATAGGCGGTACCATTCCCAACCTGAGGCTTCAAGACTTCGAAGCTCCTCGAAAGAGACAGTGACTGAGGCTATCTCAGGCGAGGCTTGAGGCTTGACAAGTCAGTGAGCTGCGCACAGAAATTGCGGACACCGCTCCCGCTCCTCCATAGTCAAAACTTAGGCTGTATCAGAAGACTACTCTTGCAGTCTTGCAGCTCTAGCCAAAGCTGTGCATGCCACCTTTTTGAGATTTCAGGAAACTCTGGACTGTAGCAATTCCAGCAAGTGATCCTCCCGGCTTCTGGTGCGGAGGCCGTCGCCTTATACAACAAACAGGGCCAGATGCCAGGTCGACTTGTGACCATATACACAAGCCGTCGGCCGAGTGCACAGCATGCGCTGGCTCACATGCTTGTGAATATCTGCCGGCTCAGCAACGGATGAAGGGAACGGAAGGGTACTTTGCCAAGGTGCCCCGCCTGTTTCCTGGCGATCGTTTCGCACATGCGATATCTCGCCGGAATGACCGCTCCATCGAGCAACCTCCAATCACCGCAAACACTGCAAGTCACCGACACAACGCAGAAGAAACACGTCTGCCTCCAGCTGCCGGAGGAGAGCTGTCCGCAGCCGCATTGAAAGCGACTCGACGGCCTTTCGCCGCTCTGGGCGAGGCAATGTCGCGAGCAGCGCCTCAAAAAGATTCCCGTCTTCCAGATGACAAGAGTGCTGCAAGTCGAAACATGCCTGCAGACGGCCAATGCCAGCCCGCAGATGCTCTTGCCGCTCAGCCTTGTGCCGACACCGTGGAAACCGTCGGCATCTGTCGACTGGTGCAGTGGGTCTGAGAAGTCGACTGCTCTTGCAGGCCGCTTTGTTCGCGCGCCTACCGGAGTGTCAAAGTTGTGAACTCCTGCTCCCCCGACCATCTTCGATGTTTAGACAGGAACAGGTAACAGGTCAATTCCGCTATCTTCAGGCACGACCTCGGATAATCGGCACCCGGCCAGCCTGCAAAACTGCGATCAACGGCGGTGTGAACTTGCATAATGCCACCACACCTTTAGTCGTTTGAGTCCGCTTGGCATTCGACCAGGACTGTTGGTCATGCTGCCTGAAGCCATACTACGGCAAGTGTCAAAAAGCATGGATAGAGCGCGTCGGAATGCGGATCCTGATCGCATTAATCGTGATGTGAAGCAATATCATGTGGACCGCTGCCTTCACATCATTTCTGACATGCAAGGCATCATCATCATCTTCTTCCGCATCCACATATGCATTCCTTGGTGTTGCCGAGGGCGCAATCACAGATTTCATGTGCTTCCATAAAACGACCGTGTGTCGTATGCGCATGCAAAAGGGTACTGCCTGCTGCACACATTTTGTCCAGCGGCGCATCGGCTCGCACATGCACTTGCTCTTGTCCTTCCGGGTCTTCATGTTAAGGAGCGCCTCGTCCGCACCTTTGCCAGGAGTTACGTGCAGGCATGCAGCAGCAAACAACACACGCACACACACACACACAGCTACTGCGGCTGCATAGTTCTTCATGTCAGCCGTGCCGCAGGTCAGCAAGGTAGAAGCGCCAAGAGGAGCAGCCTTGGCACAATGGGGCAAAAGAAAATAGGCTTAACTGGTGGTGGTGCAACTGCATAAAGAATGAAAGGCAAGCTCGACAAAAGTAGAGCTCGTCATGTTGCAAAATGCCTGCGCATTGACATCAGCATTGCCGCACACTCATCTCGCACATGCTCCACTTGCACATCCAGCCTGCAGGCAATGGCTAGTGAACATTTACGAACGGCTGCGGTGATACGTTTGATCCGGAACGTCAGCAGGAAACCGAAGTCAAGTCTACAGGTAGCAATTTCATGCAAAGACTTAGATTTGCAGTACAAGGTGTTTTGCTTTTGATTGTTGTCACATTCGCTCCTGGCGGGTGCACAATGGAGGGCGACAACTGTAATGGCTGCATTCTACATTGCCTGTTGTCTAATCCGAGCGTCTCGTTGATGCGACATGCGTTCGATTGTTGTTCTTGTTGACGGTCACGACGTACAGGCAGTGATTGCAATGGATACTGGCTTGGTCGGCCTGGTTCTTCTACACGGGCCAATCTGCTGAAATGCTTTCAGGCATGTCGACATGCGTTGGCGGCCGGGCGAGCTCTTTTTTGGTTACTTGCTCTTCTTGACCTTGTCTTTCTTTGGCTTCTCCTTCGGCGCTTCCTGCAGCCGGGGCACAAAGAAAAGACCAAAGCACAAGCAAGTAACGATTCCGACTTCTTCAGCTTCCCACCGGTGTAGGTGGAAGAAACGGAAAAAGGCTCGGGGGTGGAAACGGCCTTTGCAAACGAGTCATCCACAGCTGGCCATGTTTATCAGAATGTGCGCGCTGCCTCTTCAAGGATCCTGTGGCTGGCTTCTGGAGCAAATG
Source organism: Symbiodinium sp. CCMP2592 (assembly GCA_905221615.1). NCBI lineage: Eukaryota > Dinophyceae > Suessiales > Symbiodiniaceae > Symbiodinium > Symbiodinium sp. CCMP2592. The sequence goes on along the minus strand of CAJNDT010006175.1, from coordinate 234,915 downwards.
AATTTTCACCAACGGGGCCTTAGCACTGCGAGGGACAACTCAAAGGCCAGAGCGCGTGACCTTTCCAGACGAGCATCTTCCAGAAGCTGAAGCGGTGCTGTAGCGCACTGAAGCGCCAAGGGGGTGACATAGCCCCAGTGTACCTGAAAATATCAGCGAAAGCATAAACTGTCCATCTGCACTCCTCACAAGCATGCATACAGCTCGCCTCACCATTCCTCACTCTTCCTTCCTTTGTAAGTCTGGACCTGAACTCCAGCCCGAGGCGCTGACGTGAACACAAGCCAGGACGATGCAGCCAACGACCTGCCTGGCGTAGCAAAGGATGTCTCATCGACTGCTTCGAGGAACAACTCTCGCGGAAGTCTGAGGGTCCGTCTGCTGCATCTGCTCAAACCACTTCGACATATCCTGACTCTGAGAGGCCAGGATTCAACAGCGCCCATGTCCTGGTTTTGGACGGACTTTGTTCATGCGAGCTTTACGAAACTGATCAGGAAGTCGATTTCGCCACTGCGAAGGTATCGATTGCTTCGTCATCGCGATGCATCAAGGAATCAAGGAACTCTTGCCCACCTCTAGACTGGCATGTGGAAGCATCTTTCGTGCACCTTCCTGGGAGCTTCGGCCTCCTTTCAGCGCAGTCTCACTGTCTCTGTGAGATTTGGGAATCCAAAACCAGAAGCTCCAACGATTCTCTGGGGTTCTGTGCTTCTCTGGTGTCTGGACCATGGATGAAATCGAGGGAAGTCCAGGGAAACCATGAGAATACAGAGCTACTGTACATATCAGGGGTGTAGATGCAGTGACACTGCTCGCTCCTGCATCCTCAACTTCGCCGGTAAAGCATTTGCAGGGAGTAATTTAACGAATGTGTTCCAGTCTGCAACGCGATTCAATTCCGTGCCGTGTCCGCGTTTGCAGATGTCTGAATCGACAGCGAGATATTCGACATGTTCTTCAGACGAAACCCACAGATTCCGAAGACATTCCGTCGCCAGGCCGTGCTCGAGCGAAACAACTGACTGCCCAAGGCTCCCCGACTACAAAAGTTGATCGCACAGTTTATCTGCCACATGTACTACTTACTACTTAAGTGAATTGGCAAACGACAACTCCCACAAGCTCTACTACAGAGGTAGTTTTCGTGACAAGCGCTGCTGATCAGGTCTACTGTGACACGCGAAACACACGAGTGCTGATTGCAGATACCTACATTGCCTGTATTCAACGCAGAAAACGGAGGGATGCTTTTCGGGGAGGGGTCGGGGGGGGGGGGGGTTGGCTAGTCCCTTCCGTCTTCTCGTCTCCGGGTGGGGGCGGGAAGGGAAGTGGAGAAAGAAGAGAAGAGAGGAGAGAATCAGGTTCTTGCACTTGCGTGGTAAAGGGCTAGCGGCTAGTGCTTCTGTGCGTCTGTGGTGCGTAAAGGGCTAGTGCAAGGGCATGTGTACTCATAGCCAGTGGTCAGTAGTACAACTGACACGCAGCAGCTCGTTATGACAACTTTGGACCGAAACACATTCAACGCGCACAGGTTACACGGCTACACAGGGTAGGACCAACACATCGCCCCCTCCCCTGGGATCTTAGGAGCCCGCATACTCTCGCACAGACTGCTCCATGGCGGGCCTCAATGTGCCGAAGCTGGGCCGGCCGGTGCGCTTTCATTCGATGGCGATCTCTTAGGGGACCGGCTTTACTTCCACGCCCATCTGCATCACTGCTGGAACCTGTCGACACTCTGTCAGAGCCATAGGGAGCGGCTCAGTATTGTCACATGGCCTGGATCTTTGTGCCTTCTGGCATCCCAGCGATCTTGAATCGGATCTCGGCTCTGAACTCATTTCATCAGTGCTACCGGTGCTGGTTTTCTTGAGATGCACCCAAGGCTCCCATATCAAGGCACTTGCACCTCAAGTCGTGCAAGCCGCAATAATCACGCCCATGACAAGGTCGGGCTGGGAGCCGTGCAGCAGAGCTGAACCGCGACGAAGACGACGCGCAGGTGTGTCAAATACCTTTCTGAAAAATCATCGCAAGATTGCATATGGCAACATCAGCAAACCGCTTGAAAGGCTTCACTGGCTAGTGAATCCACAATTGACATTGATAGAGGAGAGTATGCCACGGTCTTGCAGTGTCGGATGAAGGTCAGGCTTTTCACTTGGATTTGAATTCTGACTTCTCTCCACTTCTCCAATGTAGTTCAACATGGCAAAGGAAGTGTCCAGCGCCAGCGCCAATTAGTATGCAAATGTCAAAGCATGTCAAGACTGTTCCCGCCAAATACGGTCACCATGGGACGCCTAGGAGCCTTTGTGTGAAAAGGCCTGGGTAAATCAAAAGCTTCAAGTGCTGCCTGTAGCGCTATAGTACCACAGGGCGATGCTTTCATGTGCTTCCACGCTGCACGTGCCGCTGTAAATGCGGTGTGAGGTTTGTGTTGCTGTGCAGCTGTACGGCTTCAAACGGGGATATGGCTAAGGACGTTCCTTCAAGAGACCAAGGATGACCCGGCTCTGGAGTCAGATAGAAAACCCACAAGGTTGGGCCAAGTCTGGGCTGAAATAACCAAAAGTTCAAGGAAGACAAGGACGGGAGTCAGAGAATGCTGGGAATCTGGATTTTTCGGGACATGGAATTCCTGAAGTTTCCCTGTTCCAGGTCGAGAACATTAAGGCTGTGTCACCGTCGCTTGTTGCAGTCTTCATAAGTTTTCGCATGTCTCCGTCGCAAAGGCGCAGTTTGGCAATGCTTGATCTGCCGAACGCAAGTAAGGGCCCAGCCCGAGCTTCTCGATGTCATACTGCTGCAGAAGGAAAACCTCTAGACCCACAGCTTGCTGTACAAGAACTTGAATCGGCCACTGCGAAACACTGTGGTGATCTTCGACTTCGGGACTTTGGTCTCAGGAGGCCAACATTGAATATCGGCATCCAACATCGCTGAAGGAGAATCAACACAGCCCCGGGTTTGAAAACGAGGCGATTAGCAGAAACAGAGAAGAGATGATCGACTTGCGCAACCCTTCGCTGAGCAAGAGGTTGGAAGCGGGTGGTTCCTGTACCGGTTGCCTCCAGCTGCGCATGGCGGCACCAAGGAGCGACAAATTGGGCTTTCACAGTCGACGGCTCAGCAGCATCATTTGCTCACGGACTACCCCAGAACCGCAGGCGTGAAGAGGATAGGGCAAGAAGCATCAATCGCAAACATGATCATGAGACATGCGCCTGAGTCGTGACAACATTCCACCCTTGTGCAGGGCAGGGGTTCCGACACCATCCTACACCAACCCACCCATTTAAATCACGGATGGGCTTGCAACCTCCGTCTATGCAAGCCAAGTCTGAACTTCGAAGAAGAACCACCAAACCTAGTGACCTAGTGCTGAAACGACCAAAGGATAACACTGAGGGGGCATTGTGTTGAGACGACCTCACCCAAACTGGGAAGACTTCACCTGGTGCCAGCAGGTTCATTCTTCTGCTGTGCAACTGGAGTCCCAGGCCGCATGGCAGTTTGGCACTGAAAACTTCTGACGACGCTCGGTTTTTGTTGCAGGCTTGTGGAAATCGACTCTGAACTCGCTCCTGGGCTCCAGCGGCTCGCATTTAGGGGGAGCAGGTTTCAGTTTCGGCCTTGTTCGCAGCTCCTCCTAAGACACCGCTGGCTACCTGCATCGTGAATGCCGAGGCTCGCACCAAGCCCTGGCATGTGCTACGTAGCACCGATTCGAGCTGACTTATAGAAGCTTCTGGCTACTCCGGGCTGCTGCTGCACTTCTGCACTGGCCCTGCTGTTTTCGAAAACATGCCAGGCAAGACCAAAGGCACGATTTGAAGCAAGGGATTGCCTCGAGTGAACGAAGGATGTTGTGAGCTCACGCCAAAGGATGCGTGCCTCCCGGAATCATCCCAGTCTCTATGGCAGCAACACAAGCCACTGCACTGCGGCGTAATCAAGTCCAGCTTGGTATTGAAGCTCCAAGGCAATGCACCACTCTCAGCTACTCCGAAAATTCATCTGAATAAGTGCTTCTGCCCCTCAGTTGTTCTGATCCGACACAGGCGGCGGCACGGCATTCTATTCTGGCGATTGGTGGCTCATTCGGCCGTCTGCAAGGCGTGCAATCCGCATGTTTTTTTATCTCTGCTTTGCGGAGACATGAATTCAACCGACCAGTCGCATGGGTGTTCGAGTGTCGCTCAGCGACTGAATCACCTACACAACGCTGCTTTTTCCATCTGTACATCCACCTTCGTCGAAGGCGAGCTGATAAATCTGACTTGTCACGTTCGTGACAAATCAGGCTACATGTAGACGATTAAGAAGCGCGGTTCGCTCGAACACGTCGACATGGACGTGCCTTGCCTCTACGTCTTGTGTCGGCATGGCAGCCAGCTAAGCACCAGTACCAGTGCGTCGCATTGCTACTCGATCGGAATGCTCTCAACGTCAGCGTCTTGCTTAGCGCTCGGCTCCTCTTTTTCAAGGAGAGTTGTCTCAACCTTGGCAAATGCTTGCTTCTTCCAAACTTCATTCAAAAAGCACTTACACACGTCATGTCAAGTATCGCAACGTACTCCCCTGGACAACTTTGAGAGGCGGCGACGAATTCCTGACGAATTCTTGGAGGATGAAGGAGGCAGCGAAACGCATCGAAACGCGCAGCCACAGATGCTTACAGAAACATGCTCGTGGTTCCAAACTTCAAACTGTCACGCGCAACTCTGCACTATTTGCATTCTCTCTCGTATCCCACGGAATCATGGAGCGTGCCGCATGGTTAACTTCCACAAGTTGGCTTTCGTGCCTATCTGAATCTGAAACAGGCTGAAGCCTGTTTTCACACAATCACGGCGATTGAGATTGAGCTTCAAGGCTCAAGGTTCAGCTCTGAAACTCCGAAGCTTGGATCCGGGCCAGGAGCTGCGAGACCAAATAGGGATCCATGTTCGCAGCCGGCCGCCTATCCTGAATCGCGCTTCAAGCCGACCTTCTGCTAAAGTGCTTTCGCTGGCGTCTCGGCACCTCATAATATCCACAATCACGCATCGCCTCAGACCAAGTCAACACGAGAGAGAGAGAGAGAGACAGAGGCAGAGAGAGGCAGACTGACAGACCGACCGACGGACGGACATGAAAGACACGAGCCCTGTCGTATGTTCTTGCGAGAAACGGCATGACACGTGATGGACACGTGTACTTCGCATGGCAACTGCGCTGACCTTACAACGCTAGCTAACTTAGGCAGGGGCTACTTTGCAGCCGATGCGTATGCTGGCTGCTCGGTCACCAATGCCTGCCAGCTGCATCTGTCAGCACGTGAACGACTCTCACGGTCCGCCCCGCCCCAGGAGAAGTCGTTGATCGAGGCGGTGTCGTCTTTGCCAGTAAGACGCCGCTCGTTTCCGATGCCATAATTTGCAATGTGCTTGCCCTGTCGCAGTGCTCGCAGCATAGTAGTGCGAGGGTCAGCAAGCAGAAAGACTTCGAGCACGAATACTCCAGGATCTGAGGAGAACACATGATTTTTTCGAAGCCGTTCACACTGCACTTTGATGGCATCCATCCCTCCTGCAATCAGAGGCCCTCGGCACCAAATACAAAACATCCGCTTGCACCCCGTGGACTTACTTTGCCCATCCGCCACTACTCGCCAGTGCAGGTGCCGATATCAGGTTGCTTGCTTCGCGCACAGGACAGCGACAGCATTGGACAATGCTGGAAAGCTCCTGGGCTACTGCGTGTAGCCATGTTGGAATAGTTTGTGTGACCTCAGGGTCGTCAACTTGGCATTGTGAAACTGGCGAGCTCGTGAACTAAGTCTTTGGCAGCCAATCCCAGCTTGCTTGATAACAGGCTTAGGGTCGAAGGTGACGCCAACCTGGTACTCCTCACAAGCATGTCTTGGAGTCTGCTCCGACTCCGAACTTCAATGGTTCTGTGGCCGTGTCCTCACAGAGTCTTTGTAGAATGTACCGTGCCATCCACAAATCGTCCGCACCCAACCTGAGCACAATTGCATTTACACAGCAGCTGACAGCAGCGCGTCCAAAGTCGGCTTCAACACTGAGTTCTGTAGCATCACTCTCATCCAAGCGACGTTCCAGATGCTGGGCCTACCTGAAACTCCCACTGAGCAGGTGCAACCTGGAACAAGGAGAAGTCATGAGGAAGGCTTGCAGTACTATCTGCAGTGATCCATGTGGAGCGGTGGTCCGAAAGCTGTTGCAGGAAGCTCTGTGCGCGTCGAGAATGGACGCATGATTACTCATCGGATCTTATCGTTTTTTTCGCATCGGGCCTAGCGCAGGCAGGTACCCGATCTGGAACCCGCGATCCGATCAGGCTGGCGACGTGGAACAGGATTCCGGTAAGGCATGAGGTTCCCGATACGGTCAACACTTCTGCGATACTGGTAATTCTATGATCAATTGTGATCACTTGCGTTTCCTTACAAGGCGGCGGCGAAGGGTGATGAATGAACTGAGTGCAATATGTCAACGGGGGTCATCGTAAGGCCAAGGGCTTGGGGCGGTGAATTCAACCTACGTGGTTGATTGCCCGAGTTTCTGCGACTCATGCCTGTGTTTACATCATCGCACTGCGACCCGACAAAAGCTGGAAAGAATCAGACATATCTGAGAAACCACCTGTGTTCTCTCCGTTTCTCTCCGCATCCGAGAGGGAGAGGTAGCAATTTCAAGCGCTGTCCTCATCTAAAGATGGTTTTGTGGTGCGAGTTTCTCTCCACTTCAGTTGCAATTCACCTTGTAGATTGCCACACGAAGTTTTGTAGCGTTCGTTCACACCGGAAGAGAACCCACCGTGGAAGTAAATTGAAGGTTTTGACATGTTGCTATAGACGACGCCTGCAATGTAAGGTTCAGCAGCGAAGTGAGAAAATTTGCCTGGGCTGCGGTACAATGGACATTTGATCCCGTTCATGGCTGTGGCTGATTCAACCAGCCAGCCGCCGCCAGTCCGGTTGATCTTGTTCACGCCGTTCACTGGGGTCGGTTCCGGTTCCCATCACCGTTTTCTCTCTCTCGCAGATTGGATAAGCCCGCTTGGGGGCCTGCAGCTTCCGGCTCCCGCCTGACTCTGAAGCACGAAATTTGGGAGAAGATCCAATTCTCTCAAAACGAACTTCTGATTCAAGTCAATGCTTTGGGAGAGTCCTGCAAGCCAGTGATTCGACATGTGCGGTGATCGAATACCTTTCAACTCACCGAGAAAGTGCAAAGCTCCCTCCCTCCTGGGGGGCTTGGGTAAACGGCCACCAAACATAGCCTCTATTTGGACCTTCTTGCATCGTTCAGCCATTTTCAACGGAATCCCTTCCTGCTTCCTGGCGTGTGACTCACGTTGGGATCCATGCTGTGCTGCAGGGGCAACGCATTCACTGCAGAAAAACCACGGCCTTTGCCTTGCTGTATGTTCTGCCCTGCTGTGCCTGTAGCCTTCGGAACTTCGGAGCCTTTGAGTCCCTTGACCTTTCAGACCCTTGCTTCGTCCCTCCCTCGCAGCCTCGGAATTGATGCCACCGATCATGACCCCAGCATAAAGACAAGCTCGGTAGTGGGACTCGATAAGGCTGCGCGCCACGACTTTCTGCGATCCCACGGAGCAGTAGAAGGCCTCAGCTGCAATACTTGTGCGCAATCAGTTACAGTTACAGGGCAAGGTCCCCCCCAAAACCCTTGCGCCAAGCTACAGTCTCTTTGTCGGGATATTTGCCATGCGGCCAGCCCAGAGGCCAATTGGTTGTTGTATCAAGCAAGTAATACTCTTGCTCGAAGCCGAACCAGGGATCCTCAACAAGCGAATATGAGCAAGAAGCGCAGCAGCGCGCCGGCAGAGACAGAGCAATGGGTAACTTGGCAGGCACCTCCCCAATCTCTTCGGCTCGGCGCATAGCCTGAGTGGTGATCTCAAGCTTAACTGATGCCTGCTCCATCAACTCTACCTGCAGCTGCGACTCAACCTGATGGTTTCCCGGTTTGCACTTCCAGCCTATTGTGCAGTCTTGCTACACTTGCACATTACACATCGGCCCTGGTCTGAAGCCTTTTCGGATAGTCGCGTGCGAGGCTTCGTGAGCCCTGAAGATCTTGGATGGAAGCAACCAAACGGTCACGGCCAGAAAGCTCTGGGTCGCTGGCAGAAGCACATATTTTCAATGGACTCCCGACTTCGAAACGACGATCTGCCGAATGGTTCAAACTTAAGGCTCAGATAAGGAAGCACCAGCACCACGTCACTACAAGGATCTGCGAGGTATGCTGTCCACACAGAAGCAGAACTTTCGGAGGTCACGACTGCAGCAGGGGCGCTGCTTCACAGGCCGCGCGTGTATTGAACTTTGTGGCCGGGCCATGGTCTTTTTCATCGCCGGAGGGCTCCTCGCAACAAACGTTGAAAGCCGGGTCCATGAGCGACACATAGTGACACTGAAAGTGCCGCGGACTTCCTGGCCTGGTACGTATCTGCCAAAACGATGATGTTGTCCCCCGGCCGGAACGGGTCCCGGTACATCCGCCGCGGCACAATCACAATGTCCTTTGCATCCTGGGCTGAGTGAAAAAGTTCTACACCTGTAAGTTTGCTCATCACAGTTCTGCAAGCTCTTAAGCTCTGCTCATCGGTATCCTCGTGTATCCTCCTTCCTCTGGCGGACGATGACGCTGCAACAATTATCAATAATTTAGCAGCAGTGGAGTGAAGTGATGAGTGCGGCAAAGCAAAACTCGCGGCCGCTCTGCAACAATTTAGCAGCCGCGTCACATCCCCTGAGTAGGTCCAGATGGGAATTTCATCCAGGGAGACCGGGGAATCTGCCAGCGTCAGTGTTTTGCAGCACAAGTCAAAGCTTTGTCCATCCCAGTAGTCGGAGTCGATCCAGACGTACCTTGGGTGGAGCTGGCGCGCAACATACAGTAAGACAGCAGGATTCAAAATAGGGTACAATAAGGGAGGCAGAAGGCGGGAGCAAAGGAAGGAAGGGGGTGCCATCTTAAATCGAGCAACTCGGCTTGCACCTTTCCATTCTGGTCGAGCGTCATGTACTTCTTGGAAAGCAGAGGATCCATGCCAATCTTCATGATGCCTGTGCTGGCCTGGCATGGTCCACTGGTCGCTCCTTTGTAGGAGACACCGGAGCCCATGTCGCGCCTGCACGAGACTGTTATCAAGAAAGACTTACAGATGCAAAATAATACAAGATCCTCTGGCACTCCAGCCTGGACGAAGTGCTGTTAGCGGGCGAGTAGATGAGCACATTGCATCAATGCCTAACCGCGCGACTCCCCTGTCAGCCCACATGCCAGCCGGTTCGGCTCAAGTTTCGCCAGTCGCAGAAACCTAACTGTTACAGGCTTCGACAGGGGAAACCCAACTCAATCTCCACATGCTGGAGCTGCTGTGCTGTACACGGCCCCTGAAATCTCAACCGCAATACAGACACCGCAGCAGAGTGACGCTTGCTTTTCGCGGCCCGCAGACGTAATCCTTGGAGCAGACTCATGTGCCATCATGCTGGTCATGTAAGGGCGCATTGGACACCTGCGCAGACGCCTGGGAAGACATCGGGATGTTTGTCTTGTGCAGCAGCACCCTGATCATCCCATGGGTCACTGGGTTGTCAAGCACTTGTAAATGCGGCACGAAAGCCTTGCCAATGTCCAGTTAAAAGATAAGTCGCGGGTCCTACGAAGGTTGCAGCTGTGATGTAGTTGCATTCCCGAGTCTGTTTAATTGGTATGATTTAGCCGAAGCTTGAATTTGGGTACTAGCAGCCTCACCCAGAACCCACACAACCCACGCTACCAGCAGAGGGCACGTATGGGCGCGCCGTTCGTCGGGCAGCTGCAGCTCGGACACCTCGGAGGTTCAGAAGCCAGCAAGGGCAAAGCAGGAAAACTGACGACAAACAGCTGCCAGCATCCAATGGAGAAGCTTAGTTCTCCCTACGTCGCAGAGTTTGTGGTCGTGGGCTGGGCTAAGGCAGATCAGAATTAGTATTCCTGTTGACTACCATCTTGCGCGGCATGTCCCTCCAGGTTCGCATTTGGGCATAACACGACAGCCTGTCCTCCAGAATCACATTCTCCACGAAACTGTTCAGGGGCGTGGTTGGACTGTGCACGTCAAATCTCCTGCTTGCACTTTGTTTTGGTACGTACAGAAAATCAGAAAGCTACACACCATCACACACCCAAACCAAAATGCACATACATTGCGCTAAGTACTATCGCTATTCACCCAAGACAGATAAGCAGGGACTCAAAGATATGCACATACATCGATGTATTTCTAAAGTAAACAAGGAAGTTGAACTCAAAAGTACAAAGCCTGCACAGAACCAAACAGCTTTCTCAACATCAATATACGTGTATGTAGATATATACATATATGGTTGCGCCCCGGCGGGCCCCCCCCCCTCTCCCCCCCCCATGGTATCCTGTTAGGTACTCTGATATATTTTCATAAGCAATCGACGTGTATTCTCCCCGCCCCCCCCCGCCCTGTGGAACGGCATGGCTTGCCTTGTCTATCCCCCCCCCTGTGGAACAGGATGGTTTGCCCTATTTTCCAACCCCCCCCCCCCCTGTGGAACAGGATAGTTTTCCCTTTTGCTCTGAGACACACACACACACACACCGCGTGTCTGTGTATGTATGGCATTCTCCGCACATGCTCTCCTGTAATGTTACGAAGTATTGCCTGGAACCCTTTTCTAAGGAATTTTACATAGCCTTGCTTGGAAATTTTGGCACACGAGTAATCTTGCTGAGTGCTGCCTAGAACATGTTGCTTAGTGCTGGCAGGAAGCCCTGCTTGAAGGCCTTCGGAGTAGGAATAATGTTACTCTGTTTTGCCTCGAAACCCTATCCTTACTGTGGAAATTACGCGGGTGCGTCGCAGGCGGGCCAAGCGGGGTACAATACGCTGTGCGGCGCGGCTGTAGCGGGAGTCCTCCAAGCCTCCAGGGTTCAGGCTCCTGTATTTGGGGGGGGGATACCATTGGGGGGGGGGGAGGGGGGGGGGCCGAGAACGCACAGCGCACAACCATATATATATATGGTCACCCCCCCCCCCATGACAGACCATGCCCTTTCGACTCAGTCGTAGTGCATGGTCTGTGATCGGGGGGAGGGGGCACTCAGCTTTCAAAGCCTCAATTCCAAAATTTCCAAAATTTCCAAAATTCTCTCCCCTAACTTTCCGGATTTCCAAAATTTCCAAAATTTCCGAAATTTCCAAAATTTCCAAAAAGTCCGCCCTTATGTTTTGGAAAAATCCTGTCGACTAGGTCGGGAAATTTTGGAAATTTTGGAAATTTTGGAAATTTTGGAAATTTTGGAAATTTTTGAAATTTTGGAAATTTTGGAAATTTTGGAAATTTTGGAAATTTTGGAAATTTCGGAAATTTTGGAAATTTTGGAAATTTTGGAAATTTTGGAAATGCGGAAAGTTAGGGGAGAGAATTTTGGAAATTTTGGAATCTGTTCTATATATGACTCAAGTAAGATTACTGTGTAGTGCTTACTATGTAGTGTATCAGCACAACCCTCATCCATACACGTGTGCTCTGTAATTCCTTTCTTGGTAGGACACCCGCGCGCCTTGTCGTGCTAGTCTCCGCATCGGACCAGATTACTTGCAACGGCAAGGGCTGTCAATACTCATGCCCATATTTACACGAATATCTCTCTATCTATCTGTATATCTATATATACATATATGTATTGATACTCCTACATATAGTATTGCCATTGAACATACTGACATTGATCATTTGTTGAATGCTCAAGCTAATACCAGCATTACTACTAATATTACACTTCTATAAAGCTTAGTACGAATATGCATAACACAAATACTAAGATTGATTAGTATTTCTCTTAGTACTCCTACGCATATCAATAACCATATTCATATTGATAATAATGTATAATAATACCAATACTAACACACACCTGTATGTACTAATGTACATAAACATGCATACCACCATATTAAAATACAAATCCTTTAACTCACTCATGAATTCAACTGTTAGAAATTCACGTGGTCAAGAGTAATAACAATACAAACATTCTTTCGAATGTATATCATCAATAATATGATAGTACTAACGCTAACACTAGTGCTAATACTTAACACAAAATCTATACTAACATCAATATTTACATAGCTATTTATACTCCTACGAATACGAATACGTAAACCCTTGTGCGTTAACAGTAGTGCTATCACCAACACTAATACGGACTTTGATAATCTGTTGCATATTCAAGAATGCCACTAGTATTACCAGCATGAACACTCATATTATGGCTATTACGAGTATAAATAGTCCTACTTCTACTAGTATTGACATTAATACTCCTACGAATACCAATAGTATATTCATATTGATATGAAAACTAGTACCATTACTAATAGACACCTGCATATACTCATGCACATAAAATACGTACCACTATCTTAAGATACAGATATATACATCAGTGCATTCATGTATTAATGCCTTGGCATAGGCATATACCCATATACCAATGTATCAATATACTTCTAGTTGTTGTATGAATATACTATACGAATATGTGACTATAATCATATACGGCTACTGCACTATGCAAGAATACCGACATGACAAGTTCGTATACTAATATGCCAACATACTGATATACTTATACATGATTAGATAAAACAGTAATATAGTACACATATTCGTACACTAATATTCTAACGTACGAATATACTGGTATGTCAATATACTAGTAAGCTAATACAGCAGTATAGTAGTGTAGTCATGCACCAGTTGTACTAACATGTAAAATATACTAGTATACAAGTATGCAAATATTTTTCTGTCCGAATACATTGATGTATTGATATACTAATCTGCTAATATACGAGACTATCAATATACTAACATATCAAAACTAACTAGTTCTAATATTGATACTAATACTAGCACTTCTGCGAATATACGCTGCTGTTAAACCCAGCATTAAGACTGATACTGATACTACTCGTAGCAGTGGTGCTGTATTACTGACATTGACACTGGCACTAGCGCTAACTCTAACACGAACATGAGCACTAACACTAATTTATAGTTGGCAATATTGATACGTATACTTACATCAAGCAATAGTACTAATATTAACAACAATACTCACCCTAATACCGATACTACCACAAGACTATTACGTAACTCATGTGCCGCACGTCTGGTGCTATACTATATACCTCATGTAACGGTTTTGCTTCACAGAATATCGTTGTGCACGGTGTGTTTTAGACCCGTGGTCTGTCACCGGGGGGGGGTGAGCATATATATATATGTGTGTGTGTGTGCGTGTTTCCATAGTATGGGTGCTATGTGTATATGTATACATACACCGTACATGTATATATGATTATACATGTATATATTATATATACACATACTTCTACGCATATTGAGTCATTCCTGGATGTGTGTATACATCAATCAAGGAAGTTCACTGGTTTTTGGCCGCGTGGGAAGTATATCCTACAGCAACATCAGTTTGCATAAATATCTCTAAAATTTCCGCACATGTGAGCATGTGGAGCATTCTCAATATTCCCGGGTCCCCCAAACCAGATATAGGCATATGCATACATGGTATTATACGTCTTTACATGCATGTATGCCGATGTGTGCATAACACTGCGTATGCCATGTTACAGATGAGCGGTTTCAGTTGATTTGTGTATTCAGTGACAGCATGTTTGACCGCTTCTGAAATATATGGGATGAAAACGAATACCAGAATACCATATGCATGAATGATCCGATCTTATTGTTGTCACTGTGGTTGCTGCCCCGACCCGCGCAAAATCATGCAAATACCACATGTTGCGCTTTGCGCCCACGTGGTGCACCTGCGAACTCAGAGGATGAAAGTCCTTATGTTGAGATCTGGCATGGTGTTGGTCTTGTCATTGAACAAAAACGAACGCCCAAATTGGCTTTAGCGCATCACCCCGCGCAGCAGTGCCTCAAGGTGCAGAAAACCTGCGGGCTGTTGAGCTTGCATAAAAGCAACGAGTTCGCAGGTAGGTGGCCACGCTCCACGAAGTGAAGCCATCATGATGATAGGAGTAGCAATACAACTACCAGTGGGATGAGTAGGAGCGGTGGAGGAGGAGGTGGTAGGAGGCAACAAGCAGCAGGTTAAAGCCCGAAAGTCGAAGCATAGCATAAAGCCGAATAGGAAGTCCAAAGCTCTCCCAAAGACCAATCCAAGAAAACTTGAAGCAAACCCATCCTTAGGACCTTATGCGATTCAGACATTTTTCTAATTGCGATCTCGTGACAGACAGTGTTGGATCACCAGATTGCTGCGCTCTGAGACAATGAGCTCATTCCTGGCCGGCAGGAAGTCCTATGATGTTTGCAGCACTGCTCAAATGCGATCCTTGGTCTCCACGTGAATTTGCTGAACAAGTCAAGACTTGAATAGCTCAGGATGCAGTTCAATGTGCTCTTGTGCACCTCGTCCGGGCTTTCTACGCCTCGGCGCTGCTTTCGCTGCTTCGTGCTCTCTTGATCCTTGACAACAGCTGTCAACCGGTGGTTCGAAACGGGTGGTCTGCCTGCATGAAACAATGGCGGTCCTGCCGAATGTACCCTCTCATCTTGTCGGCCATTTCCTGCACAGTACAGTACACTCAGGCACGAAGGCCATCGCCGCTGTGTTTTCTCACCCCTGCCCCCCACCCTTTGCGGCCCGCGACGTGAAAAGCCGGCACCCTCCACGCGATGCCCGATGTCCTACTGAAGGTCTGGCAGGGGACTCCCTATTTCAAGCCGACAACTGCAAGCTAGCCAGTGTTTCCCCTACAGATGCTTCCACGACAACTACACAAGCATGAAGCCATGTCAAACACCAAGTCGAACCGCAATACAGGTCAATACCTGCACTCCAAAGATGACCAGAACTGCCATCATACCAAGACATGTCGACAGGCAGTAGTCTTTCGATGGTGTAGCAGAGCTGTGACAGATTCTGGCATACTTCAAGGCTTGGCACAAGGAGCACTCTCTCCCCCTGGCTCTCTCTCGCTCTCTCCCTCTCTAACAACAGCGGAGCATCGCCCTGCCGGCCTTTGCAGTCATGTTTTTCCCGAAAAAATCGAGAAACTTGCCGTTCTTGCCTATGAAATAATGGATGATCGAGTGGTCGACTAGGTAATCCTTGGCCAAAGCAGCATGGAGCTAAAAACAAACCTCGTGCGAGCTGATCCAACTGCGCATCTAACTATACGCGTGCAACTGCTGATCGCTTGTACGGGATATGGGAAGAAGTCAAACAAGCTTACTGTCAAGGTCGCGGCTGCATCATCTGTCTTCAAGCCTTCATTGTAATAGACTCTGTATGCGCCTTGGTGTGAGCAAGCTTCGCCGACCAAGGAAAAAGTCAAAACAGTCTGAAACTGAGTTCAAGGCGACTCACCTATCCAGCAACAGCGCTGTGCTACTGTTGAATTGCTTGTCGGGCACCAAAACTCAGCTCAGCCTTCTTGATTTGTTCGGGCGTACCAGTTAAGCCGACGATTCGCGGATGAAACTCCTCTCAAAAATCTCATGCAGAAGTGGGAAAGGCCGAACGACAGCTTTACGTAACATTGGACGAACAGCGACAGACAACAACCGTTTGGCCACCTTGCAATAGTCATCCACGATTGCAGGTAGATCCCGTTTGGGATCGACGCCTGCAGAGAGAGAGAGACCCAGCACGGAGATGATGGTAGTGCCGTCGTTGCTCTCCCATCTGGGGCATTTGCTAATGAAAACCGGAGTTGCGATCGGCCCGAACCTCACGAACAGTCCCAGGTCCAAGCGTTAAGCAGCGGCGAGGAGCGACTGCTGAATTGATAAGTTCCGCACTCTGCCTCAAGCATCTCAATCGCTCGCGTCTGCTTCTCCATCTCCTGACGCTCTTGCAGCTGTTTTCCAGCTACGAATTAAGGTCAACCTCATACTAAGAAGAAATCCCTGCATAATTGCAAAAGCCAATTCCCTATTCCCAGAACGCAATTAGAAACTCCCTCGTCTTTGCAGAAACCAAGCGGCCGGTGCGGAACAAACGGTAACCAGAATCTTTCATGAAAGCTCAAGTTGCACACCACGCTGGCCCAAGCAAACCCAGATTCGAACTCTAGCTTGGTTTCAGTAAGAACAGTGGAAGGTCTTTGGGGCCTCAAATACTGGCGGCAGGCTTTATCAAAGGCTGGGTGGCTCACATCCTTGGATGGGGGTAGGGCGGGTTTCCGGGTTTCCCAACATAAAGCGAACATTAAGCATTAGGCAGCGACAAGAAGCAATAAATCAACACAATAATTGCAACGAGGACGATTAAACAGAATGCCCGGATCCGGCCTCACCCCACGGCAGGTGACCCCTGCGTTAGAAACTAAACGTCTGAGTGCGCAATTAGGGGCGCGACACCCGACACCGTCGCAGGGCAGTTGGAACATGCCGGAATTCGGATGTCCGGCAGCCAACCCGGCTGCCAGAGTTCCAGGCTCAAATTGTTGCACCGGCGCAAGTAGCAGTGCAATGGCAGTACGAGTAACAGCAGGGGCAGCAGCCAGCACCGTCGAAGTCAGTGAATCCAAGAAAACAAACATAGTTTGGAGTAGATTGTACTGCTGCTATAGCATTATGACTATACTACTATGCTACTTTACTACTTTACTCACCATACTACTATACTACTTTACCGACTATACTAGTAGTGTTGTACTACTACTACTACTCCTACTGCTCCTACTCCTACTCCTACTCCTACTCCTACTCCTCCTCCTCCTCCTCCTCCTCCTCCTCCTCCTCCTACTACTACTACTACTACTACTACTAGCCACCCCCCCCCCCTCCCAACTACACTTGTTCCATCCGGGCTGGGCAGCGGTAGCTGCTAGGCGCCTTAACTGCGACAGTTGCAGAAGATGCACGGGCTCAGGCTCCCTATCTGTGACAGCTGCAGAAGTTGCAGAGGCTCAGTTTCCTTAACTGTCACAGCCGGTGAAGTTGCAGGGGCTCAGGCCCCAAACTGCGACAACAGCTGGAGTTGCAAGCTCGACTGGGCAGAAACTGCTAAACCGCAGGCAAACTCGACAAGTCGATTTTTAGGCCTCTTAGGATGATCGCACATGACGAAAGTGCCGTAAATACCGAGTAAAATGGATGTTGTCTTAACATGGTTAAGAGCAAGTGTAGTTGGTAGGGGGTGCCTACTACTACTACTACTACTACTACTACTACTACTACTACTACTACTACTACTACTACTACTACTACTACTACTACTAAGGCGTCTCGGCTTCAAACAAGCCTGGTGTGTAGGGCCGGCCCTCGTGAAGGATGGCTCTTCGCTGGCTCCTATTTGCGATCTTTGTTCTTGCAAGCACAGGCTCTTCGATTATCTTCACTGGGAAGCCGCGCAGGTCCCAAGTCCTGCGGCAAGGTCTCTCTGTTTCCATTATGCAAACACCGAGTTTTGACCTTGTAGACCCGAGGGTTCGAGCGGGTACCGGAACCGCTCGGGGAGCTCCTGCAACCGCGGGAGTGAAAAATACCGGATTCGAGAGGAGTTTCACCTACAGCCGCTCCAGAAAGCGGTCGTACAAGAGGGCCTGCAGACGAGCTGCAGACAATGGCGGCACGTGGTATCGTGGCGCTTGGCGCACACCAATATCTCTGGGAGTGCGGGATGCCGGGCGAGACAAGGTGGCGCCTACTGGACAGCGACTGCGAAACTTGGCGCCTCCAGGACATGCCTCGCGCCTGACAATTCTTACATACAACATCGGAGGGGTCACGGCTGAGCTTTATGACATTTTGGTCACATGGCTACATGAGCAACACTCTGTTGATGTTGTTATCTTACAAGAAGTACATCATGGCCTAGGCAAGCAAGATGGTCAGTGGACGGTAGGCGGCTGGCATTTCCTGACCTGTGTAGACCCCACCATGCGTTACTCGGGCCTCTGTGTCTGTGTTTCAAACCGCTGTGCCTCTCGAGATGATATTGTCTTTGGGGCCTGGATACCGGGCAGACTGCTCCACGTTCGGCTCACTGGAGGTGCGGTACCGATTGACTTGGTAGCAGTTTACCAAAGGGTTCTCCAAGACAGGCAGGCGGAACAGGTTCAACGGGATCGAGCAAAGGTGTGGGCACAGTTAACGCGTCTTCTGCATACCTTGCCGGTCCGAAACATTCTGGTCGTGGCCGGAGACTTTAATACTTCCTGTCAGCGCTTGGGAGGACACATTGGCTCTGGCACACTGCACCACTCGCGGACACAGGACGTTGAGTTTGAGAATATAGTACAGACTTTTGATCTTTGTGTGCTAAATTCGTGGGGACGTGCTCGGCCTTCGAAGTGTAGCACCTTCCTTAACGGCACCACCAGATCACAGATCGACTTTATTCTCACTCGCAGACCCCTGGCCGATCAGCAGGCCAAACGCGCTGGACCCACAGACCTGAACCTTTCGCCGTGGCGGATGGGACCGCGGCACAGGCCAGTCCAAGCCAGTGTTGCCGTGCTAGGGGTTTGGCAGACGCGTAGGCGTAGGCAGTCGCAACAGGGGAGATCCTTTTCTGTTCCAGCTTTGCGTGCATCCTCGAGTGCCTGCGATGAGCATTGGCAACAGTTTGTACAACAGGTTCACCAGGTGGTTGCTGCGCAACCCCGTGTCCCACGGGTCGCCGAACTGAACCGGCTAGTGCTGCCTCTGTGTCGGAGATATTTCCCTGTTGCTGCACGTGGTGCGCGTAAACATGCCTATCGTGACGCCACCGTGGCTACTGCAATCGGAAACATGTGGCAGGCATACCGACACATGCGTAGGGCTCCTAGGTACCTTAACCTCATGCGACGGGCCTTTGAAGCAATCCGTAGGCTGAACCACTTTCGGTTGCTTAGTCGCAGGGTCCGGCAGGCAAGCCTGTCCTTTCGACGACAGCGGGTGCACATGCTCATCGACCGCGCCGCCCAGGCGGCTAGTAAGGATCAAATGAACGAGATCTACACCATCTGTAGGCAGCTTGCACCGAAGACGCGGCGTGAGCGTGTGTGCATCCGTGGTGAAGACGGACGCACACTGGCGCCAACGGAGCAGTTTGATGCCATACTAACCTACTTCACTAGGGTCTTTAGTCACCCTAATCCCGTGGGTTTTGTAGGCCATACTACCCCTCCTGTCATCACTCGCGCCGATATACAGTCTGCCATCAAGGACCTTAAGCCCCGAAAAGCTGTCCCACTGACGAGCCTCCCCGTGGAGATATGGCAATCTTGCTCTGAGCTGTTTTCACACAGCGTGCAGCAGGACTACGTGCTTGGAGTGTCGAGTGTGCCGTCCCGCCTGTCCCCCGAAATCACTGATTGCAGCCTAGTCCTTATGCCCAAACCCGGTAAGGTGACTAAGCTTCCCCAAGACCTTAGGCCATTAGGGATACAAGATCCGACCTCCAAGATCGTAGCGCGTATCCTTCGGGACCAGCTGGAGGCGCAGATTGGAACACTGCTCCATGCGCTTCCCCAGTACGCTTACTGCAAGGGCAAGTCGATTGACGAATGCATCAGTAGGGTCTCAGGTTTCTGCAAACGCATTCGAGATAGGCTGCAGCAGGGATCTCTCAGCGTGCACGCGCGCAGAGCGGGACAGACTGAAAGCACATGTTACGGTGGGGCGATGGTAGGCATTGACTTGAGCCGTGCATTTGACATGTTGGATCGGCCTGTCCTTTTGCGAGCTCTGCAATTCGCTGGTGTCTCGGAGCCGCTGCAACGACTCCTACTGGAGATCCACAACCAATGCAAATATCAAGTCGACCACGGCGGTAGGTCCGGTTCCTTCGAACTTCAGTGTGGAGTCAGACAGGGCTGTGCAATCAGCCCCATGTTATTCAGCTTGTTCACCTGTTGGTTCCTGTCAGAGCTCATGCAACGGACCTCCGAGGAGTGGGTGCAGGCCCTTGTCACGTGGTTTGCAGACGATAGTCACCAAGGGTTCGATGTCCTCAGCCCGGCTGACCTTGACACTATGTGTAGGTACCTTAGAGCCACGTTTTACCTATTGGAGGAATGCGGCATGCAAGCTAACCCACTTAAGTCCTCGATTGCCCTAGGGTTGAAGGGTAGCTACGCCAAACGCTGGGTCAAGACGCATACGGTTGTTAAGGGCGGTCGTCGTTGCATTGAGGTTGGTACGCCGGGGCGCTCCATAGCTATCCCCCTCATGAAGTCCTTTCCGTACCTCGGTACCATCGTGTCTTTTGATGCCCTTGAAACCCAGACCTGTAGGCATCGTTTGCAGATAGCGCAAGCCCAACGTACCAGGCTCCTGAGGTTTCTTCATAGTCAGCAGCTCACCTTGCGGCGCCGCCTTACGCTGTACCTATCCTGCGTGAGGAGCACCATGCTCTACGGTGTACATGCCATTGGCATAAATGAGGTTGTACTCAGAAAGCTTGAGGTGGCGGATGCCAAGTTCCTGCGAGCACTGGCCAAAAGCCCGGCGCACATCACGCATGAGAGCACTAGGGCCCTTAGGATACGGTTGCGGGTTAGTAGTCCTACCGAAGCGCTGGAGGCAGTTCTAAAGAGAAGGGTCCAGCTAAGTCAGGATGACGCGGCAGTCCGGAGCATGCAAGCCACGCTCGCAGCACTCCACAGCTGCGCGTCGGCTGCTTCCCAGTCGCAGAGCGTCTCACTTCAGCCCCTGTCGAATGCGCATTGGTTTGCATGCCCCACATGTGGCCAGTATTTTGGGACTATGCGAGACCTCCACACACATCAAACCAAGCAGCACGGCCCGGCCCCCAAACCTGCTAAGCCCACTGCTAAAGCGTACACTGCCCACACCATTGACGGGATGCCCCAATGCCGACACTGCCGTGCTCGCTTTACTCGAGTTGAGGCCATGCAGAAACACCTGCAAGGGAAATGCCCAGTGCTTTTTCGCCAGCCGAGCAACACGGAGACTTGCAAAGCAAGCGGATCCACACCCCTCGTCGAGGCCAAGGGACCCTCCGAGGGCGAGGAGTCGAAGGGGATTTCCTCGGTGGATCCGTCAGCCAACGTTGTTAGCCAGCACAATCAGCCCCAAGACCCAAACACTGAGGCTGTTCCTGCTGTCACCCCTCTATACGAGGAAGTTGCTTTCCAACGGCTGCTGAATGTTGCTTGGCGCACTGTTTTCTCGCAACAGCAATACAGAAAATCCCTTCAGACCTACTGCGTTTTCTGCGGGCAATGGCTGTCACTCAAGGGTCCTGGAGTGAAGCAGCATCTCCGCCTTGCTCACCCACATGTGTGGAAACATAAATGCGATGCAGAGAGTCTTTGCTCAAGCGCGGGGTTTGCTTGTACCTCACCGTGCCTGTACTGTGCACAGGACTTCAAGGCGCCACGCAAGCACGTCAAGCATTGCCCCGCCTTGTTCCAAGCAGCCATTGCTCGCCAGGTCTGGCTACATGATGGCAGAGGACTCCCAGAGGGCAGTCGCACTGGCCGAGATCCAGTCTGTTTGGGGCTCGGCAGGCCTCCCACAGACCCTTCCACTCACCTCAAACTCGATGGCCCCAGCAGCCCCAGCCACAGCCTCGGAGCTCCCAGCTGCACCGGCGACGGAGGGACGTCGCACGTTCCCAAATCTGGTGGACGACAGACGCCAGAAGTGGCAGCGGCCGGCCCAGAAGGGAAGGCCCGGCAAGGGGAGCATGGGAGGGAGCTGGAAAAGCTGGCGACAGGAGGAGGAGGAGGAGAAGGATTGGGACATGGCGATGGACTCGGCGGGATCCGGGATGGACAGGGCCACGATCTCCCTGATGCAAGCGATGACCAAGCTTGCCCTACGCCACGAGGACGAACTGGCTCGACTACGGACGGATTGCAATTTCATGATGTTTGTGGACGTGGATGGAGAACACACTGTCCTCCCGACTCTTCAACAGTCGGCAGCCACCTGGCAAGAGCAGTTCTCCAACGGCAAGGTGGAGACGTCCCTGCGAGTCGTCATGTTTGTCGGCATGCTTCAGCTCCTGAAAACCAAGCTGCTGGATGTTCTCCAAGACCAAGCGACGATGGATCGACTCGTGGCCGTGGGATGGCTACAGCAGGGCACGACGGCCCTGACGCCGGTCTGGCCCCACTTCAAGTGGGACGGGGCCACACAGCGACAGGTGGTCTCGGAGCAGCCGCCTCTGACACACGACCGCCTGATGCAGTGCGTGGAGGTGCTGGTGCAGACGACCTGCAATCCGCAGGTGCTACTCCGCTTCCGAGCAGCCAAGGAGATGGAGGACCCGGACGGGGAGGTCGTTCCTTTCATGGTCTCGGTGTCGCTGCGAGGGCAGCACGCCCAGGATTGCCACACCGCCCTCATGACGCTCTCGCACAACGGAGCCTTGAAGCTTTTGGGTTTGCGCCTGCGTCCGGAGCGACTTCGAAAAAGCCCCCTGGCCACCACGATGGAAGAGGCTTATCTGGCAGTTCCGTGGACAGACTGGAAGCCCCGTCGCAACCGCCGCGGGAGCCGCTAGAGGAGAATCTATTCTCCCTGATGCCCAGGCCGGCTGCTACCCGTAGCTTGCAGTTAGAATTAGCTTCGCAGTCCACACCGCCAGTCGCACGTCTGCGCAATCCGCATGCCATCTGCTATTTAAACTCCTGCGCAGCGGCTTTGCATTGGCTAGGTGTACTGTCGGCCGCGCCTCGCGGCTGCTATGGAACCGCACAGGCTGCGCTACAACTGCTCGCAAAGCGGGGATCATTGTTCCTGCCGGGATGCCTTCCTTGGGTTCCCATGTTGAGGGGATGGAGGAACCTCACACAACAAAATGATGTTGCGGAATTCATGACACACATGCTGCAGCACTCCCAACCATCCGGGTTTCATGGCGGCTGGCAGTCACGTGTTTCCAACCCACTGCAGGTGGTTGATGCGGGCAACCTTACCGTGCCGATTCCAATGGACCTGGCAGGCCCCAGCTTACAGGAGATCGTTGATCGCTGGTCAGGGCAGGCGAATGTGCACGCCATTGTGCATCACTCCGGTGCCCTGCTTGTGCAGCTAAAGCGGTATAGCAGTGAATCAGGTGAGCCTAGCAAGGACAGTAGTCGTGTGAATGTCCAGCCAGGCCAACGCCTGGCCCTGCCGATCTTCAGTGATCATGAGGGGATTGCCGTAGAGTGTCAGACATTCGTCGTGGCTTTTGTTATCTTCCATCATGGACTGACTACAACATCTGGTCACTATCAGGCCGCCCTCAGTAAACCTACTCGACATGGGTCTGACACCCGATGGACTTTCGTTGTCTGCAATGACAACACCAACCCGCGTGAGGCTACCGAAGCTGACTTACATACCATAGATCGTAATGCTTACCTGGTGGGGCTCCTTAGATCTCCCCCAGGATTCGGTAGTCTATAGTGGGTCGACGCTCCGTCTTGCGCTGGTCACCGATGCGCCACCAGCGCCGCCCTTGCGGACACAATCCGTGAATGATAAAAAGGGCTGTATCTGTACTCTGCCTTCACATGTCATTTTTCAATCGTGTTTGAATTCAGTTCCACTCTCGCCGAGCTTGTCCTGCACAGTGGTATGTGTCGTGGGGCTCCCAGACTGGTCAAAGGACCGTAGCAGGTGTACCCGCGAGGGGGCTGGGGCACGCAACCTGCGCCCAAGCCTCAGTCTGCTTGCATGCACTACATCCTTTGCATTGGCGTAACTCTCATTCTTGACTGCTGTGGGTCTGTCCCCTCTCAAGTCGATGGCACAGTGCCGGGCAGTATTAGCTTCCAGCCGTCCTGAAGGGACCGGACGGCGCGTGCTGTGCTGAAGAGTGCACTGCAGCATCACTGGCGCCACCCACGATGGCGCGTGCCATCCCACTGCCAGTATCGCTCATCGGTGCTGGTCAGGAGGAAGCCCTGCTGGTTGATAAGCTTCGGGAGCTGGTTAAACCCGGCACTCGCCTGCCGGCAGCCATCACGCTCTGCCTGCGTAATGAAATCATTGCAGTGGCGCAAGCTTGCTTAACCTCAGCCAGCTGGCAGGTGTATCTTCTCTTCATCGATGCGGTTGACCAGGCCATGGCTGCGGCGGATCTTGTGGAGCCGAGCCTTCCACCACCACTGCCACCGCCTACTCATGCATCCACGCGCGCTGAGGCTACCGCGCGAGACTATTTGCAGGAGGGCCACGGCTCTCTTTGGGCGGCGGCACGCTGTGTACTACGAGACTTGGCCTTTGAACTGGATCCGAGAAATGTGGCAGCGGGGAAAACATTTCGCCTCGGCTTGTACACCAAAGGGGGCCTCCTCGGCGTCTCCAAGGCCACCTGTTCGCATCAGGCGACATGCTTAGTCCTGAATACGCTCATTCTGGCTGCGACGCGCACACTGCCCCACTTCAGCTGGACCAGCATCGCGGTCAACTACAACAATGCAGTGGAGCCGCATGTAGACAAATGCAACTCCGATGCGCCAAGCATGCTGCTGGGCATGTCGCATCATGAAGGGGGCGAGTTCTGGTACCAACATGACGCCGGCACGCACTACATGGAGTCTGATGGCACCCTGCTTCGTGGGAGCATACTGGAGACGGCCGGACAAGCTGTCCTCTTCCAAGGGCGAGACACATGTCACGCCGCACTCCCCTCGAGATCCGGAGATAGATGTGTTCTCATTGCCTATACCACAGGCAACTACACGAGGGCAGCTCCTGAACAAATCAGTCTCCTGCGTGACGCCGGCTTCGGGCTACCAATGGATGTGGCCTGATGTTCTCGGACGCGGTCTGTCTGCACCGAGCAGCAGCTGCGATCGCCAGTGACCGCCAGTGATCGCTCGAGTTCTGCACTGGGTTCTCTAGGGTTCTCTTGGGCTCTCTTGGGTTCCCTTGGGTTCTCTTGGGGCTCTTGGATTCTCTAGGGTTCTCGGAGTCTCTAGGCCTACCTGGTCCCCTGCCTTAGGCCTTAGGCCACTCCGCCTTTGCCTCTGGTAGCTTAGGAGTTTCGGACACTGCATGTGCATCCAGTACAACACTTCTGTTGGACTTCCAACACCAGCATGCTGGAAAACATGCGCCGATCTCTCTTTGTCCTGCTTGCAACTACACGCACTGCACGATATGTGTGCTCTCCCTGCATCACCCCACGATACTCTCAGGTCAGACGGGCTGATGGCTTCGATCGTCTGTGCAGTCCCGGGCTGCCAGCGGCACTTCTCGAGCAGTCGTCATCGTCACTGCTGCAGGGATTGTCGACTTTCGGGCGGTGTGCATCATAGTCGTCGCTGCCAGCGTGTGCAACGCTACCTGCGAGGCTATGGCATCAGAGGTTGCACCACCCCAGGCTGTCAACTAAGGGCGCACGCCTCTCATGATACATGTTGCTCTACCTGCCTGCCTACCTCAGGTGCCCTGCACACACGTAGGTGCCGTGGTCAACAGGTTCGACGGAGTCCGCATTCTGCTGGCCCAGAACCAAGCTCTGCGAATGGCCCCCCTGGCTACAGCTTTTACGGCAACTTCCCGGCGACAGCTCACATGCCGACGGTCATGCTTGCTGGTGGCACAGGAGGATGGGACCCCTCGCAACGCCCACTTCAGGCTCCTCACAGTGCCCCAGAGGGACGGGCAGATGGTGGAGGTGCCGCGAAGGAGCCTGGACCTGGCCCGGGAGGAGTTTTGACAACAACCTCCCAATGCTCGGAGCCACATTGTGGTGCCACCTCGTGCGACCCTGCGGAAGGGCCGCTCGCAGGTGACCCACCAAGTACTTCGTGCGCCAGGCCGGATGGTGTACATATTGTACAGGATGTGATCGTTCTGACGTCGTCATCTTCGGAGGAGGAGGGAACTCTGCCGACGCCATACCTCGACGAGCTTGACTGAGTGGTACGCATGCCGTTCTTTTCTATAAACCTTGAGGAGCCATCTAAGAATGGTGCGGCCCAGAGCTGCCAGGCATTCTTGCCTGTCCCGCTACGTGTTGACTCGAACTCAGCACGGCGAGTGAGTGAGTGAGTACTACTACTACTACTACTACTACTACTACTACTACTACTACTACTACTACTACTACTACTACTACTACTACTACTAATACTAATACTACTACGACTACGACTACGACTACGACTACGACTACGACTACTACGACTACTACGACTACTACGACGACGACTACTACTACTACTACTACTAGTAGGGTTGGGCGCCTCCTGGCGCCTAGTAGTTTTCAGTGGTTCGAGGGTGTAACATGCTGGGTTTTCAGAGTCTTTAGAAGTTGTAGTCAAGCCAACTTCAAAAATTCTAATTACTTGGGTTTGTGATGATGATGATGATGATAAGGATGATGGTTATGAGGATGATGATGGAGATGGTTAGGTACTACTGCTGCTGCTACTACTACTACTACTACTACTACAACTACTACAACTACTACAACAACAACTACTACTACTACTACTGCTACTACTGCTACTGCTCCTACTGCTACTACGACGACTACGACAACTACGACTACAACTACTACTTCTGATTCTTCTACTAAGAAGAGTTGCAGTCGTAGCAGGAGGAGCAGGCGAGGGCCGGAGGATTGGGAGCAGCAGCGAGCAGTAGCAACAGTAGCAACACCTGCTGTTCCGTTTGCCGCCGTCATCCGCCGTGAGAGGGATATTATCCCCGGGCATCGACAAGATCCCCAAGACAGCTAAAGAAACGGGACAGGATGGGACAGGACCAAACGGGATGGGCCGAGACAGGCCGGAGACGACGGGACGGGGGACGAGACGGACAATATGGGATGGGACGAGACACGGACGGGACCCCCGCCGCTTTTCGATGTTATTAAGTGCCTGTCGATTTCCGCGAGTTTGTTTTCGATGTCCGACCGTGCAGGCCGAAGAGGGAAGAGCAGCTAGTGCAATGACCTGAGAGCGACCGGCCTGAGGGCAGATGTCAGGACAAAACGTAAACCCGAAGTAAATCAGCAGGTACCTGCATCAGCATCTTGAAAGAATCGACAAACTGCAGACACCACAGGATGGCATCAGAGACCATGCGCTGCCAGACCCACGATCCCTCAGACCTGTAGATGCCTTCGAAACAGCTGCATTCCCCGAGCGCACTGACCCAAGAAGTCTTTGTCGGTCACAGTCTTGCCTTTCCTGACCCCAGATCAACACGCAAAGATGATCTGGATGATCTGGGAAGCATGTCCCGCAATGCCTGTCAACGAGCTCGAAGGCACCACCCAGTCTAGGAACGCCGATTCGCTCCTGCGGCCGTGATGCAACGAAGGCGAAGCCAGGATGCGAGCCCAGTCCAACAGCTACAACATCACTCCTGTGTGGTAATGGCTCGGGACTCTGACTCCTTGCGGTCTTTCAGATAATCATAATACCTGGCGCGTCCAGCAAAGCGAGAAAACCGAGAATGGGAGGAAAAGCAGCAAACGAAGCAGCATTGATCATGATCGATCAGCATACAAGGCGCGCACCATATACAGAACCCTCCCACGCAGCAAGTGAAGATGGCCGACTTCCAAGTGAACTGCACCTCAGGGCGATGCTCCTTTGTTTAGGAGTGCCTCATGCTGCAGGAGTCCCAAGTGCTCAACGTTCTCGTTGACTTTCCTGGCACGGCATGATGCCCGCACAAGCAGACCATAGACTCTTGCTCGGACTGTCACGCTTTGCCAGCGTGTTTGTTACGATTGGACTTGCATGGCACAGAGCACAAGCATGCTTTGCTGGCTTGGTGCTAGTGCGGTATAGCAGATTCGACTCCCCAGTCCATGGCCAGAAACTCCAGTCAAGCGTCAAAGCGAAAATCACCCAGCTGAAAGAAAATTCGACCAACACACTACACGCACGAACGTTTGCAAGCTCACTGAACAGCATGCAGAACACAGAGCGGAGAACGAGCTGTTCATTGCGCTCTGGCATGGGGGTGAGCGGTCCGCATTCGGTATCCACGAAGAGCATCAGAAAAAGAACAGCCCACCACAGGACGAACGACAACCCACGATCGGAGTCGTCGTCATCCTCGTCGCTCAACCCGACATCCAGTGAACCCTTCCCGGGACACCGGACCCGAAGCAACAGTCTCGAACGAAATTCCCTCCATTCGAAACCGGGGCAACACCCCTCCACAAATAGGGTGGGTTGGGTGGGACATAAGGATCCTTCGGGGATCGAGACGATCGTCTCGACTCAAAATGGCCACGGAACAACATGGTTGATCAACTAAAGAGAAAAGGCTTGCTGATCACATGCTGTAGTGTGACCCTCCTATTCCAGACCAACCTCACCGTTAATGGGAGAACGCCCGATCCACAATGAACGTAGATGCCGCACGGCCTGGATTCTGCACTGTCTGCTTCGGTCTTTGCCTGGGCTTCTGCATCTTTTCCTCGCGTCGTATGCTACAGTAGTATACAGGCACCAACACTGCTACTCCGAGAGAGCCTGCCGATGCGAAAGCATGGCCTCCGCCGACCTGCTGGCAAAACACATATTGCTGCTGTCGCAATGGCCCACCCACTCGTGGCCTGTGGCTGAGTTCTCGGCAGGTTTGCCTGGGCACGCTTCGGTCAGAAAACAACTTGAATTCAACCAATGACTGGCCAATCGCAACAGATTGAAAACTTTAGCCAAACGCAACATGCATTTGCTGCCGACGATGACGAACCATGACGAACCAGTCACGCAGGCTCGATGCACGAGCCGGAAACGTTTACGCAACAGCATATGCAAACGCAAATATGGTGGTTTGGTGTGTGAGTTGCAAGGAGGCTCCGTGGGTGCTTGCCTTTGAGACTTTAGAAACCGCCAAAGTCGATGAGCAAATCTTCCCTACGGCTAGTCCATCGAAACTCACAGCGAAAACTTGCATTGGCTCTTTGCTGCAAGGCAGCAAATAGTAGGCGGGAAGCATGGCGGATAGGTCTGCTCGATATCGAGAGCATTGTGCAACGCTGACACTAAAATGCCATGGGCTCGCGGCCCTAACAGACCTCCTGTGTCGATCGTCACGAAAAATTCCGGCTGGAGTCTGTGTCACTGCCACATGTGCTAGTCGCCTGGTCTTTCTCAGAGCTTTGGTGACACAGCAAGTACTGTGCTTCTCACACGTGTATGCCCCGTCCACCCGTCCATCTATGCAAGCAAAGCTCCAGTCACTCGACCAAGTTCATGAAACGACAGGACAGCTCCAAGCTCATTTACTCCGAAGCAGCGATTGCTCGTGCCCATGCCCATGTTGGACACAGCCGGGTGAAAGGAGGGCGCCGTCAGCCATCCAAGACCTTACTTATACCATTACAGTGGGGCAGGCTACAGAATGGGATGGCCTTAATCCACTCGCCCCTAAACTCTGTCGAGAGGCAAATGGACTCTCCAAGTGCTCCTTTGAGGCTCTGCGAGTGCTCGGGGCTGGCTCCAGCGGCGGTCGCAGACTTAGCGAGTCAGAGCTACCCCGCAATGCCCGCAATGCCGGAAGCGGAAGCGGAGGCACATCACAAGGACCGGCCCGAACTCGTGGGCATCCTGCTGGAAGCGAGATGCTTCCGAAAGCCAAGGCGACGCCATCACTCCGCCAAAGCACCGTGTGTCGTAAACCAGCTGCTATACTGGTGTAGCAGGTTCCGGCAGGTAGCGGGGGAACGTTGCAGCGACCGTCACAGTTGTGTCCAAATGCCAGGACAGTCCCATCACTGCGCAACACAACACTGTGATGAGCACCGGCAGCTATGGCAACGTACTCCTGCCCGGCTTGAGTAAATGGAATCTGTTGACGCTCGCTTCCATCGTCTGGCCCACATGCAATCGCTTGCCCGTCACTGCGCAGTAACAGTGTGTTTTCCTGATTCGCTGCCACGTCAATGTATTTCACTCCTCTTGGAGGTTGAGGTATCAACCCCTGGCTTTTGTAAGACCCACAAGCAACCGACAGTCCGTCGCTTCGAAGCAAGAGGGTGTGAAATGTCCCAGCAGCTACAGCCACATATCTCAGTTGCCTGGCACCTTTCTTGTCGGGCTGTCTTTTTACTCGTGAGTGGCCAAGTCGACGAATATCTTGCTGCAAACCGCCAGTTTGGACAGCAATGTCCTGCCATACCGATGCGTCGCAATTGACGACTGGATAGCTTTACATGTTTTTGGCAGCCACCAACACGAGCTTATCTCCACCTCGAAAGAGCCTCTGGTGACTTCTCTCTCTGAATCGAAACTCACATGTGTTGAGTGGGCTATCTTTGGCTGATTGACTGACTCTTCATTCTGTTTTGGGACACCTTTGCTCTGTCGTGTGCAGAATTGGAACCCACTCTGGCCTTGGCCTGAGCATCGGTTTTGTTGACCGCAGATGGCTCCGGCTGCTCTGTCGTCAAGGCCTCGTGATTCCATCATGTGCAGTGCATCGCCAAAGCGTGCAAATTTGCTGTCGGGTTCGATGAGTGTTCTTTCGATGTGTACTTCTTCTGCTGTGTTGGGACTGACGGGAGACGGGGGAGGGGGGCATAGATTCGCTCGAAGATCGGAGCAGCTGTATGGTGCCGCGGAGCGATCG
Organism: Symbiodinium sp. CCMP2592; assembly: GCA_905221615.1. NCBI lineage: Eukaryota > Dinophyceae > Suessiales > Symbiodiniaceae > Symbiodinium > Symbiodinium sp. CCMP2592. The sequence goes on along the minus strand of CAJNDT010006175.1, from coordinate 204,278 downwards.
AGTTTTCGGATTTCGTACCGGTCGTCTTCCCTCGGACATTGCTTGCTGGCTATAGCAGTATTTGCAAGATACAGCTGTATATGAACGCAAGCGGTGTTAAAAACATCATCTAGTGTCTGTGTGCCTATGTGTGTCGGTGCGCATGTATGCAAGTACGAAATGTCACGAACGATGACATTCGGTGATGGTATATATGCGTGATCAGCAAAAGCGTTCCTATACCCAAAGGCGTTGATGTGCCCATGTCTTTTTGGGGTTGATATCGGTGTAAGGAATGCATCTTCTGAAGGCTCCCCGTCTGCACGATACACCTTTGTCTGCCTTCTAAGCCCGAGATCATGATCCCTAAACGCTACGCTACACCAAACTCGGTGGACCTCAACCACATAAGCCCCAATGACCCTCATTCTCGAGGTGATTCCGGTAAATGTCTCGGCATGTCTCGGCATATTGCGCGGATGTCCACACCCTCTTCCTCGGGCAAAAGATAGCGCATACATCCGTATATCATATATCAGTGCAAACCGTCACGTTTTAGTCTGCGAGAACACATGGCCAGGTGTGCTTTCATGAGTACCACGTACTCCAGAATACATTTTACAGTTCTTGATGCCATGATATGACATCACTACGTACGGATTGTTAAACCTTGCAATTCAATATGTTCACCATGCATTGCGTGACGACATGTATCATGAGCCGAAACCACCTTCACTTGCGATTGCAGTTGGCTCTGCAAGGCTTTATGAAACCAACTGTTCAGATTCATGGTCAGGACGGCCGTACATGATTGCATATCACCACGCAACATGCCAAAAATCCAAATGGCTTCTTTCGATTCCCAGCTTCATGCCAAACCAAGCAATGAAACACAGAAAACGGCGCGTACAAACTGCCAAGCTTCAGGACGAGAAGCTGGGACTGCACACTGCCCTTCTTGACGCCGGCCTACAGCAATAGCTTCGCCGTCGCTGCACAGCAAGACCTGGGCTGCATTTTCACAAGACCACTCTGGCAATCTCCAAAAGGCCAGCCCGCTGTGTGCCAGTTTCCGGCAGCCGCTCGAACATAATGTTTGCCAGCCCCCAGCGGTGGCACCTCGAAGAACTGGGCTACTGCTACAAGACGACGGGCGCCTCAGACACTAAGAAAACGTCAGTGCAAGCGCGGCACATCACATTGTCCGTGCTCATTTGCTCCAAAAGCGATTGCTTTGCCGTCGCTGCGGAGCAAAACAGTGTGACGACCTCGACAAGCATAGGATCATTGGTTGCACATACCGCAGCCGTCGCAGCCTGGCAGCTGAGGAACGAACAACCTGCCGCAGCTGATACGTAGCGTAGACTCTTCGGCAGGATCGGAACCTGTCAAACACGAGTCTCACTCAGAAAAGCAGGACGTACGCCTCTCCATAGCCTCACACTGACCGTATCTGTTGTCGCCAAAGGCAGCTGCTTCTCCTCGGCTGCAGGATACTTTTTGATATGAAAAGTGCTACAGTTACATCTGTTTGCTGCTACGGTATTGCAAGTTCTTCGGCAGTGCAACCGCTCGTTTGATCTCGTTTGCATCGTGCAACAGAAAAAGCGAACCAGGCTGCCGTTTTCGAGCTGGCAGGGTTGCAAGTCTGGTGTCCCGTGCAAAGAAAGTACAGTCCCCGTGCCCGCAACCGCTCGCAGAAACAGCATATCTCGACGTTCTTAACGCATGCCTTGTGACAAAGTCGCATGCTCCAGGTCTCGGCCAAGCATCCATGAGATCGGATGAGAACCTGGACTTTTCTGACACTGCCGCAGCTTGCACTTCGTGTCGCACCGAGCTTCGCCACTGATCTACACCAAGTGACAGTATGAAAGTCTCCGCAGGCCGCCATGTCCGGCATCTAGCACCCGCGACTTGCTATGCTGTTCCTGGAGAGGGCTTGATGGAGCAGTCAAGCGGACAGACAGTGGACAAAAGGGACTAATGTGAGCGATCGATGCAGGACAAGCGGGACAGCAACTCGACAACTGTCCACCGAAACTGGCTTGGCTTTGGTCAAGCAGGGCTGAATGTGCGCAGACGAAGCTGAGCGTTGCCGAATATTCCACGATTTGCGGCTGAGGGGGCAAGCAGCTGCCAAATGAGCCCCCGCCCTCCTGCGGAGTTCTTTTCGAGGTTGTCAACCCTGACAATGCGGTGTCAGGGCGACACGTGTGTGCCAGGGCTGGCGCGGTGCTAGCTCGGGCATAGGTGTCAAGCTGAAGCGTGTGGTGTCAGCCTTGATGCGGTGTGCACCTATGTAATATGAACAAATGCGTGAAAGTACATGCTATAGTTTGCCTCTGCTCTGCTCTACTAATTACAATTCCACTCTACTCTCAACTCTCTGTTTTTGCTATGCTGTGCTATGCTATCATATGCTATGCTATCCTATCCTATGCTATGCTACGCTACGCTGTGCTCTAGTCTAGTCGAGTCGATCCTAGCCGTGTCTAGCCAACTCTGCTCTGCTATCCGCATCTATCCGCTTCTCTGCTATACTAAACAACCCCAGACCCAAGAACACTAAGCCGCCCTACTAAGGCCTAAATGCAAGGACCCGAAGCCTCAATCCCAAGAACCCAAGAACTCTGTCCCCTGAACCCCAAATACGAAAAAGCAACAAGCTGAAGCCCGAAGCCTCAAACCCAGGAACTCAAGGGCCCTAAAGAACCCTTAGCCCTCTAAGGCCCAAGAACCCTAAGCCCCACAGAATCCTAAGCCCTGAGCCCCAGACCTCGGATCCCCAGCCCCAAGCCCGAGAACCCTAAGCCCCAAGCCCAGGAGCCCTAAATCTTTGAGGAAATCGTACACATTAAACACCAAAGAAGCCCAAGAACCTTACGCCCTAAATCCAAGAACCTGATGCCCTTAGCCCAGAGTCCTAACCCTTAAACTCCAGAACACTGGGCGCCAAACCGAAGAACCCGAAGCCCCATACCCAAGAAGGCCGAAGCCGTAACCCAAGAACCTTCAGCCCCGAACCCAAAAGCCCTGATGTTGATATTCTATGTCATCTGATAATACACATGTATTTTACTGTCGTGTATGTTCAGTGTTATCATTCTTCTTGTTGCTATTGCTATTGCTCTTCGTATTATTGTTTCTGTTGTTTTATTGCCATTATTCTTTGTGCTCTTATTGATCTTTGTATCATTTTTGTCTTCTTGTTCTATCATGGTCATTCTTTTGTTTTGTTACTATCTATATCGTTATTGTTATTCTTCTTGCTCTTATTATGACTCGGAATGTTTCGTCTTCTTCTTGTTATGGCTCTTGCTCTTGCTCGTGTTCCTGCTCGTGGTTTTGTTTTTTGATATTATTATTGTTGCTGTTTTTATGTTCGTATTCTTACTGTTATTCGTCTTGCCATTCGTCTTGTTCGTCTTCATTATTCTTCCTATTCCTATGCCTATTCTTCCTATTCTTACCCCGTTATTGTTGTTGTTCTTATTCGGCTTATTCATCTTCTTATCTATATTCTTACTGGTCTTGGTGTTGGTCTCGGTCTTGTTCTTGTCCTTGTCCTTCTTGTTGTTATTCTTCTTCTGCTTGCTATTGTGTTGCTCTTGCTCGTGGTCTGGTTCTTGGTCTTGGTCTCGTCCTTATTATGCATGCTCTTGCTCTTGTTCTCCCTGCTCTAGTTTTTGTTATTGTCCTGGTTATGCTTCTTCTTCTTGCGATTGAGTTTGTTCTGGCTCTCGCTGTTGTTCCTGTTGTTGCTACTTGTAGGCTCCAACACAACGATAATGTGCAAAAGGCATATGTGTCCGTAATTAGGTGTTTCCCCCCAAGGCCAACATGACGAATAGTGATTTTCCCTTTTCGGCACTGGTATGTACGATGTGTCCTCAACTTCCCATGCCGAAAACCCCGATTCTTCGGCTTCACGCATTCCGAAAAGCATCCAGGGCCCAACGAAGATGACGTCCGTGGGACCGGACCAGTGCACTCGTTCGCACCATGGCCCGACCATGATGACGTGAGTCGCTCCGCAGCAGCACTTCCGGAACAAGTACACAACAGGCACAGTAAAAATTGTAATACTGATGCTGTCGATGATGGCACATTGCTGGCAACATTTTGTGTCGGCACAAATGCATGGTAAATTGCAATGTTTCCACGCGCCCGCACAGAAAAAAACAGGAAACGATGCTCTCAGCCTTTCTGACAGAGAAGAATGGCAGCTGCACGAAACCTCGTAAACCAAAGGAGCCGCTTTCGGCACATCGCCTACGCGAAACACCGCAAATGATTAGATAAACACTCTTCAGGCGTGAGGCATTCCCCAAATGCAGGGTTTGACACACACAGGTACTGAGTCCGGGAGTCTTTGAGTTCAAAGCCGTATTAAAATGCGTTTCATAGAGTGAGGCTTGACTCCTGGCCTCTTGTCGGCATCTTGGGCTCACCATGACGTTTCGCAGATCAACGGCGCAGCCCCGTCATGATGCTATAGGGGTCCCGCCCCATATGTTAAGACTTGGGTCCTGGCCCCTGGTCGTTTGAAAACAAATGCAGATAACATATGCAAGCTGGATTCAATCAAGATATCAACCAAGAGGCCAATCAAGCAGGATCGCAGCACTCATCGGAAGCCGGTGATATGAAGCACGGATTCAAGTTTGAACATTGTGCATTCCAGCGGCCACGCCCGGCCTCCGGTGCAGGTACGTGGTTCCGGCGTCCCAGAACCAAATCAGCAGACTCTGAAGAGCTTCTTTGCTATATGCGCACTCTTCAAGTGTGGGGCATGCCCCTGCACGTCTATAAGAGGAACTGACAAACCCACACATGTGTCAAAGACGGTGGCTGTCCAGGACTCAGTCACAATCCACACAACTTGCCTTCAAAAAATTGTGTTTTACGACAATGCACAACGAGCAAAGCGGCAGGGAGTTTCAAGGAGTTGGAGCCTGGTTCGCTGCCTTCTGCCGAAGGTCCTCATGCGCACCTCCTGTGGGGACTTTGCCGGCAACGAGGCGTCTCGCTGTCGTAGCCAGCTGACTGCACCCACATCGCAATGACAATGAACAATGGCCCTGAAACGAGCAGCGCTCGCGATATCTCGTGAGGTGTGTGTATGTGTGTGTGGGTGGGTGTGTGCATGTGGGTATGTGTATCTGCTTGATTGCGCAGATAGCGCTTGGTTTCGCCACTCCGCCCGGAAGGTCTGAGCCAAGACAGGGAGCAAGGTACAAGCCTACAGTGATCCTTGATCGGACTGCATCACAGTGTCAGCACTGCATCGAGGCTGCAGGGCTTCACGGGCAGCTCTTAACTCGAAGGCCAGGGCCATTCAGACATAATTCAAACGGTTTGCCGTTCGGACTTCTGCACAAGGCACAACCTCCACACTGGGTGGACGGGCAAAAACAGGCATCTAGCACAAAAGCTCTGTATATAAATGGGAACGTGACCTTGGAAAACGACAAACTTGGGGTGCTGTCAGCCTTCGGGTGCGCACAGTGCCCAGGCTTGTATCCGCCAGAGCGGGCACGAGCCACTTCACTGAGTGCAGACACATTAACTATCCGAGGCCCAATTCGATTCGGCGCACGGGGGCCTTTGCATGTTTGGCTTCGCCAGTATGCAGAAAAAGTGGCCTGCGTGGAGCGGAAGAGTGGAATCCTACAAGATCCGAGGTAAACAACTGCATCTATTTGTGTATTGAGTTTCGAAGAGAACCGAGTGAACCTCGCTAAGCACCATTCGGACCATTCATGTCTTTGGGCGTGCTGAACCTCAGCAGGATCAATCCAGACAGCTCACCCCCCGAACAATGCTTTTCTGCACACGCCGGTCTAAGCTGCTGGCGCCTTATCGAATGTGTTCTTTGCACCTCAGCTGTGCTAGACTAGGCAGACAAGGCATCTTGGTCTTGGATCGCGAATCGTGAGGAAGGCACGGCGACGCTCGTTTCGAACATTGCTGTCCACCAGGATCTGCGCAGAAAAGCGAAAAAGTGTGAAGCCGTGCTGGGCCATGCTCTCTGGCTCTATTGACGTCGTGTGAGTCGCTGTCGTTGCTCAAGGCCGAGATCTTCGTCGCGATGCGCCCACAATGCGCCCTGGCCCTGGCCATCCTGGCCTGCAGGCTCCTTTCCAGGCTTCCCAGCCTGCAATCTGCATCGTTCGGGGCACCGGCACAGACAGCACCAAAAAAGGTAGGATTTTCTGTCTCGAGTCTCGCGGCCCGCTTTCCAATGACTCAACCGACTCCTTGCGGCACCTTGCCTTGACTCAATCCTTTGGTCGCCTTCGGCGGCTTCCTGGCCGAGAATTCAATGCTGCAATGATCTGCCATGGCTCTGGGCACTCAGCCCGCCTTGAATTTGAGATTGAGTCCAGGCGCGACATCATTTTCCAGAATTTCCTGTGACATTCATGCTTCTAATCAATGCCACTTCTGCCCAACCGAGCTGGCTGATGGCAAACAGTGTCAGTGTATTGTGCAGGAACTGTGACAGTCCTCGGGGAATTACGAGTTTCAACATGTAAGAATAATGCATGCATCAACGTTCATGTTCTTAGTCCTTCGCTTCCGGGCGAGAGCGACATCATTTTGCTCAGTGGTTGCAGCGTGCGCATGCACTTACTTGTGCAACCGGTACCCATCGTTCCAATTCCACAAACCCTTGCGCAGCTGTTCCGAGAGTATGCACGATGTGTTCTGCACCGGTCTGCGCATTGAGCATGAACGTCAGCCGCAAGGGCAAGTGACGTGGCCCCAGCGTCTGCTGTTATGTGCGGACTGTAGCGGCATCTTTCACGTCAACCAGGGTCGCGGCATCTCTTGTGCAAGGCACCCCTTCTCTCAAGCCCCAGAAAGCCTCCTCCTTCGGAGCAGAGAACCAAATGTACGGCGCGTTCGCTCTCACATCTGGCCGAGAGGATCGACATGTGAGCAAAGCACAACGAGAGCGGATTTTGAGCTGACCCATTCCGTGCAGGGCCTTGGTCGTGGTTCACATCCATGTCCTGGCGAAGCAACAGCGCTGACTCATCAGACGGTGATCTTTCCTTCCTCATCGACTCTGGGGAAAGAGGGGCAACTTTTGGCATGATCTCCATGTGCAATGTAGAATCATCTCACACTTTTCACCACGCATGGATCTGCATTTAGAACAAAACCCTGTGACATCGCGACCGAGTTGAGGGGCTCGGTCCTTGGCCTTGTGGCATCTGCACAACAATCGGGTCAGTGCCTCTGCCGGCTGCAAACTTTCTTTGAATTCTTGTCATCGGAGCACGCTTGCGAAACCTTGTACTTCAAGACTCTCCTGGCCCTTGCCCGCTGAAAATCGAGCCAGACCTGAGCGGCATAGGAGAGAGGAAGCACACATAACACGCAGGATGGAGTCCGGAAGAGGCAACTTAGACGATGGCATTTTTGATTGCAAAATCCAGCCAAACCTAACTCAGAGCAGCGAAAAGCCAGCTCAACGTCAGCTTTACCTAGACAAATGCCGTGACTTGCACCGAAGATCACACACGGCAGCAAGACTGATACCGGCAGGCAACACTGAGGACGGAGATCAGGATGTTCATGATGAGGACAGGGAACATCATGCCACACAGCACTATGAAGACTCCTCGGACCTGTCTCGCACAGGGCGTGGCTCATGCAGAGATGCGCGCACTGAGGCCGCTGCTAGTGTGGAATTGTCAGTGAGCTCTGGATCCTCGAGACAAAATATCGTTTTGTTTTTTTGCTGCATGTTACATCTTAACTGTTTCAGTGTCGCGATTGCCCGAGCCTCGTATGTCCACACCGGTCCGTCGGCGGCCTCTGCAACAGCCAGCACGTGCAGAGGACAACTCGCACCGCCAATCCGCCTTGCCTGGTGCCAGGTGCCTGCATGCTCTACCCTCAGGCCGTCTGAACATGTCTGAAGCGTCGACACCGGACCGCAGCCTTCCTGACCTTCAAGCTCATCGACTTCGAAGTCGCCCAAAACGGCAAAACGCCAAGCAATGATAATTGCCTGGAAGCGGGAAGCCCAACAGCAGATTGGCAAGATACGGCTTTCTCTGCAGGCGAGATTGGGTCTTGTCAAGAACCGCAGCTGCCAATCCAACCTTCCAGCCGTTTTGCCATTCTTCCACATCCAAGGTCCAGTATGCTTGCCACATGATAAACGCCTCGGCGTATCTTCACTCTGCAATGTCCCACACAGGGTTCGGCAATCACTCAATCGGCACTGGCCGTGGCCCTTGCGAAGTAAATCACTGCAATGCAAAACCTGAGCACAAGCATGGACACAACTTTTGAGTGTTGAACCATGTACAGTCAGGCTCATGCTGTTTTCGCAGCGTGAGCTTTGCAAAGGTCACCCAGTTTAGGTTCATCTGGTCGCCAAGGTCTTGATACTGTAGCCCGGACGGTGCTACACGTGATCCAAATCTGCAAAGCCTGTGATCAGCAGATAGCAGCAGCTCGAGCAGGAATGCTGCAATAGATTCATTCACTATGGTCTATGATTTCTTCACCAAAATGTTTCTGCTGCGTTGAGGTTGGTGCCTGGTGGCATCAAGTATCCTGTGAGCGAAGGCGATTGGAAAAACGCGCTAAGCTGAGCGAAAGTCTCCACAGTACAACCAGCTCCTTCAGGCTTCTCCAGGGGCGACCGCAAAAATTTTAAGATTACGCTCAGCACAGTCGCTGCGAACTGGGTCAAGTGCGGAAGTGACCGAGCCAAAGCCGAAATGATCGGTGTGACGATCATGTTCACCTCTGAGAAGGCTAGCCTCCTGGGCAGAACTGCATTCCCACCATGGGTGTGACTGCCAGCGGCTGGAAAGACCCGGGCAGCATGTCGATGTTGTGCATCAATCGCAGGGAACTCGTCACAATGATGGCGGCTCGCATGGACAGACGATCCACCTAAGAATACAGGGCAGTCGCCTGAAGCAAAAGTTATCGAAGGACTTGGTTCTGTTCTGCCTTGGAGCCCAGCTACACCACGATCTGTGCAAGTTAGTGCGCCGCTTGTAGGTGGGATCATGAAGACCTAAATGACCACAACGCATGAGGCATGGAAGTGGAGACATGCGAAGGGCGCGGCAATGAACAGAGTCATGGTTGCTATAGCCAGGGTCAGCTCCATAGCCTTGCGCTGCGCACTTCTGGATGTACATGGGTGTTGCGGACGGCTCACAATGAAATTAGACTGACTCAGTTGACATGCAGAAACCACGTCTACAACGGGCAAGGCTGCACGGTCCTCGATGTTACGCACATCCGTCGCTCGTGAACATGTACTTGTCAGTGTCTTTATGAAGAGGTCAGGTTCTATGAAGCAGCTGAGTCAGCATCAGATCAGAAGGCCCGCCCGAGCAGTTGGAGTCGCAGGCTTGCGTCGCCTCCGTGTAAATTTCCCACGGCTCCCTCATCTTGTTGCCAACTGCCTGCATGCGCATGGGATAGACTCAGATAACACATTGTCACCGAGCACGAACACGGTTGGACGTCACTGCAAGTCATGCTAATGCGACCCTCGCCTCACACAGCCTCATGACGACAGTTGCTGTTACGAAGGGAAGACCTGCCAAGGCCTCACGTGCTGAAGCAAAGCTGAAAGCTGAGGCAGAGTGCCACACGAATTGAAACAACGGAACACTCCGCCACACCAAGCCATCGAGTGCCGGACGAACCAGGGCAGGTTGGCACACCACTGTGGGTCCTGAGACCAGTCTCGACGTGCTCAGTTTGGGTCACGACTTACTGCGAAGTCTGAAGCCTCATCTCGCAATGTTGAGATGCTGAAGAGGAGCAACAATGAGGTAGCTGCCTGCAACTCGAATCTTCGCGAACTCCAAAAGGGCATCTGCCCTCGCAACGCCGGTAGGAGAGCTTTCTTGCGAGATGGTACCAGGCCTGAATTGCCAGGTCTGACAGGTGAATATATCTGACCGTGGTCCAGTTGAACGACCTGAGAATACAGGCAAACAGCACAGGCACCAGCTCTCTGAAAACGGCGGTGAAGTTCCTGACACGATGGCCTCACACTCACGCAGGCGAAATATTTCCTCAAAGGACACTGCGAAGATGCTAGGCAAGGCAAGGACACTTGTTATTTGAATGCAACCCCGAAGTTCTCCTGGTTGGGACAGCTGGCAATGGCAAGCAAGACCTCGGACCGTCAGTTGCATGGCTCAGGAACTCCGAAGAGATCCTCCCTGCATGAGGCCTCCTCGCTTTGGTGCAAGTTCGCGACAAGGCAGACCTTGGCTTTCACAGGTGCCAAAGCTCGGATGTTGCAGAGTCCCTGCCGAGACACAAAAAAATTGACGGGAAGGTACACACCTCGTAGGCCAGTTGCCAGTTGTTGGTGCGGGACTCAGATGCGAGTTGGCACCACTCCCACTGAGCCGGGCTCTCTCCCTGAAAAGGCTGCCCAAGCCTGAGTACGCCGATGCCTGTGAGAATGCAGGCTGGCCGGGACGGCGTGTCGCAGCAGATCAGATATGGCCTTCTCCGGCTGGGGCGCAATTCGCTGAACAAACTCTGGGATTTGATCCTCGGCGCGACAGCCGGAGACTCTCTGGTCTGTGCGACTGAGCTTAAAATCGGCGCACCCGCAAGATTCTTCTGTCTTTCCAATGCTTGTCCACATCGTCCCTAGACGGCCCTTCGGTGAAGTTGATGACATGCTGGACCTCGAAAGACCGGCGGGCAAAGGGGTCTTGAAGGCTAACGAGGCTCATAGATCTCGCAGCAGCGCGGCCCTGCCTTTCCGTACACGAGGATTTTGCGAATGTTGGCCTCGTGCAGCAAAGTCACAAATCGATTGATTGAGTTTGCAAGTTGGCACGCTGGCACTCAGCCACGTGCTGACTGAGCATAGACTCCTCAAGATTGTACCGAAAGAGCGAGATCATGTCGGAGCTTTGAGAATGTAAGCCGAGATGCGCGTGTCGCTCTGCTTGACATTCATGATGTATTCCGGACCTGAGAACTGGTGAGATGGTGCATTGTGTGGGTTCGATTGGTTGGCATGAACCTTCAATGGGGATTGCTGTCTAGCCATTCAACATTCGAAATCGATGAAGGCCCCAGAGTCCAGCACGGAAATACTCGTCGTATTTGCCTGGAAGCAAGCTTGTCACGTGATCTATCAAGCTGCAGGATGTGCCCTACCTCGTCTATCCTATCGCAGAACGTACCCTACCTCGTCTATCTGACCTAGCTCACCGATTGATCGCATGCATTTGTTGGTAAAGCATAGCCTGCCCAGAGAGACCACGTTGCTCTCGCGGAGATGATTCTTGGACATGACACACGGACCCAAACTGTGAAAGGTGCGGAAAGTTGAAACATGGAGTACACGATGAAACTCTCTCCAAGCAAAGCACCACAGCGAAAGATGCTTTCTAAACAGGTTATTACAGAACAATCATCCTCTTTCCTTCAGACCTGGATGTGAATCGCAGCTTTTGAAGCTGTGACACACACACACACAGAGAATACACTTTCGAGCTCGAGGCTGCCGGCACCTTTTCCCCTTATACCAAAAATCGAAGAAATGGCCTTCGAGAGTGTCCGCCGGCCTTCGCCACGGGACGAGGCGCTCGTCTGCTGGGCCGGTTTCCAATACCTGAGACCCCTCAAAGCTCACGGCAGACTTAGCACAAAGCAAAGCCGAATGGCTTGCCATGCTTGCATTTAAGACCTTGCTCATATCCTGGCGCTGCTTTCTGCATGAGGTCTGGACTTGATTTGACTGGCCTCGTAGAACACCGCCTGCACATTTCTAAAACTATGTCTGGGGGAATGGTTGACCTCTGTTTGGTTCCCAGCCATGCTTATCAAGAATGCGGAAACCAACACTCGGTTGAAGAGTTCTTTGTCAAGCGAGCCTTCATCAGATTGACTGGCGCATTGCCTGCACCAAAAGACCAGCTTGTCAACTCTCTCGACTCTCTCCCACGAGACCTCCACCCAAACCCTAGAATCCCAGAACGAGAAGCCTTCCCTGCCGGCTGCAAATTTTTGTGGCTAGTTAGCAACAGCTATCCATAGTAACACAAGAAAAGGTCCCTGCAACTGCACTGAAGCTACAGAACTTGCATGCCTGGAGTCTTCAAAAATCGCACGATGTCCTGCACGGATGAAGATTCTGCCGAATGAACAAGATGGGCCCGAACGCCATTTGCACAAGATGGGAATGTTGTGGAACGAAGAGCTTGCAATTTTGCGGATGAGGGCAGCCGGTACGCAGGCCTGGGTAGATGACCCAAATCAGAAGCAGCCATGATGCCACTTCAAGTAATCGGAGATACCCACCGAAGCTACAGCTATGGGCGCAAAACAACAATGAAGTGATTGGAAAGAGTGTTACTTTTTATGTAGACAGGTCCCAAGCCCAGACCCAGAAAGGAAGGGAACAATGAATTGCGACTTTATCTTTCGCCATTTCCCTTTGGGCCATCGCAAGATTTTGCCCCAAGACACTGAGATGCAGAAACTGTTTACGGATGGAAAAAGAAGCTTTCTTGCTTGCTTGGCTGCTAGGCGCTCGGAGGTAGCGGTGCGAGGCCCTCCCCACTCCCCGCTGCGCAAAGCGCTACCCATGTCCGCGTCTTTGCCAGCTCGCACAGGGCTGAGTCACGACGGCGAGGGAAACTCGGGCCCCGGCGAAAACGTAGTGCAGCGGTAAAGTCACGAAAAAGCATTTTTGTGCACCAGAGGATGAACTCTCTACGGCCTTGGAAGAATCCAGTAACGGTGCGTCTCTCTCCGAACCCATGGTGAGGCCCTAGTGCAGTAAGAGGGAAGCAGTGACAGGATCGTCTGTAAAAAATCCCCAAGGGAATGGGGGGAGCGGTGCTAAGTGAAGCAAGGTCGTCTCCCGAGTGAAGCTACCAGTTGAAGGAGTCAAAAGCAGGAACCAAAGAAAACAAACTAATTGAAGGGGTCACGGAAAGCATCTCCTCAGCCCAGAAAAAAAAACATGCACAGCTATCCCCCTGCAGGGCCAGCACTTCGTACGACGCATAGCATGCAAGCGACTGATGTTTTTCTCCGCACTTTGCTGTCACTCCGGCGGAAGCCGCTGTCTCGGAACCACCTATAGGAGCCTAGGAGCCCTTTGTCTGCTTGGCATCGTTGTTCTCATCATTTAGCCCGGGGCTCTGACTGTCTGCCCCGTCCTACAGTTTTCATAACCGTCTCCTCGTCGGCTCTGTTCACATTCTCATTCTCTCCGCGGTGGTTGAACAAACCTCTGGCGCTCGTTGTCGGCTTGTCCACGTCTCCAAGTCTCAGCGCCAGCTGATGGCGCATGTGTTGTCACATTTTCGTCATCAAAAACACGGGTGAACGCTTTCGCTCGGAGTGACTATGATTCTGTTTGGGTTCTCGGCCATGTTCTCGTCCCCAGAGGCCTCTAATCTGGGAAATCCCGACTCCAGTTGCTTCTGGTTTGCATCCCGGTAGTTCGTGTGGTGCTTGCTTGGTGCCCGCCTCGGTTTTGGCATTGCTCGACAGCGGCATACTCGCTGCACATTACTGTTCCTACTATAGGGAGGGGATTCACCGGATGCTTCCCGGCGTTGGGGCCGAGGTGCCCTTTGTTGGTCAGGGCTCGGAGCCACAGGTGCGGTCCCAGCGATGGCAATCTCCATCTCCGAGTCGTCCTCGAGGTGATTTCGTCGAGTGCGCTGGTTACCGCCCAGTTCCTTCCCAAGAGCTGTTCCAGGGCATCACCCTGTTGCCACCCCGAACTGGGATCCGCCTACGTGAGGAGGAAAGCTGAACTGTCAGGAAGGACATGGCGTCAGATGGAGTTAACCTGACAAGCTCCCACGCCGATCATTGCACCAACATGACCACGCAGATCACATCTACCGAACGACTAGACAGATCCCGGGCTGATCTCTACATCCCAACCTACCTAACCGATCATGTACGTACACCAGCGGCCGCATTGTAATACAAGTTTGACAACCCCAACGTTTTGGTGGACAGCCTGCTTTTTGCCCGCGGCCGGACTGGCGGCAACTTTGAAAGACATCCGCAGACACCATACGACATCGAGCAGATGCAGAACAAAGCAGTAAGGCACGCACTTTTTGCTTTGGGTTTAAGGCCAAATTGACCCTTCTGTGCCCCATGGGTTGCAGATCAGATGCAACAAACGACGCGGCGGAGGGAAGGCTTTGCGTCGTTAGTCCGCAGCATCCAAAAGACCAGACATGAGCCAGCCAGTGCAACAAAGTGAAAATGAATCGCCATTGCTCTGAGATAGTTCCACAATACCGAGAATGAGTCGCCATGATTGGCAGCGAAACTGCCGTGGCTCGTGGAACGTGATCTGAATATTGCCAACGAGTGATTGACCATTATCGTTGCTCCAGACTGAGTAAAAGAGAGCGCATCGCGCCTGATCCGTGCCCTTTGCTGGAACCGTTCCGAAAACGAGTTGGTTAGCTGTCAAAATGCTGGCTTCCACGCATTCCCCCCCCCCCCCCCCCGCGACATTGCCGGGTGTAGAGGAGTGAGAAACGGAAGCTGTAAGGATGGGCTAACGCCTGTCTCTCTTTCGCTCTCCCTTTCAACTGCTTCTCTTTCAGTTTCTCTACACAATTTTCCCCATGCGACTGACACCGAAAACTGCCAGTAACATAATCAGAATCTTGCAACATCCTCCTCGGTCAAGTGAGCTACCTGTTGAGGAGTGTCCTGCGGCAAGTGATGTCAAGCAATGAGCACCAGCCGTCGCCGTCGCGTTTGAGTGGCCGGCTTGCAGCGCGGCAGCGACTTCCGATATCACCCGGCTGTTCCCACTGCTCAAAAGGCTCTGCAAGGAGTAGTTGCACCTCGCCAGGATGGCCCCGACAATGGCGGTCAACACAACGAGTTCCTCGCCTGTCGACCCGGAGGTTCTTGTCCTTCACATGCAGTCTTACATGCTTGTGGACGCACCGCGGATACCAATCAGCAACATTGGAAACCCATGGTGCTTATACAACGCGGAACCCTTGGAGAGACCCTTTCCGCCTGTGAGGATATCAGGTGCTCTGGCGCATCCTGCATTCCGTCAGATTCCAAACCATGTGATGCTGGAGCTCTGCATGATGCATGCCACATTACAACATGCATGTCCTGCTTGCTCTTGATAAGGTCTGCCTTCTGAGCCAGGAGAAGCTTCACCACTGCAGTCTGGCTCATCCTCAGTCAGCATTGGCTTAGCAGCACACTGCCAAGGAGAGTTTAAATTTCTAAATGTGATTGGCAACATGGCAACAAGAAACTTAGCGCGTTGCTCGATTGCAGTATCTAGCGGTGTGAAGTACCAGTCGCCGTGCCTCCGCTAGCATCGGCCAGAAGCGTGTGCGGGTGCTTTGAATCAACAAATCCACATGAAGTTTAAGGAGGCCACAGAATCCTGCCGGCGCATTCAGTTATTTTCACCTTTCATGAGAGGCACTGCTTGGAAGGCTGTTCATGCTGCCGCATGCTGCCACGAGCCTGACAGCGTCCGTTCATGTCTGCAGCTGCTTGCAAAAGCAGTTGGCAGCACTTTTCATTTCCCGCCCTGCGGAGAACAGGTATTCTTTAAGTACCCAGTAGACTCGCTGAACCACTGGCCGACAGTTAGCGCTCGAACATGGTATCATTCAATCTGATGCAACTGATTGCGCAGCTCGCCTTGCAGCAACGTGCAAAGGCGTGTAGTGCAAAGCCGTATTGTCCTGTCGTGTTGTGAACGATTCAACGGTGCGGTTGCTAATGCAGGCTACGACTACGAGACACGAACATCCTGCCACGGAGCCGCTTCATCCACCGAAGCCTTCCTGTGGCTGCATTCAATTTGGCTCATCGAAAGCATGGTGACAACATGGCCCCAAAAAAATGCCAGGCGTACGCTTCCAGCAAGTACCGTGTGCATTTCACAGCACCAAAGTACGATGCATTCCAAAGCCTGAACGAGAGCAGCTGACGTAACACACAACTGGATGTTCCACACTCTTATGTTTCTGCTCGGGACTGTGGCGTTCGACGTGCAATGTTTGGTGTCCGAGATGCAAAGCTCGTGCCCGAGATGCACGGCACAAGGCAGTTTGCATCCCGGAAACCTACCCGGTCCAGTTCACCCAGTACTCTTTGCATCTCGGAAACCCACCGGCACCGGTTGAACCATGTTGACTGCTCTACTATTTGCTATTATACTATTCTACCACGACCGGAGCCGTTTGCATCTGGGAACCGACCTGCGCCGGTTGACCAAAGACTTTACTATTTCACTATTTTGCTATTTCCGTACTGTACTACACTTCTACTACGTCCTATTTACTGTTGACTACTCTACTACCTGCTATTATACTATTCTACCACGACCGGAGCCGTTTGCATCTCGGAAACCGACCTGCGCCGGTTGACCCAGGACGTTACTATCTTACAATTTTACTAATTTACTATTTCAGTACTGTACTACTCTTCTACTATGTCCTATTTACTGTTGACTACTCTACTATTTGAATATTTGCTATTACACTATTCTACCACGACCGGAGCCGTTTGCATCTCGGAAACCGACCTGTGCCGGTTGACCCAGGATTTTACTCTACTATACTATTATACTATTCTACCACGACCCCAACCGTTTGCATCTCGGATAAAGATTGCATCTCGGAAACCGAGCTGTGCATGTTGACCCCCAAAATTTGCATGTTGACTCTAGGGATCCCCACTGCTGCTCGGATTCCCTCGTTTCTTCGTGTGAGCATGGCATCGGGTTTCTATGGTCTTCCATGAGCTAACCGTAGGGGCACTGAAAACGCGCGTCTACTTGTAGCTGCAGCTTTCTCCCTCTGTGCACGGAAGTCGACAATGCTGGACAACAACAGCTAGTCAAAACTCAGGTGCGAACATCGTGGCACCGGGTGTGTCCCCTGAAATGGACAACCAAGACTTCATGTGCAGACGGGCCTGAAAAGCAATCTGCTCGAACTACTCATGGCCCATGGCCTACGGTCGAGCCCAAATCTGGTGACACATCGTGGCTCTCGACCTCTTGTCAAGAAAAAGGCGATTTCGGCTGAGATGCTGCCGTCCGACAGGAATCGACGGGGCTGAGCTGCCCACTAGCAAAGTCAGCATGTCCACGCTGTCCTCAGCCATAAGCCGACTCAAGAGCCACAAACACCCCAATCGCTCTAGATTGGCCCCAGCGGCAGATGGCAAAGCTGCGAAAGGAGCGTCGCCACTCCACACCTTGCCGCCTCAAAGCACATGATCAAGAATGCCGACGTGAAGCTCTGCTATGCTCTGCTCTCAGCTCTTTGAGGCTCTCACCTACTCCGGCCTGCTTGCTGTACCGGGACCGGTGAATATCACCCCGGTGCCTCAGAGGAAGGATGGATATCAAGGCCGTGTGGTCGCATAGATCCTGGGCGGCGCGCTCAATCAAGAGCTGGATTATGTGACGATCCTGGGCTGCACATATACTGATCAATCACCGAGAATGCCCACGCTGAGCCACGAATGGATACCTCTGAGTGTCTGGACCCCAGATGTGACCCCGAACTGTAGCGGACAACCTTCCTCGGAGCCAGGGGCAGGAAGCGGCTCAGCGCATGTCATAAACTGCGGGCAGGACAGGAACCTGCCCACTGGGCGCCCCAACTGCAAACTCCACGTTGTGCAGCTTAAAGCGCGAGGTGAAGCGATGATTTGGGTCAGCTCCTCGGAGTGCTCGCAACATGTTGCAAAGCTTTCCCCATCGTGATTTCTGTCTGCGCCCGCGGCGTCGCTCCAAAAGTGCCTTCAGCAGCGAACGCTTCGGTACTTTCTCTGCCTGCAGATCAGCAGGGTACGCAAGCATCAAAGGAATCAGCAAGCGACTGATCCTGAAACAACTGGAGTACGTTCTCGTTCAGATTCTCGCCCGAAGGGGATGCCTCCGTCACAGCTCACCACAGGCTAAGGACTGCAGCACTCGTGGCTCCTTAGCATCTAAGGTTCTACAGACACTCATTGTGCCTCTGTGCTGCACTCATCTGAGTGTGGTGACACCTCCTCTCGGTGCACATGGAGCTTGGACTCTCTTGCACTTTTACGGATGAGGCACACTCACATGGTTGTGGATTCTTCTTCGACAGTCCTTGGCAACAGCGTCTGCCTGGCTGCCGGTTTCTCTCACTTTAAACCAACAGAGGAACTAATCATCAAGTGTACGAAGCGCAAAAGCACCGCAAGCACACTGCTATCTCACTAGCAAACTCGCTGCCGCTATTTGCTGCTTGTGTGGGACTCGAGACCTCAGGACTCATCGCAAGAGTCCCCGAAAGCAGCAGATCGTTCAGCGCTTGGCAGACATGGATGGCCCAATGCATGCGGATACAAAAACCTCCTCCAGCAGATTAATGAGACCTGGAAGAAAAGGAACATGCGATGGAGATTCTCATGTATAGTCGGCGCTGAAAATACCTGCCTGTACATAATACACTGCCTGAGCAATCCCGCCATCCAGCAAAGCTAATGTTGCCCACAAACGACTTGACAGGGTGACCTGCTGCTTGGAGGCAAGCTTCCCTAGATCGGGTACTACTTCTCGAGATGCAGGTGCTCCAAGAATGCCTGCAGCTCGTGCAGTCTTTGCTGTTTCGTGGCAGTATAAGCCCTCACCTGGGACTGGACTGGCCCATTGATTGGAAGCCGCTGGCTCGGACCTGGCAGACTGCACCAAAATGCTTGCGAACAGCGCCGACTTCCGGCAAAGATCGGCAAAGGCAAGAAGCACTTGCGAAGCAGGACAAGTCGGAATCATCGGCAGCATCATCACATGGGTATCATGGGAAGGGCTGCGGGCACCACCACGTGGGACGAGGGCGGGGAAGCGGGTCGCCAACCTTCTCCTTGTCATCGTGTCGTCATCCTCTTCACCAACATCAGATCACACACTGCAGCATCACCATCAGCATACAACAGCGACATATGCTATCGACGTTTAGGGCAACGCCGAAAAGGCTAGCACGAGACGACGGATACCCTTCTTTTGTATGGGAAGAAAGCGCATCGCGCCGGGTCCGTCGCCTCCGCCCAAAACTAGGCTGGCCGGCGCCGGGGAAGCTTTGAGCTACCCGACGCGCCGCCCGTGGGCGGGGGACGACCCTTCAGTCTTTTAGCAAACGGCTTCGCCGATACTGGGGAGGCCTCCTCCCCACTCCCCAACACGAGGGTGGTAGAGGGTGGGCCGAAAAAGCGATGTCGAGCCGGGACAGCTGCCGGCACGACGAATCGCTCATGTCCATGCGCACACACGTGTGCTACACGACATATGCTATCGACGTTTAGGGCAACGCCGAAAAGGCTAGCACGAGACGACGGATACCCTTCTTTTGTATGGGAAGAAAGCGCATCGCGCCGGGTCCGTCGCCTCCGCCCAAAACTAGGCTGGCCGGCGCCGGGGAAGCTTTGAGCTACCCGCCCGGCGCTCCCCACCCCCACACAGCGCCGGCACAGCCGAACTACCGGAAAAACTCAAATAGCGCAAGCTCTCAGCTCCGCCGATGCTCCGTGGATGGCGAACTCGAGGTCGCCAGCAGTCTTGGCCAGGATGGCGCAGATTCTGGCCGCCGGTGTGCGTACTCTGGTCCAGCCCATCGCCTCTGCCGTAGCCAGGTCGCCGCGGGACACCGCATCCGCCACATTGGCCTTCGAAGGTACCCGCCGGAAGTCAGGCAGCCAGTCCATGTCCGCTGCTTGGGACCAGAACGCCGCCAGGACGCCGTTGACCGCGGGGTCCCTCCCGTAGCCCTTGGTGAGGGCCCATGGACTGGCCGGCGACGTTGTCAATGAACGCCAGCCAGCGTTCCGGTAACCGCCGCGCCAGCGTTGTCAACGCCAGGACCTGGGCGACGATCTCGAGCACGTAGATGAAGGCCCGCCTGGAGCCGAACGCCACCAGGAAGGAGGACGGCGCCTGGCCGTAGTCATAGTAGGTCTCGCCGCCGACTCTGACCACATATCCCCAGCCGTTCTTGCCGCGTGCCCCCTTTGGTGTGGGCAGGTCCGCCGGCAAGAAGCCCGCCTTGTGCTTGACCTCGCCTGGCTGGAAGAACGCGTCCGCGTACACCAGGGCCTGCGGGGCGCCGTCGTCGACGAACGGCACAAACCGGGGCCGGATGTTCTTGAGTAGCTGCCGGAGCGCTCGGAGGGCCGCCGCCAACCCCAACGACAGCTCTGGGGATGACTCTGCCGCCGCGTCGTGGGCTCTGGCGTAAAGCGGCTTCAACGCCGCCTTGCCGAGACAGCCGAAGGTGGACTGGGACGCGAAGCTCAGCTTGCCCGCCAGCTTCTGCGCCGCGTGCGGCTGAAGGGCATTCGTCTCCAGCGCCGCCTCGATGGCCCGGAGGAGCTTGGCCACCCTAGAGGGGGTGGGTCGCAGGGACACGCCGTCCGCCTCGATCGTCATTTCCACTCCTTGGACCACGTGCCGGGCCGCCGGCTCCTGGGCCTTCGACGGCTTGGTCTGCAGGCCGAGCTCCAGGAAGAGGTCCGCCAGGGAGTGGAAGGCCGACTCCGCGAGCTCCGGGAGGTCGACGCCGTTAAAGTCGTCCACGAAGTGGCCGCCGACCAGCCACAGCAGGACGCGGGTCAGCGCCTGCATCGCGTCCGCGGCCCTGTTAAAATTCCAAACCGACGCCGCGGCTCCAAAACACATGGCCAGGTGAAACCAGAGTGTCAGCCCAGCCGGTGTCGCCAGGAAAGTGCCGGAGTGGGCCGGGTGCCGGACTGCCCACTGCCGGTAGGCATTGAGCAGGTCGTGCCCGAACAGCCTGGCCGCCGGGACCCCACGATTCCCTGCCAGTTCCACCACGCGCCGGATGAAGTCCACCACGTCGTCCACGAAATGGTGGGTGGGGACGTCCCGCGCCAGGACCGTGGAGTTGTGGCCCGAGCGCCGCCAGTCCTCCCCTCGACGCACTTTCGTGTTCCCCTCGCCGTCCTCCTGCACGATGGCGAAGGACGCCGCGGCAAAGTGGCGGCCGGGGGGCGGCGGCACCAGCCGGTCGGCGCCGGGCGTGTTCAGCACCGGCACGGTGACAATGTTCCATCCAGCCGGCGGGGCCGCCGGACCAACCACCCTGCCAAGCCGGGCCTCCGCCACAAGTTCCGTGAGGAGGGTCTCCCAGTGCTTGCCGGGCTGCGCCGCCGATGCTCGCCTCCGGACGTATTCCCAGTTGGTCGCCGCCAGCTGGTCCAGGGACACCGGGTTCTGGTAACGGCCGTCCGTCCGCTCCTTCCAGCCGGGGCCACGCCGCACCTCGCCGAGCATGTCGAAGCCCTGGGTGAGGTCCGCCGTGAGGCCTTCGATGTCGGGGTAGCCCACCACGCCGAGGAGTTCCAAGAGGACCGGGATCTGCGTAGGCCGGTCCTTGTCCGCCGTGGAGTAGGTGCTGCGCACCGGAGCCGGGCGCTGGGCCAGCCAGGCCGCCGTCTCCTCCACGCGGTCCGCCACCATGTCTCTGATCTCCTGCAGCACCTCGCCGCGGATCCTGACCACGTCGTGGCGCCAGGCAGCCGCGAGCCCCAAGACGCGTTCCACCGCCGGCTCCAGGTCTGGCCGCCGAGTGACCGTGCAGTGGCTCAGTTGAAGTGCCAGCCGCCAGTGCTCGTCGGGGTCGTCCTCCGGCAAGTCGAGCCGCGACGCCAGGCGAGGCGGGGGGCTCATGTCCAGGGGGCCTGCGCCGAACTGTGAGGCCATCCACGCCACCGTGGTGGTCCTCGGTGCGACCGGCACCGACGCCTCCGCCGGCTGTGCCACTGTAAAGGCCATGAGTTGGCCACCATCCTATGCCGCCCCCGGTATGTGGTGGAGAGCCTCCTTAACGCCGACGGGGATGTTGTGGAGCCGGCCGGCCTCGTCGTGGATCATCGCCTCCTCTGTGTAATGCCAGGGGGCGAACTGCCGGGAGTCCGCCAGCCACCTGGCTCTCGCCGGCTCCGGGATCTTGCCCCGAGCTCTCTTCGGCGCCGGGCGGCCGTTCTCGTCCTCCGCCGGCGTGGCGGCGCATGGCAGGAGCAGCCTGCTCGACGCCACCGCCGGGTGAAAGGCCATGCCCACCGGTAGCAGAGTGCTAGCCGCCGCCCTGGCTTCCTCCAGCCGGAGACGGTGGAACGGCCCCTTCTTGGTCCAGACCAGGGGGGCGCCGGTGGCCGGGTCCTCCGTGTGCTGCCGGAGGTCCGCCGAGAGCCACCAGAGCCTCGGCCTCGAGATCCACCCGAAATCGGAGGCGCACACCAGCGCCGGTTCCACCCCAAGGCAGTCGGATACCTCCTTGGCCGACGCCGGCTGCATGACCACATTCTCGAACATGAAGCCGACCCGCCAGCCGCGGAGCGCCGCCCTCAGCTCCAGGACGAACTCCGCCGAGCGCAAGAACAGGCTGCCGCGGGCGCCACTGTGGCCCGCCTCCGCGCCGATCTGGGAGAAATCTTGGCAAGGGGGCGCCGCGACGAGGAGGATCACACACTCGCCGGCCGGGTCAAGGCGCTTGACTTCCGCCGCCACCTTCTCCACCGAGTCCGCGGTGAAATCACCCCTCTGCCGGAGCCAGGGCAGCCGGGTGGATGTCAATCGCCGGCAAGTCTTGTCTGTCTCCCACGCCATGGCCGCCCACGGTGTGCCGAAGAGGTCCTCGAGGATGGCCGGCGCCGCCCCGACGCCGTCAAAGAGGGAGAGCAGGATGTACTTGCCATCCCGGCGCGCCGGCCTGGCCGGCTTCAGCACCACCGCCTGAGCCGCCGGGCTCCGGTCGGGTACCCCACCCGAGGCCGAAGCGCCGGGCGGGGCCCCGTGCTGTCCCTAGCGCCTGTGCTTCTGCGGGCGGTCGCCGTCCTGCGCCTGGGAGTCTCTCTTCCCGCCGCGGTCCTGCCACGACTGGGCCCGGTCGGCATTGGCCCACCGCCGATCGTCATGCCAGTCCTGGCGGCCAGTCTGCTGGTTGGAGTCGCCGCGAGGGCGCCAGTTCTGCCGCCAGCCACCGCCGCCGCCACCGCGGCTGTCCGAGCCACCCTCGTCGCCGCGGTGCTGGTGCTGCTGTTGCGCCTGGCGGGGGTTGTTGCGGCGCCGCCTGTTCTTCTTCACCTTCTGTGGCGCGGGCCCGGGCTGGTATCCCTGGTGCGCCGCGGCGCCTGGCGGGCCGTCCGTCTCCGGGTCCGGCGGGTTGAAGCCCTCGCTGACCTTGTTCCTCGCCGGGGGCCGCGGGAGAGGACATCCAGGAACGCCGCCTGGTCCTTCATGATCTCCGCCGTGACCTCCTCGAACGTCCGGCGAAGGCGCATCTGCATGGCCAAGCGCCGGGAGGATGCGTCCCAGTACTCCGTGATCGCCTCGAGCTGGGACGGGCGCTGCCGGGCCTTCGACGTCCACCACTGGGCGTACTCCGCCGCCCCCTTCTCCGTGGCCACGCCGGTGCCGCCTCGATGCCGTCGATGACGCCGAGGACCCCCCTCGGGGTGGGGTCCTCCCGGTCATGGACCAGTGCGCCGTCCACCAGCCGGATCGCCTGGCCCCTCTCCTTGTGGCGCCGGATCGCCAGCGGATTCACCTCCATGGCCGCCGTGAAGCTGCGCCGCTGCAAGATCTCACCCAAGCCGACCGCCGTGTACTCCTTCGACTTCGTGTGCTCGAAGTACATGCGCGCCAGCACCTCCTCCGCGCCGAGGAGGAGGGTCGTGGGGAAATCCCGGGGCTCGCCGGCGACCGTCACCTCGTTGTACCGCTTGACCAGCGGCCCCCACTCCGGGAATGTCTTCGGTGGCTTGTCGCCGGGAAGGGCCGGCACCACCGTTCCAGGGGCCGCCGCGGCCGGGGCTGGCGCAGCCGCCGGTGCCGGGACCGCGATGTGGGTGGCCCACTGCTTGTGCGCCTCGGCCCACATGTGGTGCAGGATGGCTTCGACGACCGCCTGCTCCGCCTCCGGCGCCTGGTGCACAGTGCCGGCGATGTCCACCCCGTCCAGGAAAGGCCGGACGACGCGGTCCTCGAACTCCGGCCAGGAGTGCGCGATGAGGGCCAGCGTCGCCGTGCGGTTCAGGTTGCGGGCCGCCAGGTAGGCCGTGAGCTGAGGGCCGGCCCCCGCCGCCGCCGCCAGATCCGCGAACGGCGTCATGATGGTCACCGCCAGCGCGGGCGCGGCCGGGGGCGCCGCGGGAGCCGCAGGAGCCGGAGGAAAGCCCGGAGCCGCCATGATAGCCGCAGCAGCCGAGGAAGGAAGACCTAAGCGGGAGCACGCCGAGGGCGGGCGACAGCAGAGAGCCAGAGAGCTACCGCCGCGATCTAGCACTCAACCGCCAGCAAGGGAGGCACACCACAGCCGCTCACTAAGGACCGCCCTCGCCGTCTGTTTTATCACGAGGACGAGCTGTCCGACTCGGACGCCGAGCTGGACGCCACCGGCGAGTCCACCGGCTCGGTCGGTGAACCTTCACCTTCCCCCGGAGCCGGCGCCGGGAAACAGCGGGCGCACCAAGCGGCGGACGCCGGCTTCTCGGACACTCTGAAGAAGCGCCGGATGCCATACGGCCACGCGCCGCACCTGGACCTCCAGAGGAACTGCTCCGTGGTAGCTTCCGCCGGGTCAGGCCGGTGCACCTTAGCCCCCTTCTCGTTGTAGATGAGGTCCTCCCGCGCCGGCGGGTGTCCGACCCCACCGGGTGCCGGCCCCCTAGGCGGGGCGTCCACCAGCAGGACCGCCCGGGAGAACTCTGCCTGGTCATCCGGCGCCCCCGGCGATTCCATCTGCGCCGGGGGGTCAGGGGCCTGAGGGCTGGGCGCCACTCCTCCTGCCGTGGCTCGCCGAGCCTCATCGGTGGCCTGCGTGCCACCGTAGCTCCCAGCCAAGACTCGGCCGGGGATCTCCGGGGCCACCGCGAGCGGGGCCGCCTGAACATAGCGCTCCACCGCCGTGGAGGACCAGCGGCCCAGCAACTGGATGATCGCCGTCGGCACTCCCTTGGACGCTAGCCAGGCCGCGCCGGCGACCCTCGCCAAGTGGCCGGCGAACAGCTGCACGATCTGGCCCTTGTGGTCGACCGTGGTGAGGGCCACGCCGGCGGCCAGCAACACCCGCCGGAAGAGCAGGACGGTCTCGCCTTTGGCCCAGGTGTTGCCCGCCGCGTCCGGGAACAAGGGCCCGCCTCGGACCCAGAGGCCGGCCGCTTTCAGCCGGGACACGTGGCGCAGCGCAGCGTGTGCCGGGCACATCGGCCGGGACTGGATGCGCGCCGTTAGCTCTCTCTCGCCACCCTGTGCCGTCTTGTGCAGGGGGATCCGAAGAAGGACCCAGTCCTCGCCGGCTTCCATGTCCTCGGTGCGGGCCGCCGCGAATTCGATTTCACGCAGCATGAACCACACCGCCAGGAGGAGGGCGTCCGCCGAGTGCGCCGCCTTCCATGGGGCCCAAGGCTCCGCGGCGGACGCCGGCGAGGGATCCAGCAGAGGCTCCAGCCGCATGGCCGGGAAGATCGCCTTGAGCTTGGACCCCGCAAGGCCACGTACCACCGCCTTGGCGTAACGCCGGATGGCCCGCCGGACTAGCGGGTCCACCAGCTCGCCGCGGAAGTGTTCCTGGTAGGTCACCGCCGCGTCGAAGTAGTTTTGCGCCGAGCGGTACCTGCCCTTCCGCATGCTCGCCGCGACCTTCCTGACGGAGTCCAGGGAGATCGGCCACGCCGGCAGGGCCCAGGCCGCCGTGAAGTCCACCCAGGTCCGGACCCTGGACCGGAAGGGTCCTTCCGAGGAGCGCGCCATGATGGCGCCGTCGAGGTCCGCCAGCTCCGCCTGGAGCTCTGGCAAGGCTGCCTGAAGGGCCGTCCTCTTGCAGGCCGTCGCGCCTCACCGGGATGTCAGCCCTGACCGGCTGCGCCTGGGCCGGCCGGTTGAATGCCTTGCTCGCCTGGCGGGAGGGCCAACCTGCTCTCCGCCGGGCTGGGCGCCGGGGCTCGACTTGAGCTCTCCGGGGCCGGGCGCCACGCCCCCGGCCAGGAGCAGTGCGCCGGTGTTGTCCAAGGCGCCTCGGAGGTCGTGCACCCCCACCGCCGGCAGGAACTCTTGAGCCTGGATGTCGACGAAGGCCCGCGCCACCTGGGCGAACCCGCCGCCGGCCGAGAGATCAACCGCCGACATCCTTGAGCCGGGGGGGAGCTTGAGCCGCTACGACCTCAACGAACGCGCCACGACGATTAGGGTCGGAGGGGGCGGGCCGGGTAGGAGACAGCACTGCCACTTGCGCCGACTGCACACCAGGCACACACCGCCGGGCCGACTTTTCGCGCCAGGCTATGATCCGAGGCTCTTGGGCCTCCCGACCTGCACTTACGGCACGCCGGGAAGCAACTGCAGAACGAATTAAAGCATCGTGGGCCAGCGGCTGCCGGAGAGGCCCGCGAAGGCGTCGCGGCACCGCCGGGACCCAAAAAGAAGAAACCGGCTGAGGGCTACGCCAGGAGACCTACCATGCGGGCGATCGCCAGGAAGAGGTAGGGCTCGCCGAGGTCAACATAGCCCGCCGGCGGGTGGCACTAGAACCGGCCGTCACGCGTGTTCCGGTAGCGCCGGCACGCATCGCACAGGTGATTGATGTGCGCCTCCAGGTCCACTGTGCCGCCACGCCGAATGAGGATCGGGCGGAGGCATCTGCCGCCGGGGCTTTGGCAGACGCCCTCAAAGCCGGGACATGGCCGGCCACACCAGCCCACACACCAGACCTCGCCGGCCAGCCGCTCGGGGATGCGACCGCCGCGATGGTTTGGAACCAGCGAGCGGACAATGTAATCCGCTGCGCCGGGAGACGTGGGCACCACGGCCGTGGCCGCACCGCCGCCAAGCCGCGCCCGATCTTCGAGCTCCTCGAGGGCCTCCACCGAGTCGACGATGGAGGCCAACATCGCCGCCGGGACCGGGACGTCCGAGGAGGCGCCGTCCTGGTTGATCCGCCGAATGTGGTTCTGCCACTCGACGGAGCAGAGCCGGAAGCGAATGTCAACCAGCCGCCGAAAGAGCTCATCGTTGTGGCGGCGCTCCGCTTCCGACGCCCCCCGGCCGGGACGCCGCGGCAACTCCGGGAAGCCCTCCCCCGTGGTCCGGTTGACCGTGTAGATGACGCCGCGGATCTCCATGCGGACGAAGCCGGGAGGGACGGGCGCCTGGGCCGCAGTGCCGGCAGGAGCCGGCTGTGCCGGGGTCCCCGCCGCGATCTCTGCTGCAATCTGGTTCTGCAGCGCCGTCATCTCCGCTGAATTGGGGGCCGGCGTCTTGGCCACCGGCGCCGGCTTCGCCGGCGGGAAAGATGACTGCTTCGCCGATGCCGCCGCCCAGGCCGCGTAGAACTCCGCCGCGGTGACAAAGTTCAGCTCCCTGGCCTGCCGGGCATCCGCCTCCGAGTTGAAGCCCTCGGAGGCCCAAAGGGCGACAGGCGGGCCCTTCGGCTTTGGCTTAGCCGGGGCCGCCGTCGCCGGGGACGGCTGCTGACCATCGCCGCTTCCCGCCGGCACCGGTGGAGGCCGCTTCTGCATCGGTGGCACCGGCCAGGGTGCCGGGTAGCCGGGCGCCTGCGAAGCAGCAGGGGGCTCCGGGTTGGGCTCCGGGATGGCCTGCCCCGCCGCAGCAGACGCCGCCATGTCGTGCGAGCCAGAGGCACCAGTGCCGCCGGGAGCTCCATCGTTAGACCCAGATGCTCCACCAACGCCGGGACCAACTGCCGGCGCAGCCGCCTTAGGCGGTGCCGGGTTTCCACCTCCTGCTGTCCGGCTCGCCGGGAGCGACGCCTGCAGCATCAAAATCAAGGCACGCCTGGCGCCTGCGGGAAACTGTTGGAGGAAGGGAGCCAAGTCCTCCCCTTCCTCCAACGCCGCAAGGATCACCGCAAAGGCCGCCTCGAGATCCACCGCCGAGAAGGACATGGCAAGGCCGGGTGGAGATGCTACAGAGCGTCTGATCGCCGAAAAAGCGATGTCGAGCCGGGACAGCTGCCGGCACGACGAATCGCTCATGTCCATGCGCACACACGTGTGCTACACAACAGCATCATCATCACATGCCCAGCAGCAGCAGCAGCAGCAGCAGCAGCAGCAGCAGCAGCGCCGTCGAGAACCGTACGTGCAGCGTCCTTAGCAGCCTTAGCATCACCGCCCTTGCCAGCAGCAGCAGCTGATGCAGCAGCGTATTTCCACTAGCCACACTTAATGATTGATCAAAGCCATGCTGCATTCATTTGCCTCACTTCTCAGCTCGTTTTTGTCAGGAAGGTTGGCTTTCGAGCCTCCGGAAGTGCCTGTTTCCCCACAGCCCTCCGCCTGAAACCCGCATTTTGCTGCACCGGGTGCGGGGAACCACTTTGGGGAGTAACGGAAACAGGTTCTGCACACCGTAACGGGAACGGGCCCTAATAGAAACAGGAACCGTGCGCCGAGCGTAACAAAAACTATCCCTGGAAAGCCAAGCAGTTGGGTACCAGTTTTTGGTCCTTTGTAACCATTAAAGTTAAAGCCTTATGCTCACTTCCTATGTGTCTCTATTCGGGGCATATAGAGTACATGGGCTCAATAGGATTCACGGTTTGGGATATAGGATGGCAGTGGCGATACAGAGGGTTTTAACATGTCGAAGAATGGTTCAGGATTGAAGGCTTACAGCTATAGCTAAAGTCCATATTATGTCCAAAGCAACCCTCGTCGTGAATTTTGATGGCTAGAGCTGAATAATGTCGAAAAGGCTTTCTGGAATCGTAGGTCTGAATCCCTGTAAGCTGGGGGCCGGAAAGCGGTCCCTGAGTTGGGGAGCCAAGACGAGACGCGGGATGTGATAGTAAGTGTTGGAACCCTCCTCCCCCCAGTTCCTGTTACGAGGGCATGCGGGCTGTCACGGGAACCCTGGGCTCTGTTCTGCTCCAGTTGCGGAATCTATTCTGCACTCACCATGCCACTTAGCACATTCCGTGCTTCCCGACATGTTTCGATTAGTCAACACTAACTGATCGATGGCACGCTTCACTGCTTTGTTCTAGCTGTCCAATGAAATCTTGAGGGTGGAAGCTCTGGCCGCTTCGGGTCCGCGGTGGCGGTTGTCAGGCCCACAACGAAGACCCTACAGGTTTGAGATTTGTGGTGTAAATAGGGCTTAGGGTTTCAGGGTCGGGGGTTTAGGGCTTTAGGGTTTTAAGGCTTCAGGGGTTAAGGCATAAGGGATGTAGCCTTTAAGGACGTTTGGGCATCGGGAGATCTGAGTTTCCGGTTGAGGGGGTGTAAAGCGACGTGCTCGTCAGGTCGGAGGCGATCCGCTGGGGGTATCAAGCGGGGATCCATCCGCTCCGGAGTGGAAAGTGCGCCCAAACGTCCTAGCCAGGCTGTATGGCGTCGCGCAACCAGCAAAGACCCGATGCGGGTCAAGAGAAAAAGTGAATGTTGAGGCTGTGGGACTTCAAGCAAAACTTCGACTTTTTAAGCTTTTCCGGACTCCTTAGCCAGTCCTCTGCCTAAGAACATGCCGGTCTAGTATCGCGAATTGCGGCGTTCGAGACAAGCTGCCTATGCCTGTTCCACAAGTTAGCATAGCACGGAGCATTGTGATTCCCCAGAACGAGTCCTCTTCAAACGTTTGGGTCTTCAGCCTTCAGCGGTCGAATGATCTATCTCGAGGAACTCGTGGGGGGATCCACTGGTTCTTGCAGGCCCTGCCCAATACACATGGCCAATTCGACCCCAGTGATCACGCTCTTGCACCTAACACTGGGAGCCGTGGCCTCAGCTTTCACACAGCAGTTGCGCGTTCCTACCACCAACCGAAAGAACCGGAGCCAGGCCGCGTGTTAGCACGATCAGAAGGCTACGATGGTGCAGCTCTGAGAAGGCAACCGCAAGTTTCCCATTCACCCCTCCCTTCCGGCATTAGCTCTCTCCGTGCAAAGAAGATGCCTCTGGCTGGACTGTGTCAGCAGAGTGGAAAAAAGCTCCGGAAGCAGTGACATGACTGATCCCTGTCGAAAACCCCAAGCCGTGTCGAGGCGGCCCACGTCGTCTCGGCTTCTCCTCTGTGTGGCACTGTGTGGCTTCGCTTCGCGCTTCGCTTCGCTCGCGCGATCATCGGTGCCGGCCTCGGTCTGGAGCTCCCCGCCGAGCTCTCCGCCGAGCAGCCCATCCTGCTGTGAAGACTTTTCGGGCGGCGGCCCTCCTCCGTCTGCGACCCTTAGCCGCGCCTTCGGCTTGGCACTGCGCTTTGCCCTGAGTGCAAGCCCGAAAGACCGCGAAAGGATGCACTCCACGACTCGGTCGCGGGCTTCTTCTTTACAAAAGCCCGCTTACCTGCCAACGGTCCCCTGCGGCTCGCTTTTGGAGCTATGAAACCGGCCAGTGGCCTGGCGGCTTGGCCTCGGGAGCATCCGCATCTTCGTGAGCCTGCGAGCAAATTTTGCCAGGAGGCAAGGTTGATGTTTGAGTGGGAGTATATAGGGTGATCCAGCGCCGTACTCATGAACACTTAGAGTTAGAGTTAGAGTGTTCTTCATTCATCTGATTCTTCCGGTCACCTTCAGAAGATAGAGAGCGTGCACACAGGCCCGTGTTTGAAACCAGCGTCTCAGCCACTCAGCCGTGCAGGCCAGCCCCAGTCACTCAGCCACTCAGCCCCGCAGCCGTGGAAGCGTGCTTCAGTCACTCAGCCACTCAGCTGAGCGTCTGAGCGTCCGAATGTCTGAGTGTCTGAGTGTCTGAGCGTCTGAGTCTCTGACTGTCTGACTGTCTGAGTGTCTGACTGTCTGAGTGTCTGCGCGTCTGAGTGTCTGCGCGTCTGAGTGTCTGAGCGTCTGCGAGTCTGAGCGTCTGCGAGTCTGAGCGTCTGCGAGTCTGAGCGTCTGAATGTCTGACTTCGAGTGGCCGACTTTCGGAGGGGCCATGTGGCTGTATGTTAGATAGGTCGCACGTTTGCGTTGGGGAAAAAAATTGATATCAAGTAGCTCGCAAGACTGATAGAAACACACTCAAAACCCCGAAATCCTACACATCCCCCCCTACTCTTCTCATAGCTCGCGCTTCGACCTTGAGATTTCGCAGAGACAGGCCGGATACCGGGAGTTCCATCAACCGGGCTTTAGGGTTTCAGGCCTTTCGGGTTTGGAGTTCAAGATTTTCGGACTTGCAGATTTCAGATTGTTGCGGTTTGAGGTTTCAGGGCTATAAGCTTAGAAGGGAAGTGTTTTGAAAGTTGAGATGCGAGAAATCCGGTGGAGCCCTAGCAGGACGTCATCAGGTTTTTCACATGGATGCTCGCTTCTGAAACGCACTAGTCCATGGACGTCATTTCGCCAGGGATTCTCTCTTCTCAAACGCTGCAGACCATGGACGTCATCCAGTTTTGGCCATAGGTGCTGTCTTCTGACGCCAATAGTTTCTTAATCAAGACTCCTATATATGAACCTTGAGCCTTGGACTGAAGGGTTGGGGCCTGGGACTGATGGGGAGCAAAAACTTTTGTTGGTTCTAAGGTTAGAACCTGGGAAAGATGGGGCGCCAATGTTTTTTGTGTTTTTTGATCAGAGCTCCTATGAATTTCGGTGAGAGGTTGGGGCCTGGGACTGATGGGGCGCCCATGATTTGTAAATCAGAACTCCAAATTCCTATGAACTTCGGCCTGAGAGCCTGCGTCTGTGAGTCTGTGAGTCTGTGAGTCTGAGTGTCTGAGCGTCTGAGCGTCTGAGCGTCTGAGCGTCTGAGTGTCTGAGCGGCTGAGTGTCTGAGCGTCTGATTTCAAATTGCGGCCGCGTGCGCGCCCACAATCAGAAGAACCGAGCAGGACAGCATTCAGAGGCAAAATGAACAAGCAGACATGCTCAGGGTGTGCAAGTCAGATAGTTGCACGAGCTGTGCGATCCATAGCAAAATAGCAGGGAACATAGGCGGAACAGCAACGTGCAACGAAGCATGTGTAACTGCATTTTCTGGTCTGTCGACCAAAAAACGAAAATTCACAGTGTTCATCAACGCGCAGCATGCGCAGCAGTTGCTGAGCTGTTCCCCCCAACCCCCCCCCTCCCTCCCCCAACCCACCCCCCCCTGCCCCTCCCCTCCCGACCCCCTGCAAGACAGGCATTGACAACAACAACGACGTCAAAACATCCATAACCACCCCGAAGGGACACATCGCCTCCGCACACCCAAACCCCAAAACACCCTCACTGCCCGTCCCCCCATCCGACCAAACAAGGCTAGCAGAATGGTTGCCTCAAGGGTTTGCATGCCGTAAGGGAGCCAGCATGTCATCTTAGGGTCCGATGGCGGGAATGGCTCGGCTGTCGCGCCTCGGCTCCATGGTCTGCGCCTACCTGACTTGTCTCCGCAATGGTCAATACTTTCACCGTCTACATGCACTACTCAGTAGTCCATCTACTCGCAGTGTCCTCGCCATCCCCAGGAGCGCTGGAGCTTGATTCCTGCCAAGCTGCACCAGCACAACTTGAGCAGTCGTTTTACAGTTGTTGTTTGCTGGCGCCGTGCGGCAATGACATAGCAATTTACGATGCCACTCGCAGATCATGGTGGCGATCTGCTACCAGTATTCTGGAGAAAGCCACATGCGGTTTCCACAGATCATTGCAACAAGGAGACATGTTTCCTGGCATCTCAAACCTGTCATGGCATGTCTTTTTCTGCCAGATATCCAGACGTAGACGCCTGAAGTTGAGGCAGCATAGATATGTGTTCTTGACGTATCCATTCCGTCAGCGGACGAACTTCTCACCAGCCCATGTGGAAACGGTTGCAGATCCTCGAGATAGCTGCGGGGCTCAGCCTTCTGGACCTGCACTCGCACGAACATCCCGTCTCGGCCGGCAGGTCTTGCCATGCAACGAACAAAACAAGCTGGCCTCAGGCATAGCTTGAGCATGCTCTGACCTCAGCACGACGTCTTCCAATTGTGCAGATCTTGATGAAGTTCGTTCATCATCAGCAACGGACTGGAAAGCTGCAAACCAGGCAGGGGAAACGAGATTCACTTGCGACTGCTCTGTGGGAAGGCATCACGAGCTTCTCATGTGAATTTATTGGCTGGGTCTTGTCTGCACGTGCAGGAGATTCTAAGTGCAATGATACTTAAACCCTGAAGGACCTCATGGTGTTCTCTGCTCGAGCCAGAGGTAGCGCCGGATCTGCTGAAGACGATTCGCGCTGCCACAAGTCTGGAAACGAAAAACATAGCAAGCTCCTGAGCTGCGTCTGGTTACATCCAGTTGCCACGAAAGTCTCGCGCAGACAACACATCTCGAGTCTCTAGTCGCGAAAGCACTGAACCTGACTATCAGAAGGATTTTCTCAGCTCGTTTCTCACGGCTTACTTGACCTGCTTTGGTTGCAGGAGGCGAGATCAAAGCAGCGACCGCAGCGGTCGCAATGCATTAACACTGTAAAACGCTCCATTTGGAGCCCGTGACCCGTGAAGCGCCCCTTCTTTGTCCTGCGGGGCGCGCGCTGAAAACAGACTCTGCTTTCGCGACGATACTTTCACTGTCCTACACTTCATCGCTCTCGATGAATTCGGTGTCGGCTTGCGGGGGACGACCTGGCAGCACATCCTATTGCTCCAAGAGCCCAGCATACTTCTCCACACACACACACACACAGACAGGTTGCTAACCGCCAGACCTCCAGCTGGATGCCGCTTTGCCCTTGCTGTGCAGCAAATCATTTGCGGCTAGACTCAACACTGGCTCGCTGGGTCCGTTTCTGAGGCTGCAAATCCTCACTTTCCGAGTCGTCCTCCTCACCTCATGCGAGAGCAGGAGAAGTCAGGCAACATCCTGTAGCCAAGCACATCTGTTCGCCCAAAACCTGGGTATGCCACTGGAAGATTCACTTGCACCTTGCCGTTGCGGCGATCTTTGCGCCGTGTTGTGTACCCGAGGTGCTGATGACATACCACCTAAGCAATCGAGTATTGCCATGTGTGCTTCCCACGTAGACTTGACTGCGGAGTGTACTAGTAGCAAGAGCTGACATATGCAGGGGGTTTCCGCACCCTGGCTCCTGGCTGGCGGAGGCAACTCCCACTGTACATCCTAATCAAACGAACGCGCACCGAGGAGTCAGCCGCTGTTCGACCCTTGGAACCTTGGATGCTCTTCCCCTGGCGAGACATCGTTCAGGAAACTCATTGCTCAGAGCGCGGCGTTGGAGATGTTCTTATGGGCTGAGGCTTAGTCCTTCCAGCATCATGCAAGATGAAGGGCACCACAGCTGCAGTGGCAAGAAGCCTCATCGTGGCGGTACTGGGCGGAGGCCTCAGCTGAGACGCCTTGAGGCGTGGCTCCTGCCTAGTGCCGGCTGCGATAGGGTTGCGGCAGTGGAGGCTGCGCAGGCGGAGGTTTCCGGGGGAAGAGGCACTGGAAGAGGCTCCGCGACCGCCTCACACAGACACACCATACTCTAACATCCCAATGTCGGGCACGTCCACCTAGCTTCGTCAAGCTCCAGATATAGATCCTCTTGGCGCAGAGCTTCCTGTTGCACCTTGGGTTTGCCACGAGATGCTGTAGACCAACACTTACACCGTCATCTCCTCAAGCAGGTGCCTCCTCATGCAGAAAATCTCTTTCCTGCTTCAGCTCAAGGGCGGTGTGATCCTGCGCACTCCGAAACCGCATGCAACATGAACTGTCAATAGTGCCACTGGCGCGGCCTGCCGGCACTGCAGAATATCCTGCAAACCAAGCCACACTCCCAAAACCAAGCTCGGGCGATTGCTGCTTCATGACTAGTGACTAGGGTCTTTAATTCTGGCCTCCTTGACGCCATGAACTTGGGCTTGGATCTCTCTGGCTTGCCTGCATGCAACAGCCTCACCACTGACTCCTTGCCAAACATCATCGATCATGCACCTCTTCGCATCATCAACGCGCATCATCAACACCGTAGCTGCACAGAAAAACATCCCCGTCGCAGTGGCCCCATATCACCAAAATCGAACTATGATAGCTGGAGAGGCTGGATAAATAATGTCACTGTCATGAACTCGTAGCGGAGCTCTGCGTCTGCAGCCTGCTGAGAAGCAATGCTGGGAAGCTGCTGTTAGTCATCACAATCTGGATTGTGAAAGCCTGTAGATATCTTACTGACTGGACACAATTTCTTCATGTCCGCTTCACCACAGCCCGCAATGAATGCTCTGAACCTATGCGCTGTCAGAGAACATTTCCAGGTGTACTTTGTGTTGTCTATCTTGCCAACGATCGAACAGGGTCTGATTGAATGCATGAGCTCCAAACGATGAGGCCCTGCTCATGCAAGAATCACCCTTATCAGAGATGGTTGACGAAAAATTGAGCATCTATGTTATGTCAATGTGCGATGTGAACAGACATCCTTCAAAGCATCGGGCCAAGCAATGTGCCATCGGCCCAGACCGGCAAACAATCTCCCAGCCACACGAACAAGACGGGGACAGAAAGTTGATTTCAAGCAACACGACCCAACCTCCAGAGGCTGCGATGTGAAACAACATCGGTGCCAGGGGTGGCAGCGGCACACGCGAACGGTACGTGCAGCGATGTCGGTGTATACACTTCCCTGGACCTAAAGCAGCTGGGGAAGTTGCGGAGGAACAACAGGCTTGAACTTGGCATCATGCCGATGGGCGATTCGAGTTGCCGGCTGCTCCGTGAGCTTTGCAGTGGCCAATTCGGCAGCATGGCCCAGCATGGCCCAGGACGGAGAAATTTGTCTAGGGCGGGACGATGGACGAGACTGCACACTCGCTCCAGAGCGGAAGCATGGACGGCCATGGACAGCCGTCGTGTAGAAGGGCCGGGAGGCCTCATGAATTTCAAGCAACCCTTTGACAACAAGCCTCTGGCCTCGTGATCCTCTCAAGCTCAGCAGTCCTGACACTTGCGGACTGCTCAGCCTGCCAGAAGGCGCGCAGGAAGGCACGACATCAACGAGCTGTCTCAATCAGATCCGAGCCTCTGCCGCTTCCTCATGCAAAAGTGTCCATTCACACCTTTCGGGACCACGAGATGCCGATGGCTGCTTTGTAAAATGTCGTGAAAGGTGAAAACGTGGGCGCATGCTGTGCTCCAACCGTGTCGAAACTCATGCCGGGCAGTCCCTGCAGCACCCATCGCCACGACGCATCGCTGTTTGCTCTCCTCGGCCGCCTGCATCTCCTTAGAGCCGAGCTGGTGAATGGGTTGAAAATGGGTTGAAAGGCCCGGCGGCCCGTCCTCCTCTAGCTCCTCCATCCGGTCTCGCAAAGCTGCAGCCTCGCGCTCACAGAGCACGGCCTGTCGAGGGCCAAGACCCGTGGGCCATCTCGACAGGTGCTGCCCTGAGAGCTGACAGTGACAGACACACTCCGGCGGGGGGGGGGGGCGCCTCGGCGTTTAGATGTTGCTGCAGCTTGGTCTGGGCATCCCGGACACCTGAAGGCAGAGTCTCCGCCAGCAATCCATTTCTATTGCTGGCACTGCTGGCACAATAATTAGGTTCACATGTGACAGGGCGGCGTTGAACCTGCTGCAGACTGCCGCTGTGCCCCGCTGTGCAAGTTTTCAGCACCGCACGTAGTTGTATTCTAAGCAAATGATTGCCAAGCCTTGCGGTATGGATCGTCCCTCTTACCAGTGTCACCAGTTAACGCAGGGGTATTTCCGAGCTGAAGCTTGACAGGTCAAGCCTGGATCATCAGCGCTAAGCCGCTACGAGACAAGCTGGGGACCCAGGCTCTGCAACTCTTTGCCTGGTGAGTGTGTCATCTCCTGAAGGCGACTAGGCGACACCGGACCAGACGAAGGAACAGTTCGACAGACGCCTTGTTCTTCTCCCAGGCAAGCATCTCTCGCTCGCCAGCCACCTGAACAAGTGACAAACACCGGAGACCGCGGCGGCGTGCCCGCGTGGCAGTGGGCCTCGAGCTCGGCGCGGCCGTCTCTTTCGGCAGCCAAGTGCTCGCGCAGCTCGGTCTCAGCCCGATCGCTCGAGAGCCCCGCACAAGACGTGCCTTGGACGCGGGCCGTGGGCCTGCACCCTCAGCGCAGCCTCCAGCTGGGCCTGCCAGCGTAAGAGCGTCACCGCACGAAGCTTGCTTGACCCTCACTGGAAGCACTGCCTGCAGAGAGTCACGGACTGTGACCATCGATGCCAGCTGCTGCTCATACGCCTGTGCATGCCATGAACACACAGATCAAGTGCAAGCGCGGAAGAAGTTTCAGCCCATCCTCCACTCTGGATGTGGCTTCTGCTTCTTCGTGCAGCATGGCAGCCTCAGAGAGCATGCGCTTCAGGCACAAAACCAGGCAACCAGCCGCACAACCTTCCCCGGGTTTCACTGACATCTTTGTCGTGATTTCAGAGGCTATGCCATGCGTTCCCAAACACGAGCCACAAGCGATGATCGACCCTTAGCGAAGTGTTACGTGCGGCACCACCTGGCCTGCAGCCGGTTGCGCTGAGACTCCTTTATTGACGACATGTGGACGCTCTGCACCGGACTGCAACGAAGACACCAAGGTCTCCTCGGAAAGCTCAGCTCCCAGGGCAGCACCTGCAGCAAAGCTGCCAGGATCTGCCAAATCCGAGGACCAACGCCGGCGCCGGCTGCGCCCTGCTTGGCCGCTTGGCCGCTTGGCCCCTGGCGCTCGGCTGCGGCATCCTGCAGCTCTGCTGCGATTGCGCTGCGAGCATCTGCCAGGCGCTGCGTCAGCAGCCCCACAGTTTGGCCCTGCATGGCGCACAACATCGCACAACAATACTACGTTATCCGTTATACTACCGTATCTCTTCTGGTGAAAACTCACTCACACCTGCTCCTGGCAGCGGTCTCGCAGCTCCCGCATTTCGCTCGAAAGCTCCGTCTGTCAGTGCTCAAGCATCAGAAAAAACTGGAATGCACTTAGCCTCAATTGTGCAAACGATGTGCCTGCAGTTCTTCCGCTGCCTGTCGTTCGCAATGAAGTTCATTCATCAGGTCCTTGAGCTTGCAGAGTGCTTGCAGCTTGCAGGGCTTTGGGTTTTTGAAAGTGCTGACCACCTCCTGCTCACATCGCAATCGCATTCTCCGATTGGCTCCCACCTGAAACGCAAGAGTGCAATACAGCTGCAAGATACAATGGCAAGGACGTACGGCTGGGATAAGAAATGCTGCCACAGCAATGGTTTGAGAAGTTTGCATCATGCAGGGTCCTGGGTACAGACGGAGGAGTCAAGGCAGTGCCTTCACAGCAGCAGCCAAAGCTCCGTTGCTCATCCACTGCGCCGTCTTCAAGCCGCGAGCCTCACAACATCTGGGCTTGAAGCAGACTCTACTCAGCCACTCCATACTGCCAGCACTGAGGTCTCGTCCATGGCGTCGTAGCGGTTTTGCCGCACCTTGGCCACTGATTGGCGAACGCTTCGGCTTCTGCGTTTAACCCTTCGGCGAAAAGGCAGCAACAGCGACGAGAGGTCATTGCTTCACGGTCGTACGGGAGCAACCCCTCCCTCGTCCCCCCCCCTTCCCCCCCCCTCCCCCCGCCCGAGAATAAATCCTTCCCACCCTCCCCGCCGACAACCCTAAAGCCTAAACCTAAACCCTAAACCGTAAACCTTAATCCCTACACCCCAAACCCCACTTGAGTCTCGAGAGGGGGAGGGGGAGGGAGGGGAGGTGGGGGGAGCTGCGCATAAAGTTCGCCCAGAAGTGGGCGACCTAGCGCAGCAACAGATGGTCGAAGTTCTCGTGGATTCCTTTTTGCTCACTGTTTGCATCGCTTCCCAGCCCCTGCACGATCAGCGTTACTGCATATTGTGTGCACTGGCACGTCTTGTCTTTGCAACTTACGGGCTCCTGGAAAGAGCAAGCTTCCTCGAGTGAGCTGCAGGTTGCGAGCGCGGTCCAGCTTTCGTAGCCTCAACCCGGACTGGGGTGTTGCCCAGCATCATTCACAATGCCATGTGCATCATATCCGACCACCATCTTCGTTACCAACATGCTCATGCTAATATTGGTTTAGTCTTAGTGTTGTTCGTCTCCAACGGCACCACCGCGACCGCC
This sequence comes from Symbiodinium sp. CCMP2592, assembly GCA_905221615.1. Taxonomy (NCBI): domain Eukaryota; class Dinophyceae; order Suessiales; family Symbiodiniaceae; genus Symbiodinium; species Symbiodinium sp. CCMP2592. Next base: position 165,229 of record CAJNDT010006175.1, on the reverse strand, counting down.
CCAGCAACAGCATCACTGGCATTACCAACATTACCCTCATAGTCACCATCAGAATCAGATTCACCACCAACATCATCGTTAGCATAGCACGATTGCACCATATGGGAGAGCATGGCATCATCTTCATCGACATCATCATCATCATCATCATCATCATCATCATCATCATAACACAGGCCGCCACAGATAGCTGCCACCTCTGCTGCCACCTCTGCCGCCGCTCCCGATGCAGTCTTCTTCCTCCTACTTCTCTTCCTTCTTGCCTCCTCCTCATCATGATGCCCAGAAAATGTGGTTACATGTCGTCACCACGATCGCCTAAATCACATCCGTGCCCACACCATTCTCATGGCCAGCAGCATGAACCGCAGTTGGATTTGCTTGGGAAAGCTTTGGCCGTTGAATTCCGGCTTGGCTCCGGGCAAGTTTACTCGAGCTGGGTTCGGCCTCGCAGTGCAGCGCCGCAGAACAAGGAGGCACATGAATCACATGAAGCTTTGCACAATCGCTGCCATACCCATAATTCAGGTGAGCCGACCAGCATGTAAGAGACATGGAGTACATGCAGTCAGTATAGTCAGCGCAACCTCAGCCTCGTCTCGGCTATGTGCCAGAGCCCGCTCTTTGACACAAACCTTTCTACAGTGAAAATACTGTATAAGAACCCACTGTTTAAGAACCTGAGCCCCTACCCAAGGCGGAATTCATCAGATTCAAGTTGCCTCAATATAAAGAACCTTAGGTTACCCTAGTTTTTTGGATCAGGTTCTTGATTATTTGGGTGCTTTCCCTCACCACGGAAATTTAGAATCGAAAACTAAATTTTCCAACCCTCCACATCAAGAAACCCTCTGCCCGAACATATTGAACGTGTAATGGGTGGGCAACGGCAGGAATGCCACAGCGCAGTGGTTCTGCATGGGTTCTGGAGACAACAGCTCTTGTTTCGAATCCCACTGGTGTCACGCACTGAAAATTTAGAACTGAAATCTAAATTTCCCAGACCCCCATGGCCCACCGCCCCCGACAAGGAAATTTAAAATCCGAAAATACATTTCCTGAGACCCCTCAGTCAAAATCGCATGTAATGGAAATTAAGAACCTTAGGGTACCCTACTCTCGCCGAACGGGGTTCTTGTATAGGGTTTTCACTGTAGCGTCCGTGGTATAGGACACCGACCTTATCGCAGGGTCACTCCAACCTCTACATTTGTGATTTAAGCGCGCTCCCTAAGGTGCAACAGGCACCTGTCGAAAGTCAACCATACGCTCGTCGAGTAAAAGACCAAGACGATAGATTAGTTTGGGCCAACAAATCTGGAGGCAGTTAACGGAATGCTGATGCCAACGCCACAAAGGGCAGGGCCCAAGATTGTTGGCGGTGTTTCGTCAAGGGACTGGCGCGGGCTCCGGCTGGGAAGCGGTAGGAACCGGTTTCGCACGCTGCAAGGAACCAATTCGTGTCAAGAACGCAAGAATCTCTGTTCGTGTGAATGATTCGTACACAGCGAGTTCGCGGTGGCCTTGTACCAGTGGGCTGGGAGTGACGTGCATTCGCAACATACTGAACAGAGACGGTCGCACGTTTGGTTGCAATGTAGTCGGCTGCTACAGGGCTTGCCACGAAGAAACTTGTTGGTGATGGGCGCCGACACGAACGCCTTGTGTCGGCCGCATCAGGGGCTGGTTGGCCGCGGACTACTCTGTCCACGGGGCTCAACGGACTCTGAGGAGCTCATGCAGTTGATTCGGGAACGTGGCCTGGTAGGATTGAACACTTGGGGGCCAGCCATATGTTCACAGTCACACACGTTTAACAACAATGGTCATTACACCCAAATAGACTACCTGTTCACCAGGAAGCACACAAGCGCGGGCGATAGTGGACGTGGTCCCGTGGCGACATGGTCCGAAGCATAGGCCGGAGACTGGAAGTCTGAGGTGGTGCGCGGCTTCGGTGGGTTTGAGTAAGCCTCCAACACAACCCACTAGACGCAGCTCCACTGCGTTTCGTGAGGCGCTGCGTGAGGACTCGCCTTGCCTGAGTGAACTGAAGCATAGAGTAGATCAGCTGCTTATGGATAGCGTCGGATGTGTCAGTCTGCCTGACCTCAACCCTAAGCTTCTTGAACTCTGTCAGCAGGTGTTTGGCCCACACTGGGCCCAAATAGACCCAAAACTAGGAGAGTTGCCCGGCATACGGACATGCGTGCACTGGTGAAACCCAGCATCACTGCCATGTGGCAGGCACACAGACGCTTGCGCATCCGGGTTGCTGGTAGTCGGTTTCAACACATTTTCTCGGCCTGGAGGACATATCTAGACTTTGCGAAGAGTAGCCGTCAGCTTAAGATGCATTCTCGTAGGGCGCGAAGGTGAACCACATAGAGCTGGCGTGCCAATAATCATAGTGAGTCTATCGCATCATCATGATTGCATCTGAGCTGACACTAGTCAGCTGTTGTCGCAGCGCACACAGTTCGAGGCCATCCAAGCGTATTTTTAGAAGGCCTATGACTGGGATGATTCATTCGACCTCCCCCGTAGCGGTTTAGGACTCCACATTAGCGAGGAAGAAGTTTAGGGAGCTATAGAGGGTTTGCAGAAGGGTAAAGCGGTGCCACGAGGTAGTCCGCCGGATGAGCTGTGGCAATTATGCTCTGCACAGTTTGCGCGCGTCTACAGTGCGGAATTAAATGCCGCGGTGGCTGACGGCCACCGGTACTCTGCCTCCACCACTGACTGTGAACTCGCTCTGCTGCCGAAGCGTAGTAGGCCTAGTCGCAGCAATTCGGACAATGTGGAGCAGCAAACCGCGAACCGCGGAGCTGCTGCGCCGGATGCCGCAGTACGCCTGCCTACTGTCCACAGAAGGCGAAGTCTCTGCGCATTGCCGGGACGCTAGGGATAGGATCAAGGCTGGAGCGAGTAGCGCGCACGTGCAGCGTGCAGGAGAGCGCCGTAGCACATGCTACGCGCCATGTAATGATGAGCCTAGATCTTAGCCGGGCCTTTGATAGTATCCCAAGGGGCTTTGCTAGCATCGTTACGCCACGCACAAGCGGAGGAGTCCCTGTGTGAAGCCATGTTGACGGTGCACGAACAGTGCTCCTACACGGTCAGTCATAATGGACATTGCGACAGAGTCCGGCAAGGCTGTACGCTCGCGCCGAGCCTTTACTCTCTGTTTACTTGCTGGGTGCTGGACTTGGTGGCTAAAGAGACCAACAGCTCATGGACTCAAAACTGCAACACCCTTTTTGCAGATGACTCGCACTTGCATTGGCGCATTGAGAGTCTACAAGACCTTCGATTATTTTGCCACTGTTCCGTGTGTTGCGTAGAGTGGGGATGACGGTGAATCCCAGCAAATCATGTGTGGTTGTAGCCATCAGGGGAACAGTTGCGCGCAAATGGCATGCCTGACCGGCGTATTCTGATCCCACGGGCCCAAAAGATGACGTACCTCGGGGTTGTGATGTCGTATCAAAACTCTGAGTATCAAACCTGTTTACATCGCATCAAGCCGATCAAAATCTTGCAGGCCTCGGGCTTGTCGCTGTCTCACCGCGTGAAGCTGTATCAAGCGTGTGTTCGCAGTTCTTCGCACTACGGTGCGCATGCGGTAGGCCTCACTGAAGCTGGGAAGCTTGACATGTGTGACTCTAGGGCCTTGAGGGCGGTGGCGAGATCTCCCAACCATTTGCGGCATGAGTCCACTGCAGCACTGCCTCAGCGTCTGCATATTGTCTCTCCCGCTAGGGCTTTGCATAAACTTCTCACTAAAAAGGCTTCATCACGCAGTCGGGATGCTCTAGCTCGGGTCTTCTTTGCAGGCCAAGTGGGAGTGGCTGGGTAGCCGAGACGAGAGACTGCAGGATCGCCGGAGGAACATGGACTTGTTCCTATCGATCCCGTGCCGGGTACCGCTTGTGATGTGTCTGCGTGGTCCGTACTTTAGCAGAAGAGTCATGCTTACGCATTTGGCCAAGCGACACCCGGAAGCCCGAGCGCAGCTGCCGCAGCCGAAGGCCAGAGCCTATCTATTGCTTGCGAAGATTCACTAGGGTTGAAGGCTTGAGGAAACATCTCAGGGGGTCTTGCCCGGTTTTGTTTGCTAAAGGTTCACACAGAAAGCCGGAGGAAGGCAACAGGGATGCTCCGCCGGCGGTCGAGGCACAGGTAGCCTCGACTGTTGCTGATCAGCTAGGTCGCTGTATGTATCGTCGCGGAGAGCTCTCCGAATGCTGCTGAAGAAAATGCCTTACCTTATATGCCTGTGAGTTGCACCTCGTTGCTTGAAGACGACGCTCTTTTTGAGGAAAGTCAGCAGTTACTGGAGCGGCGTCCTGAGGGAGGGTAGCTACAAGTCTGCCCTGAGCACTGAGAACATACTGTGCGCTGTGTGTCCAATATGTAAACATGATCGGACCGGGCTTGAAGCAGCATTACCGCTTGATGCATGGTACACTGTATGCACGATAAGAGCGGGAGGCCGCCGCGCATTACAGCAGTCTCGGCTTGCTCGCCGAGGCACCATGCAGGTACTGCACAAAGTCATTCAAGGATCCTAGCAAGCATCTTAGGCGTTGTCCAGCGGACGGTTGCTCACAGGGAGAGGCAGTCCGTGTTCGGGGCGGTCAGCGCACAGCAGATCGAGATGGAACCGCAGGAGGTGGAAGCCTCGGGGTCAGGGCCGCCGCAGAAGTATCCGAGACCGGAAAGCAAGGGCGGCAAGAGCTCCTGGCATTCCTGGCCCCGCGGAAAGCATCAGTGGGGACAGGTTGGAGGACGGGCACGAGGAAAAGACCGGTGGCCCGGTTGGATCGGGAGACGGAGCAGCTCAGACAGAACATGGTCAAGTTGGCACTTCGCCACGAAAAGGAGCTGGGACAGCTTCGCTCGGAGACGGGTTTCATGATCTACTTCGATACCCCCAACGGCCACGAGCTGTCGGTCCTGCGGCTTATCTTGATCATGGCTGTAATCCGGGAGCTGCAGGAACGCCTGACAGCCTTCACGCAGTACGATGGCATGATCGCGCACGCGCCGTCTCAGTGGGGTGGACGGTTCAGGGCGCTACGGCATTGGGCCCCAGTGTGGGTTTGTCACATTTGGGACCCCAAGCAAAAGAAGCAGCTTCGCTCAGATCAACACCCGGTGGCCACCACAAAGATCCAAGCCTCCCTGGAGATCCTTTTGCAGAACCTGGGCTCATGGGCAGTGCAATATGCCACACATGCCATTGTTGAGCACAGTGGCATAGTAGTCTTTAGGTTGGTTCGTTATAGCTTTGATGCCGTCGCGCGTAAGAACAGTCGGGCAGTGCACATAGAGCTAGGTGAAACGTTGCAACGCCGATCTTCGGTGCAGCCGGTGAGAAGGGTGCCGAACGTGAGATTGCAGTGCGACATGAGGCGTTCCAAGTTGCATCTATCATTTATCACGTTGGCAATGCGGTATCTAGCGGACACTACAGGACAGCAATAGCGGCACCGTCGGAGCGGTCCTCACACGCATCAGCTCCAGTGTATCGCTACTGTGGGTATGCGATGACGCTCCCTGCGTCATGCAAAACCTGCGGATCTTAAGATCATCAGGCGCAATGCATAGGGGCCTGGCAGTGGAAGCCACATGATCACATGTACGGTGGACTTCTTCATAACTGTGTGAACTGCTTGCATGATGTGCCGCTTCCTTTGCAGCTCGGCTGTGTGCGTAGCTCAATCTATGTGTGCCTACGGGGCCTGCCAAAAACTAGCCTCAGTTGCAGCGGCAATGCACACTGCGTGCCTGCAGGCTCCAAGCTGTTACACACAGCCCCTGCATGATGTTGTCACTGCACTTCGGGGGTTGGTTTGGTTGGGTTGATTACCGTTTGTGTCGTCCCTTCCTACACAGGCCGCAATGGCGGCAGATAGGCCTCGGGTGGCCATGCCACCGCCAAATACGACGAAGGCGACGGAAGCACACCCAGCTGCGACCCAACGGCGGATCGCTGTGGATAGAGATTTTTGGAGCTAGCTTAGTGAAGAAGATCCTCAAGAGTAGGATGCAGCCTTGAACTGCCGAGCTCAGCCGAAGGCGAAGCTTGCCATGTCGTCAATCATCGCGGATCGGTGAGACGTTGGCAATGCAATGCAATGCCTCCTCCTACTACTACTGCTGCTACTACTACTACTACTACTCCTACTACTCGACTAACTACTACTGACTACTACTTACTACTGCTGCTACTACGAATACTACTACACTACCAATTCCCAGAACGTAATTTGAAACCCCTCCCGTGTTTGCAGAATCCTAGCAGTTGGAGCGGAAAAAATGTAACCAGAATCTTGTTCATATAGATGAAGGCTTAGAGGAACTGAAAAGGATTTAAGGCTCGTGGAGGTCAATGGCTCTGATGCTGGATACGGATTCTTATTACGGAGTCTGGAGATTACATCCCTGGGGGGTGGGGAGGCCTTTCTTAATATGAAGTGAACATGACTGCTACTGCTGCTACGGCTGAGGACCAGAAGAAAAGTAACATAAAGTCACACTTAACCCTGCTTGCCCAAAAAGCGTCAAGTCAACGGAGACATACATCCGTTCTTAACTACAAACCCAACAACGGAAACTCTTCACCTTTCACCCTCAAACCCTTGACCCTCTGAAACTAAGCACGACAGCCCCAAACCCCCAAAACCAGAAGCCGTAGAAACCCTAAACCTAAAAACCGCAGAAGCCAACAAACCCCAAATTCCCCGAACCTTCTGGAATCGCTGGTGCTCGAATCGAGTTGGGTGCTTGAATTGCAACGAAATGCATGAACTGCATCCTGCAAAGAGGCTACCTCTAGAGATTGGCATGGGGACAGGTTGCCGCGACGATGCCATGCGTAAACCGTCGGCAACTGGCAAACACTGAGGCTCCAACATCGCGTCGGCTAAGCATTCCCTGCAAAAAACGATACACTTTGACGACTCGCAGCTAATCCTTGCAATGTTTCCGCACTTCTGGATCATGATGCCACATTGGCAAGTGTAAGCCGTGTAAGCCGTGTAAGCCATGCAAGCCGCCAGCCTCGAAGCATTCATCCCACTGTCTTTCCAACTCTGACCCCTCGGGATCTCCCCTCAGCTGATCGTGAGCTCACACTCGGCTCAACACAAAAAGCAGCTTGTTGGAAGGCCCGCGCTGTTCCCCAACCGTTATCCAATGCGGCACGGCTTCAAAGGCCTAATGTCAGCCAGAATCTCCACAGCTGATGCTTTGAAGTCAAGGGCCTCCATAAGTTTGCAACTTCGCTTAAAATTCACTCACAGGCCCATGCCGGAGAGGGCTTCATGTGCTAGCCTTGTCACACTGAGACAGGGGGTGAGCCAAGGAGCAGCCTGGAAAAAGATCCGACTTGGCTGCAGGCGGTGCGCGCGGAGAAGTTGTCGTCAGCCGAAACGGCAAACTGACGCATCCATGTAGTGGATGGCATGGTGGACGCCACACCAGCATCCAGCATGCCCAATTTGACTTGACAGACTGCCTGGTCTCTGTATATGCCCTACAACATCACGTGATTGGTCACACGAAGGACAAGAATTGCTCTGACCCATGTAGCTGTCGGAATATGTCGGAAGCCTAACTCGGCACTTGTTGAGCCGCACTCGGCGCACGCTGCGGACACGGTCGAGAAGCTGCGATGCGAACTTGGCAGGGTGTTTTCGGACCAAACTACTGCATAAATACGGGCCACTCATTTGCCATGTATATCCGTTTGTGTGGGCAGCTTGCTTTGCAAGATCGTACCATTAAAAGAAGAGCACGGGCTTCGCACTCTCCCTGTCAAGCATGCCAGCGCGCCTGAACTGCTAAACAGTATCGGCAGCAGGTAGCATTAGCACCAGACGATACTGGACGGCTGGACGCTGCAATTTCACATCCAGCTCGTGCCAGTACTTGTCAATACAACCCACAGGGCCGCTATTTACATGTCGAAGCATCGCAGAGCGTGTCATCGCCAAGATCTGCGATGTGATATTTTGCGGGGTCGACTCCTTTGACGTTTTGGACGCCCCTCCGCCTTCCAGAGTCTGAACTGTGCCCAACCCCATGTCCAGCTACAAAGCTCTCAAAGGCTCTCGGCCTGCAGCCTACAGCCTACGCTGCCACGAACACGATTGTCCAGCTCTGAGGCACTTCTTGTTGCCATGGGCGCTCCACCTGCCTCCTGCTCGGCATGCTCTGCCTCCTTGTTGCCGGCGGCCTAAAAGACAAGCCCAGCAAGTTTGGAATGGCTGGGGAAATCCCAAAGATATCATGCAAAGAGTGGCTAAAGAATCCGCTATCAACCTGCTCGGAGCATGGGCACGCAGGGGCTCTCCTCCGTGAGGTCTTCACTGGCTGCAGGTTCGGCCTTTGCGGGCTTTCCTCGGCAAAGTATGACGATTAGGGGCGACGTCTCTACTTCCATGCGAGGTGGACACAAGAAACCACATGGCCACATGAATTCACATCCACTTGGTAGCAGGCGAGCCTTTGCTTCTCCTACACACGAATCAACCGAAAGGCCAAGAACAGAGGACGGACAGGAGCTCACATACATCATGCAGGCATTGCAGGCATCGCATGCTTTGGACTGCGTACATGAGCAGGCTAAGGCAAGATACCTTGCCCTCGTTTCGCAGCTGCCTGCCTCAGGGTTTTCATCCAAGGTCCACGAGTGTCCACATCTCGACGCGGCGCGCCACGGCACTGCGATGCGCCGCCGGCTGGCTAGGGCGCTGCTCCGTGCTTGCCCTGAGACCCGTGCCGCCGCCGGGCAAGCATCTCCTCCGCACAAGTCCGACACATTCCGACACTGCATGTTGCCCCTGAAGCAGCACGACGGACAGCGGCTGCATGAGCGACTCATGGGACATGAACCAAATTTCAAGCCGACATACCCCATCACAACATCGTTGACTGCCGAGACATTCAACAAACATTCCACCGAAGATGGCAAACAACATCCATCCGGTTGCTGAGTTCCAGGAGCCAAGATTTCTCCCCTGTTCGATGGATCCGCGTGTCAAGTAAGGTCCCACATGTGCCGACAGCACTACCACGAAAAGAAACATCACCGCACCGCCGTGGCACCTTCGGCAGTTCCGTAATCAAAGAATCAACGTGAAAGGTTGGCAGGACTTTCCAAATGACAACTCCGCATCCATGTCAAGTCTCAAATGCGCTCGGAGCATGGGCACGCAGGGGCTCTCCTCCGTGAGGTCTTCACTGGCTGCAGGTTCGGCCTTTGCGGGCTTTCCTCGGCCATGACGATTAGGGGCGCCGTCTCTACTTCCATGCGAGGTGGACACAAGAAACCACATGAATTCACATCCACTTGGTAGCAGGCGGGCCTTTGCTTCTCCTACACACGAATCAACCGAAAGGCCAAGAACAGAGGACGGACAGGAGCTCACATACATCATGCAGGCATTGCAGGCATCGCATGCTTTGGACTGCGTACATGAGCAGGCTAAGGCAAGATACCTTGCCCTCGTTTCGCAGCTGCCTGCCTCAGGGTTTTCATCCAAGGTCCACGAGTGTCCACATCTCGACGCGGCGCGCCACGGCACTGCGATGCGCCGCCGGCTGGCTAGGGCGCTGCTCCGTGCTTGCCCTGAGACCCGTGCCGCCGCCGGGCAAGGATCTCCTCCGCACATATCCGACACATTCCGACACTGCATGTTGCCCCTGAAGAATGCCGCGTTTCCTCTCGGCGTTCTTGCAGCTGCTCAACTTCGGCTTCAACCTGTAACAAAGCTAGGGGCACCAGACTCTAGTGCCCGGAAGGATATTCACCAATGGCACATCACATGTCACAGCCCCATCTAAGAATGTGCGTTCTCAACTTGTAAGCATTCAACATGGCGAACCTCTTCATTGAGAATTCTACCACTTCCCACAGGTCACTCATCGTGAGGGTTGAAGGTGAGGCTGAGAAATGCAGTGAGAAATGCCATGCGAGATGGAATTCCAAGTTCACCTGGCCTGTCAAACTGAGCAACACGTAAGCACGCGAAGGAACGCTCTAAACGATGCAGGCAAAGGCAGCAGCAGTCATAAACACGGAGGGGATAGCGCACAGGGTGCGGTCTGCTGCTAGAAACGTAGACCTGCTCATCCGACATCGTGAGTTGACGGGGCTTGGACCGCTCAAGGAGTCGATTTTTGTGGTCAAGGAGACAAGAACCCTGCAGTTTGCCAAGAGGCTTTGAGAAAGTTCAATCAAACAGAAAGCAGACTAGCGAGGATGAGTCTTATGGATGTCTGGCCACTTAAACGACAGTGAATGCTGCATAGCTGCGAAAGATAGTTTACCTTCCATTAGCCCATCTTCGTGTATGCCGTGTTCCCGGAAACCCCTCTGGGGTTGGGTTCTCGTTTAGTGCTCCAAGGCGAGGTGCGCCAAAACGGGCCCTGTCTTGACGGAAGAGCTCTTCCGAAGACGTTAGACGGTGGACCGGCCTTGGCCTCGGGCATCGGGTGTTGGACTAAGTGGATATGGGCCTTGGCCTCGGGCGGACGGTGGAGAGAAACGAATCTCGGGTGCGGCGGACTTCCATTCGGTCAGTGTTCTCTTCGGCTTGGGTTTTCGGCTCCCGGCTTGACCTTGTTTGTTACATCGTTTGATTCGGATTCATTCGGATTTGTAGGGATGTCGAGCTCCACCGTCGCGAAAGTAAAGATGGTTGAGCCTAGACATGTTGACTTGGGTTCTTTGACTGGGCTCCATGACTCAGTCTCACGGCACATGCGACTTTAAAGCCAGCTTGATTTGCTAAAACGTCTTGTCTTTGCGAGGCGGCTGGCGGCCGTTCAGTCTTTTCGGAAGGCGTGTGAACCTTTTGCATGTACAGATCAGCTGACGGCACAATGCCAAGTTCGTCACTTGGATCATTGAGGCAAGTCGTAACGAGGAAAGGCACCCAGAGAAGGGGTGCGGCAGTGGCGCATTGCTTTGCAACTTGTTGTCAGGGTCTGTGTCTCCCGGAACGCGCACACGGATACGAGAAACGACATAAAAGTGTCCGAGAGCTCCAAAGTCTGCACACTAGATCAAGTGAAACGTTTTCGAGCCTCGACACGCGAACACGAAGGGAACCAAATTGGCACGAGCATTCCGAGATATTCCGAGCATATCAGTCCGAATGCTAGCAAAATCTCTCAGCCTGAAGCGATTTCCGCATCACTCAAGTTTGATGTGGAACAGGCTTGAAACTCGAGTAGATGAATGCTCAGAGCCCTGGCACGATTTGTACTATTTTGGAGAGTACGCTCCGTGCACTCAAGCAAACGCCGCGATGTCAATGCACGCCTACACCCGGCAAGCCCGTACGGACATGCCAACACCTAGCGACAAGTCTGATGTTGGACAAGTGTGCCCACGATGAAGCAACGTGTGTGATGCACTTGCAACTTCTTGCCCTAAACCCTTTTGAACCGTCGTGTAACCTCTCACACTCTGTCGGCACAACGCCCGGAGTTCTGCCTGGCCTTTTTTTGCAACTCCTTGGCCTCGCCTGTCGTAACTGTCGTAAGTCAAGAGCCTAACTTAACACATCACCCCCTTCTTTGGTGCTCAGCTCGAGGCCGAGCTCTTTTCGGAGAGCCTGCGATGCACGACACAGCATCCGGACCCTCTAGCCGCCAAACAGGGTCAGACTCAGGGACGCAGAGCGTCGTTGCTGGAGACAGCAGCTTCGGTTTTACGGGAAGCTTCGAATTGCGAAGCTCAGTGCATCCTTTCGCAGGTTCGGCACGGCCGCACACAACGTGCGAGCGTGCCTCTGCTTCCGCCAGGGCTTTTGTTTGTTTGTCCTTCGGGGTACAACAGCATAGTACAGCATACCATACACACAACAACTGCGGAACTAAATTCAGCCAGCCCGTGCGCGTGTCCTTCGCAACAGCAAGCTCGTCACGCAGACTCTCTGTCCTTGGCACTTGGCCAATCGTCTGGAAGCTGCTGACATCCAGAAATCGGCTTGGAATTCAGGTGATGTGAGAAAGCACCGCCTAACAAGTTGCCGGGACCACGGTAAAAGAAAACGTTTGGGATGCACATCAATTAGGCATTCCTGCATACTACTAACCCCGAAAGGTCAAGCCTTTGACCGACTCGCATCTCTTTCTTCGCCATGCCGTTCATATCATGGCTGACCAACATGAAACTAGTGACCAGTCTTTGCTGTTACAATCACGCTGCCGCAGCGTCTAAGCTCCTTGAGGTGCAGGGACAGGTTTAATTAGGTTGAGCTGTGGAACTCATCTTCCACGCCGAGCCTGGAAACGGTACCATTTTCTCGATGTTCGTGAGATCTTAGTAGCGACGCCCTGCAAACTGCTCACTTGGTGAGGTGGTTCAAAACCTACAGGACCTAACCTGTATCTAGGATCTCAATCTCTTGTGAGGGCACTTGGCTTTCTACATGTATCGTGAAGGCTGATGCTTGAACTTCAGAATATGTCGCAACCTCTCTCGCCCAAGAAACAATCCATCCAAGCACTTTGCTCCGCTGACTGGCTGCAAGACCACAGCAGGATTCCAATCGTACCAGAAATATGAGGCTCTGGCTCTTTAGCGAGCTGCGCAACTTGGGCGGTTGAACCTGAAAGCTTGTGCCAACAGGGAAAACACTGCGCAGCAGACATGGTAAGCCAGACACTGTCAGCGAAGGAATGGGACCTTCACAGCAAATCTGCAAGTAGCACGAATAAGACAAGGAAGAAACCTACATCAAGCAACAGTCCAAGCCTGGGCTGGGCGTCGTTGTGCCTTTGACACACTTCCGGGCACTTGCACGCAGGACGCAGCAAAAGCGGGTTTCCGGCACTGACGGAGAAATGGATCGAAGCTCCAGGCCATGGCTGCCATGGCCTTGGCACAGAATGCAATGAGGGACCGGTGTACCGACTCCATGCCTTTGCTTCGAGCTGCCAAAATCCTCGCCAGCAGACACAGTCGGTGCTGCCTCCTGCAAGCTTCGATCAGCGGATGATCCACCCTTCCACAACGTAAGCTATGACTGGTTTACCTGCCCCTGTCCCAGCATATACCTGATGGGTCCTGAACAATCCTCAACCTTCCTACCTCCAGTTCACAAACTGAGCTCCTCCTTTGCGGGACTCCGAGGTGACTCCTTTCAAATGCCACGCTGACAAACATGCCCTGCTATGCTCAGCGTGTGTCAGTGTCTGAGTGTGCGTGCGAGTACGCATGGTGTTCTGGTTCATCGGCACAGGGGGTCACTCCCTTCATGGACTGTTCGCAGGCGGGCAAGGGAGATTAACAACCAGACCCCCCACTTTACAGCCGCAGACAGGACAAACCCCACTTTACAACTGCCACCCCGCCTTTGCAACTGGTCTGCTGTTTGTTCCCTCTGTCGCTCGCTCTCTCGCTCTTTCTCCCTTCTTCATCAGGGCATGAGGGGTGTGGGAGACCCCGGCCACGACGGGCCCCGATACGTTATGGGGCTTTGGAGGAGTGCGAAAACAGAATGTTGTCCCCCTGGTTCTTAAGATGTTGCAGCTAGTGTATTCAGGGATCGACATTGTTGCTGACATAACACGAGCTCGAATTTGGGTGTTTGGTCCTCATGCTATCTAAAGGAAAGCTTGGCGAAAAGCTCGAACTAGCAGAACCTAAGGACCAATCTCCCCCTGTTGGGCTTGCACTGCGTTCGACTCTTCAGTGACTGCATTGGTTGCTGGGAGGCACGAGCCTTCATCCCCCGGCTTGCTGCTTGTGGTGGTGATGATGATGATGCCCTTGGTGGTGATTGTGGTGGTGAAGGTGATGGCGATATGGCGATGATGAATGTCATTGTGGTTACGATGATGATGATGATGATGATGATTATGATGATGATGATTATGACGGGGCGAGGTGGGGCGGGGCGGGGCGGGGCAGGGCGGGGCGGGGCGGGGCGGAGTGGGAACGAGCGAACACATGAAAGAGAGTGAGAGTGAGAGTGAGAGTGTGAGTGTGAGTGTGAGTGAGAGTGAGGGTGTGTGTCTTGTGGGCGTCCTCGGTCTGAATCGCTTGAGCCTTGCACGGTGCACGTACAACCGTCGCACAACTCTCGGAATGTCCCTGGGCTTGCGGCCCAACGCTTCAGATCTTGCTCGTCTTCCGGCCAAAGATCCAGCACAGCCTCCCAAGTCCCAAGGTACTTAGCATACCGACTGTTCTGCTAAACCTTGATGCAACTTGACTCTTTGCGCCAGCATGTCGTAAGAGTTCCTGTCGAGTGCGTCTATAGATGTCGCGAGGCCCGCGTCTCCGGTTCTTGTCATTCACATGTGCTCCCGTGCAGGGGTTCATTCATGCTGGCCGTCGAACGAATGAGAACAAGCTTTGGAGGCAATCCTCTCACTGCTTTTACAAGAGGGGGAACGTGTTTGCGGGGACAGCGTGTCCAGGAAAGCATTGCGAGCTTGCCAAACTCGGATGCCGCCATTAAACTGTGGATTGCTTGCGGTCACAGCCGACAAAGAGTGAAACTCTCTTTGCACCTGTCAGCCTGTCCGCTCAAACAAAGTAGTCGTCGGAGCCCTTGCAGCGGTGCAACTTGATGCTCCTGCGCTGCTGTGAGAGCTCTGCGCTGCAGAACCTTCATCCCTCGATCCGGTCCTGTCGGCTGGAATTACCCGCTGTAAGACCCTGCGCTGCTCATCGCAGTTGCCCGGGTGTTCCAAGTAAACCGTGAGCTTCTTGTCCTAGGCACTCACCACTCAACACTTCTTACGTCATCTCGTATGTGCTTGCGGTGGTGCTCTCAAGTAGCCCTGGAAACTTAGGAGTGGACCTTGCCCATCACCACCTTAGCAAAGCATATCCACATGTTTCTGTCATCTTCTGTCCACAGCCGGCGAGGATGCACCATTCTGCCGACAATACAAAAAAACAATCAAAACCAGTCGTAAGCATGTCCTTCAACCACATCTAGGACAGGGTGCATGAAGCTGAAAAACAAATGTTGGACAAAGGAAAAAACATGTCACCCGAGCCACGTGAGGGATCTCCGTTTCAGGAGTTTGTGGCTTCGATGTGTTGGTCACTTTCGCAGATTTGATTGCCTCAATGAACAGAAGGTACGCATGTCAGACGACCTGTAGTTGATAACCATCAACAATCAAGGAAGCGAAGAACGCGAAAAGTGGTTTCTCAGACCAAGTTCCAAAGCCAGTCCAAACTCCTTGAGGTCCGCTTCTGGGGTGCCTGGTGCTGGCGCCAGTCTCGCCACCCACCTCTTTAGACATGAAAGTCGATGCGGTGGCTTGATACCGAACGACTGCACAGAAAAGCAGAGAGACAGACGGAGATGGAGATGGAGACAAACAGAGTTGGGAGCCTTTGGCGCCCGTCCAGGAGCTTTGTACACGTGCCGTTGTTGGATCGCTCCATGCTGACAGTCGTGGCGTTGCCTTCGCACATCTACCAGCATCGAGGAATCTACGTGGTCCCAGCCATCTGCAATGAAACCAAGAAGCATGCTGCCACACCTGAAAAGCAGGTTGTGAGGGCTTCATTGTCGCCATGTCCCACGTATCGGAAAATGGCTTGGAGCCCCACACTACTAGTCCCCACAGTATGCGACCAAGGAGAGCACTTTTTGTGGTGGTCGTGGTAGTTGACGTCGTAGATGTTGTGGACGTCGACGAGGTTGATGTTGTTGTGGACGTAGTGGTGAACGGCGGCTGTACACAGCACTTTGCTGTGCATTTCGCAGGCTCAAAGCCACTGTAGTACGTCGCTTCCTTGGGTCGGGCAGCTCTTCTCGAGATTGCAACAACCGCTCAGATTTCTGGGGTTTCCCGACAAGCTGCATACGCAGCAGTACCTTGGACGTACAATGGCTAGGGCTAGGGGACTCCCTTCCAAGTCTTCCAAGCCTGGGCGACCGACCGGGCAGTGAAGGGTCCTTCTCTGGGTCTTTGGTGATGGCGCACGCACGTGAAGTCTTCGAACTCGAATGTGTAGAGTTCAGGGCATCCGCCACATCGGCCTTGCTGCGGGAAGCGCGAAACTTGAGACTTGAACAATCCTACATGTTCCTGCCTTGGTATCATCGCACCCCTGCAGAGACAGGAAGTGGAGGTTGTAGCTTTCAGGACCACGAGACTTGCAGATTGCAAATTTCGAGAGCAAGTCCTGAACAAATCAGCAAAAACTGCGGCCATGCGATTGCAAACCTGCACCGGTCCCGCTGTCCTCAGAGCCTCCGTGGTCTTCATATGACTTCAGCAAGCACTTCATTGATTCCAGCGCATACCACTGTGCCTCGCAGACATCTCCAGACCCCACGGGCATCCAGAGGATTCGAGGGCCTTCAAGTTCACTTCAAGCTTGCACTGCGACCTCGAGGACAGGTCACAGTCTGCTTTCCTGGAAAGAGCAAACGGCAAGATAGCGCGTCACTTCAAGCGAAGGCACGTGTGAAGGACCGCTCGATCGGCGATGCTCTCCTTGGCCGCGGTCGTCCAACCATCTCAAAACATCAGCGCCTTCAAGACACCTCTTCGAGTGACAAGCCTGACGGGGATACGCTGAATTGCTGTGATACTATTTCACATCATCTCTTCACGATTTAATCCTCACGGAACTGTGTCTGCCCCGCGATGTTCAGCCCAGCTCATACAGGTGGGAAAATTGCAAATTCACTGAAACAGCAGGAATCAGCTGCAGACAATCGTGATGAAAGACCTGGTATGCTCCAAATTCGCTTCGTTTGTAGACAACCACCTCGAGCTATGTTTGACAAAGTGCGAGACGAGGTCCTGGTGTTTCCGTGTGTAGCACTTGCGGCTTTTGTTCTTCACTACCGGCCTCCAAAGTGGGTGAGCCTTGCACTTGAGATCGCCGCTTCGCGGCAAGCTTTAGGATTCAGAATTTAGTGTGTGGTTCATCCGTGATGTCATTGCCATGTATGTCCTCAGTGGTCACAGCCGGCCGGGACGACTGGCGTTCAAGCTGCTGGTCCGCGTCCCGAACCGAAGGCCGAAAGTTTCGAGCTGCGAAGTTGTCGTTTCCCCGAGGCCCTAGGCGAGGCAGCAGAGGAGTTGCCGATATCATGCTTCGTAATTCTGGAGGAGGTCTCAGTCACGAAGGTGGAGCATGGCTGGAGGGCGTTGTTACTGGGTCGAAGTATCGGCCCGGCACTGGGAACCTGGCTTTGATGCAGCTGCCGTAGGTCCCGCAGGACTCGATTCGATCCAGCGCCTTGCAGCCGCTTGCTGTTCAGGGCAGCACGCTGTCTTCGCCTATACTATATACTGCCTGTTGGCAGGCTGCTTCATCCATATCGACTTGAAGGGGCCGACAGTCGGCTCCGTCATGCTGGTGACCTGCTGTTCAGAAGGGCGGGGGTGCCATTCCCGCAGCTGCGAGAAACAACAAAAAGCTCGGGGCCCTGCTTTTCAGTGAATTATACCTGCGTAAGGAAATAGCTGTGGCATGCTGTAAATTCTTGAGGGCCAACGGCAACTGCTTTCCGCCTCGCCTCAGAACCTGCGTCTCATAGCTTGACGTCGACTCCTTGCAGCGCTTCTCGATGTCGTCATAGCGTTGAAGGAGATCCTAGTGGTGCTCGGGTGCACGCTACGGCACACACCGGCTGACCGCAGGTCTCGGCCCGCCTCCCAGTGCATGAGCTGCTTCATGAGATAGGTCCCCACACTGGAGCCATCGTGATGATCGCATCTGGCTGCCCAAGCCTTGGCTTCGTTTCTGCCCCTTCCAAAGCGCTTCCTTGTATGTGTGCAGGGTCGCGGCTTCCAGAGGCGCCTCTCTTGCATTGGAGGCTGCAAGTAGGCTCTCGCAGTCGGACGCACGTGCAGTCAATAACCTGGTGGCTCTTGGCAGTGAAACTGCGGGGGCCACGCGGGTCATGCGGCCGATGCGGGCCGGGGCCGAGCCTGGGCAGACTGAGAAGGGCCGTGGCCACGCCGGCCGAATCCTGAGGGAAGCACACGACGGGACGACACAGGACTTTGGAAATTGGATGAAATTTGGTCTTCCGTTGCGAGGTGCTGCTGCGGCCGAGCTGTAGCAGGACTTGATCGCCTGCGTAATCTTCCGGTGCTATGGATATCCAAGAGGAGAAAGTGATGGTCTCGTCTTGCAGATGGAGGGACCTTTCTCTTCTCGGCCAGGGACTGGAGAATGGCATTGGATTGATTCAAGCTTCTCCAAAGCGTGTGGTAGCCTGGGTCTGGTGAATTCTGGTGACGCTCAGAACTGACCCGACAGCCAAGCCGGAGGGAACGGCTCCCCAGCTTCTTCCCTCAAAGAGACGTGTTCCCCCATGCAGCGTGCAACTTCAGCACTTCTTTCAATGCGAAACCTTCGTGCAGCCCGACAACAATGGACGACGCTCTGATCTGCGCGAGTGATGGCCTGAGCTGTTTCACAACATGACGCACCCTCCAGACCCTGCTGCACGAAAGACGACAACGGTAAACTGCCGCTGCGTGTGACAAAAACCTGCGAAAGCAGCATTTTGGCCCCGAGCCTGCTGTGCAGCGGCATGCCTGGAAGAGTCACAACGCAGCAGAAAGGCAACAAAGGTGGGAATGACGACGAGTTTGTTGTTGTGATTTGTCCATCGCAACCGAGTGCCCCGCTGGTCTAAGATGCCCGGCTTGAGTGTCTTGTCGATAACTTTCAAAATCTCACTGAGAGGGCTCTGTAAGTAGGGCCCTCGCACCTCCAGGATAGCATGCGAGCATGGATACTTGAAAGGGGCTGTCGTGGCTGCTGCACCTTCTCTGACAACGATATCAAGGCAGTTGCGAGCGAGTCCAGGTAGCTGTCAAAGTGCCTTCGAAGCCATGCGGCAGCTTTCAACCACCTTCTTGCATGCTGAAATGTAGCAAGCCTTACATTCGAGAGGGATTGGGCAACTCCAGAAAACAACTCGTGAATCTCGTTCTTCACCTGCAGTCGCCATCTGCGTGGATCGAAGTCGAGCATCGGAGAGACTAGGAGGCTGGGAAGCCGCGCTTCCTCTGTGACCACCGCGTGCGTCTCCAAGAGCGAAATCACCACCCCAGAGCCGCGGCCGTGGCCGACCGGCCATGTCGGCGACGCCTTTTCAAGAGGAAAGTGCTTGGCCAAAGTCACGACCTATTGAGACGACCTGCGATTACGACAGCACCCAGAGGCCGGTACGTAATGTGGATCCGGCAAGTTCTCCTGGAACCTGCGTGCTGGCGCTGCGTGAGATCTTCCCAAGGCTGCAGCGCTTTACTCGTGGAAACTCGTGCCAGTGCGCGGCCTCTTGACCCCTGAAGTGAGGCAAAGCACGGCAAGGAGGATCAAGCCTGGCCAGGGCCACATTGGGGGCCCGGATCCCACAACCGCCCATGGCTCCGGCGGCCTCGATGCCTCGCCTTCATCGGCTGTCTGAATGCAGCTACCTGAAAAGGCGAGCCGCGAAGAAGACTACTAGTGCCCCCTCCGATCGAAACACGACGGGCCACCACTCACTGTACGTTGGAGACAGGGGGCTGCGCCACGCTCATCAAGAGGAAGCGCGGCTCGAGTGCTTCGAAACACCCAAGCAGCTGTAACCCAGAGCACAGGCAGATCAGCAGATCCAGTCCAGGCAGCGCGCCCTTGGACGGACTTCAAGAGCCAGAGCGAGCGAGAAAGAGAGACAGAGAGACAAAGAGACGGAGACACGGAGACACGGAGAGACGGAGAGACAGAGAGACCGAGACGGAGAGACGGAGAGACGGCAAGACAGCAGAACGGAGAGACAGAGAGACGGACAGCAGAGAGAGAGAGAGGGAGCAAGATTGAGAGAGAGCCAGCGCGACAGAGCCAGAGAGCCAGAGAGCGAGAGAGCCCGAGAGCCAGAGAAGGACGCAAAAGGAGAGAGCAGAGAGAAGGAGAGAAGACGAGAGTGACAGGGAAAGAGGTGAAGCAGTTGCGTTGACGTTGAGCTACACTGCATCAAGTCTCGTGATGATCCGTGCTGAGTGCCTTCGTGCTGGTCGTCAATTGCCAGACCAAGCGACTGCAGGGCTTGTCGAGCTTGGAAGCGTCAGAAGCCCACTAAATTATCGGATCGTCTGGGCTGCAGCACTTGACCCAGAAAGCTGCAAGGACTCATCCAGAAGACAGAGACTCTGACTCAACCTCCGAGCATCTCGGAGCTCAACCTATATATCCACGACAGAGGGCGAGTGCTTTGCTTTCCTCCGAATGTACAACAATGTTTCTCCTGGCCCCGGTGGCTCGATTCTACGATATTGTTGCCAGCCCCAATGTGGGCTGGCGACTGGCAGGTAGCAGACTGCAAAAAGTGCTGAGCATCGCCTGCAAGTTCGGATGCAGCTCGATGTAGCTGGAGAGGTATGCCTTGCAGACCTGCGTAGCATTCGCACTTTGCTAGCAAAGCCATGGCCGACATCCGTAGGGCCTCTTGCAGGAGTCGCCGCATTCGTCTGTCCAAGGATGGAACACCTTACATGCCACTCACCTCACAGTAGATTTACCAAGCATCGAACCGCAACAACGCAAAACACCAAAGTAAACACAACTACGAATTGATGCTGCAGGGTGAACTTAGCCTTAGCCTCCTAAAGGTGGATCAGTTCATGAAGATCAGTGCTTAGACATGTGGGAAGTGCTTTGTAATGTTGCCACAGCCCGTGCAACTGTAAAGCAGGGGTTGCTTGTAGCATTCAGCACTCGCGACGGCTTTTGAAGGGCTCAATCTTTCGAAGGAGGTTCTTCGATTTCTGAACCTTGCAGCCATCCCAGCAGGGGGTCTTCGCCCGAAAAGATGTGCAAACCTCGCTGGTTCGATTTCTCCTCAACCTGTTCCGCCTGCATACACTAATTCTTCTGCTGCCTGCCATCTTGATCGAAAAGCACAGAAACACTCACCAAAAGGGCAACACACACTTGTGCAATCCTCCCCACGTACACGCACACGCACACACACACACATTCAGAGCAGATACAAAGTGGCAAAGTCGCCGGACCCGGACGCCCTTGCAACGACAGCTCGGCCCGGGCACGCATACAAGCAGTCTTCGCCAAGACTTCATGCACCTCAAAAGGGCTGCTAGGCCGCACTTCTTCCGACGAGCACCGGCTGCTCACCTGATTGACCTGCATCTTCGGAGTCCCGCGTTGGATCAGCCTCAGATGTCAGCGTTCATCGCAAGAGTCCCACCGGCTGGTCCCCTGAGGCTGCAGACCTTGTCAGAGACACCTTTGCTCTGCTGGGCCGACTGATAGTTGCGAGCCGTGACACAGCGGCCTGCACGAAGTGCTCGAACAAAGCCTGGAGGCTGTCCTGCCGCTTGATGCCAGCAGCATCGCAAAAACCGAGGAAACTCGACTCAACTGAATCGCTGGCAATCGCAGGCGTCTCCTCGCGCGCGAAGCGCCGGAAGATCACCAGCAGCGGAAGGCCTGGGCCACGGGGAGTTCGTAAGCAATCCCCCCATAAGCTGTTATCAAAGTCTTTTTCGGAGTCTAGAGAATCCCCGTTCGGGCCGCTTCTAGCTGTTTTTATTGTTCTATCAAAGAACCGTCTTCTGGTCCCCAGTGAGGGGGTCGGACTTGCAGCGCGTCCAACGTCGGGGTTCTCCAAAGCACAGCCTGGCACCAGAGCATCACGACTTCCGGAGGCGCGTCGGAGCATGTCGGAAACGTGAGCCGGGAGTTCGGACAAGCACTTGCGCCAACCTCAGGTTTTCTCGGACCCCTTTTCAGTCTACGGATCTGTAGGCTGAGAAGCCGCACAGCTCTGCATGGCGATCGGTGCAGCGTGGGTGCTTCGCGATGACCTCAAAATCATATTCGCTCGGATCAGCTCGTCTCGCAGAGGAGCCCGAAGACAAGTTATTCTCTTGCGGGAATGACCAGGAAAAGCTCGATGTCAATGACCGTGAGGGGTTCTGCAGCGCTGACCTTCCAACCAGGTCGGAATTTACCAGCTGTGCATAACAGTGTTAACAGTCTCTTTGCCTGAAACTTCTTGACACTGAGTTCAGCCAGTATCCCGACGGGAACCTGGACGTGAGGCAGCACTTTCAGGGACACCAACACCTTGTGAAGCTGGGTTTCCAGCCCCTTCGTACTTCTCAAGCAGATTCAGCAAACAGCGGGTGCCGAATTCTCGCGACGAGTGGCTTTCGCATTCAACCTTAGTTGGAACGGACCTTTCACTGGCAGCTAAAGGCAGAAGGCCAGCTGTCAGCCCAGACCAATGCATAGACGAAGGTCCGGTACCTGGCGCATTGCATTCATGCTCGAAGGCCACGACAACTGTGCAGGAACGAGTCGGACCATGACAAGATATTCGACCATCGACGAAGGCACACTGCTGGAGTCCCTTCGACATCTTGGTTGTCGCACAGCCGCGACCTGAAAAGAATGAGCTCCCGTGTTCTGTGCACGCACCACTGCTGGGGAGTGGAGTGCATCACAAAGTCACAAGCAGAAACCACTTTTGCGCTGTGGTACTGTGGTACAACGGCACAAGGCTAAACCATGCTAAACCTAGAACCCATTCACAAAGGGTAAATCAGCAGGATTACATAGGTTCAGGGGGCGGCATCGCCAGGGCTGCCAAGACAAATCTGGTTGAGTGAAAAATGAGCCGGCTCCCGAGATGGTGGCCGATCGTGTCTGCGCATGTGGAAAAGTCGACCCCTGTGTTTTGCAAACGAGAAGCACGTTGGACCTGCATTTCAACGAGCACTGCTCTCGTCCAGCACGTTCATATTCCCACTTGTCAAGAAGGGTGGTGGGAGTTCTGACAGCGCGTGATCCAGTCTGGGCGAACTGAATCGTTCGTTGCTTTGTCTGGTCTCTTTGGCTAATCGAATCGGGAATTGACTCAGCAACTTGGCTCTGGGCTTGAGGTCTGGTCATGTTTCCCTGACGAATGCAGCAGTCTCATGTTTTGCATCGTGCCCAGGACTTGTTTTTTGTGTTTTCTGCACTGCTTCATACGTTTGACATGTCCGAAAGTAGGAGCCTTCTCTGGGGCGCACTTCCGCCCTGGGCCGAAAACACATGCTCAGGACATTTCGCCCCAGAGCACCGGAGCAGCGCATCCGTTCGTATCAGAGCATCCTGGGCCAACCATGATGAGGACAAACGGAGTGCCTTTTCAGTAGTCAGTACTGAAGCTTGTGACCTCCTGCTTGTAAAGTCTGCCGACTGGTTCCTTGTGGCCCCGCAGGCTAGGCTTTCGAGTCGTTTTCTGTTTTGGGCCTCCGTCGCAAACGGGTGGATCGCCCTATCCCGCCCTTTGTCAGGCCGTGAGTCGGGGGGCGTGGTGTTGCGATTGCTGGCGATTGTTGTGGTTGTAGTTGCTGAGGTCTTGCTGTGTGGGGCCTCTTAAGCTGAAGATCCTGTAGCTTACACACGTGAAGCCTTGCAAGCCTCGGTTCGCATCAGTCAGTTGGCAAACATGGAGTCAGTACGGCACGACGAGTCTACGTACTGTGCCCGGGACCACATCATTTACCATAGGTTCAAGCTCAGCTAACTGAAGAGCAGCCTCTTCGTTTGCGCTCGAATGCTAATTTGGAAGAAACTGTCGAGAATGGGATGGGGATCCACCGCATACGTGCTTGTGCAGAGGCTTACTGTCTGAAATTGGTTGTCCTTCGTTGTGTCTTGGCTGTGCGATGACTGTATCTTGAATGTTCCTTGGGTACGATTTGGGTGGCTTAAGTCCAATAACTCAATGTCCACCTTCTTCAAAACAGACTTCTCCGTGCACAAGACTGTCGGTGCCGACACAGAGAAGACAATCCTGTACATTAATTAGCTTGGCTTGTGACATCCTTGAAGCGTGATCAAAGAAAGCACGGTGCTCTCGCGGCGAGTTGGAAGCTATGGTGGCTCTGAAAGGCAGGGGTTGGAGGAAAAAGGCATTACGGGTACAAGATGCATCTACCGGGGTTTGGAAAGAAGTCACAGTCTGAGAATGAGGCAGCAGTCTGGCCAGGCATGAGAACGCAACCTGCCACGAACGCACGATCCCGGACAAATTCACTGATTCAGGCTGACGGCAACAGAGGCGGCAGCACCATGTGTGGGCATCGTCCTTGCCTTGCAGCACGAGCTAAGCAGGCCTTCGACCCAGCTCAGGTTTGCCGCCTGCTCTGCGTCGCTATCTTCAATGCGCTGAGCAGGTCCCCCAGGCCTGGGCAAAGAGAGGCAATCTGTGCGCAAATGATGTGGCACACCGGCTTCTGTGCATTCGGGCCTTCTTGCGGCGAGGAGGTGCTCACACCTGCAGCAACCATCCTCTTTTGCTTTCACTCATGTTCATGATTGTGCAAACAAGAAACTTGTCACAGCAACTCGCCCCTTATCAGCCTGCAAGCCACAGATCTGTCGCCAGGAGAGCAGCTGCTTGCAAGGTTCCCGCGGTACTCCTCGTCAGTCTGACGGTTCCAGTTGCAAGCAGCAGTCCGGACGGTAACCCCGAGGGCCCGTTCCCAGGCACAAAAGCACTACTGTAACCTGTGCCCTCACACGATGCCGCTCGAAACATCTCTTCCCAGACTGCCGGGACCGCTCTACTGTCTGGCCGTGGAGCAGTGGTACCCAGAGGCCCAGTCCTTTCATCACCGAGTCGTTGCAGGCTTCTTGCCAGGAAGTGCGACGGCACTCCTTGCTCATGGCAAGCCTCAACTGCAGGTAGGAAACTGACATCACCGCGACTGAGAGCCGAACATGACACGCACATTCCACGATCAAACACACGGTCCCTGAATCTTGAGTGCTGCTAAAGATATCTATTCCGATCATCCCGCTGCACAATTCACTGCCGCGAATTGAATGGAAAGCAGCATCCCGGCCTCTGCCAAGTCCTTCTGGCTGAGCATTGCCCGTAAAATATGATGCGCAACGGCCAAGTATTCCTGCACTTCGCGTTTCGAGGGCAAATTAAATACTGAGCTGCAGAAACACTGATATTTATCCTGCCGTGCGTAGGATTTCAAGAAACTCAAATCTTGCGATGTGTTTGTTCATCGTTGGCATCGCCGCAGTCGAGATCGACCGTCTCTCCTTAAAGTTAGTTGTTACTGTGGTTTCGGACGGTTCACATAGCACATAGTTCACAGGGCACGAAATCGATGGGCCTTGCCGGGGCGAGTCAGGACCAGTGCACAAAACTAGCACCACCCGCCTCCTTTGTCAGACACCTTTAGCACCTGCAATCAATCTTGCTTCCTCGTCCGTTACCAGCGATTGCTTCGAAGGCGTGGACAACCTTGCATCACTACCTTCACCTCATTTATGGTACTTGAGAGCCACGGGCTGGGACGAAAGCTCCAGCATGGGCAGGGCTGGCGACACGGAGCTCACACGAAGAGACACAGAAGCGAATTTCGGCTGCGGGCGCCGTCGAAGCTCGCGGCAGGAGCGGTTGTGATCCACCTTCTCCCCGAGAGCCAGACTCACACGTGCCCACACACTTGCGGTAATGAAGCCGCAGGAGCAAGCCCACATCGCAGGAGACAAACGATGCGGAGAACAACACTGGCGGGAGCAGTTTTGCTCCAACATGACAACAAGAGCAGTTTTGATCCAAGAGATTAACTCCTTGCCAGACAAAGACAGACTGTCATGTTGCGACATGTGAAGAAGGTCTTGACCCAACATTCCAACTCTTGGCAAAGACAGACAGACATGTTGCAGCGCGTCTAGAACGCTTGTACCCGGGAACATGTCAACAAGAGCAGTTTTGATCCAAGAGATTAACTCCTTGCGAGACAAAGACAGACAGTCATGTTGCGACATGTGAAGCAGGTTTTGGCCCAACGTACCAACTCTTTGCCAAACATAGACAGACAGACATGTTGCAGCACGCCTAGAACAAGACGCGCCCACACACTTGCGGTCATGAAGCTGCAGGAGCAAGCCCGCATCGCAGCAGAGAAAAGATGCAGAGAACAACAGGCGGGAGCAGTTTTCATCCAACAGGTCAAGAAGAGCAGTTTTGATCCAACAGATTAACTCCTTGCCAGAAAAGACAGACAGTCACGTTGAGACATGTGATGTTGCAGCACGCCTAGAGCAAGTATGTCAGCCACGCATGCACAACGTGGCCGATACGACCAGTATGAGCAGCACACGGGCAGCATCAGCCGACACGCCCAGGCCAGCATCAGCAGCATCAGAGGAGGCCTGTTTTCCCCTGGGCGTCTAAAATTCACTTACCCAAAACGACCGAAATCTAGCCCAAAACAGGCCCTTTGGCAACGAGGTTTTTCCCAGCTCCAGGTGGGGGATAGCCGAAAAAACCCACCAAAATGCACCCACCCACACGCCCCCACCCAGACCCCCCCGCTGATAACCCCAAGCTCACTTCGTGAGGTAATGAGCGAAGCTCCCGCACGGGGAGCTTTCGTGACAAGCTGAGAAGAGCTCTATATGCAGGCCAGCCGATCGGCAGTGCACCATCATGGCGACTTCCCACTGGCCCACTGGTGGGTCCTGCTCGCCGCGCACCTCACGCAATGATGTGCAAGTTGCGTCAGCGAGAGGCAGAAGCAGAGGCTCAGAGGCAGAGACCGTTTGCTTCAGGTACTGCGATGTCAGCTGAAGGAGCGAGTCGCCGTAGCAGCTCACCATCCTGGCGCTTGGCGCTTGGCGCTTTCGCCGGGGGCTCTGAAGCGGTGCAGTCCCTGGGAAAAGATGCCGAAGCTGCACAGATACTGCAGGTCCGTGTGCACTGGAACGTTGGGACATCCTGCACAACGTCTGCGCTTCGGGGGTGAAGGCAGCGGCTGCTTTGGCTGCTCTGCTTTGCCGACATCAACTGCATGGTTTGCAAAGTGGCATTTTAAGCTTCGGGCAGAGCAGCCACATCTGCGAGCCCAGACCTTCGGATGCCGTACGGGTCGTGCGTAGGTAGTCCAAGCACTCTGACTGAGGCCTAAACGAGTTGATGAGCCAGTCTGCACAGACTTTGCGCAGGTGGGTCCCAGCAAGCGCCGCGCAAACCTACAAATCATGGCGATGGTGAAACCCCCTGGCATCAGCGATCTTCTAGTCCGGGGCAGCGACGCCAGCCAGAATGACACATGCAGCTTCGCCAGCATCACTCTGAGACTGCAGGCCATGGCCTTGCTTAGAACTTCCCAGTAGTGTCGAAGTTGCACACCAGTACACAGCCGGCACCAACACAGGCCCCGTCCCAGAACAGTAAGCGTGAAGGGAGTGTGCTCCTCAGCACTCCAATTGCCAATTCACCGGAACCAGCGACAGCCTTCCACAAAGGATCCGACAGGCCGCAGGAGCAGTAACTCGGCCTTGATCCATTCAGGCCAAGATCATCCAAAGCTCTCAGAAGCTCTCGAGTCTCGAGCAATTGCTCCTCCATAATGCGTCAGCGACCCCAGCCTCGTATCGTGCATTTCCAAGCAGGGTTGAACCTGAGGTGAGGATAAGCCCTCCACCATCTGGATAGATGGGCCACGTTGTGCTCGACATCTGCAAAAGCGCGCCTTGGCATGGCTCCGACACACCGCGCCGACGATGTGAAGCGAAGCCCAAGGCTTTGGTCGCCTCTAAGACTCTAGGACCCTCGCAGAAGGCGACGGCCATTCTCTGCAAGGAGCTCCTGCACCTCTCGTCCGGCCGTCGGTGACGTCAAGTCAACTCCGAGCGACTTGTCAGCTGGACCTGGCTTGGCGTTATTCGCAGCTGCTGCATCATCGAGAGACCTCCAGTGCTGAGACGTAGAGGGCTCGGACTCGCCAGATGCCTATGTTGTGCTAGCATGTGCAAACGAGATCACTGCCCAGTAGTTCTGGTGCAGATGAAGCCATGGAAAAGTCACGATCCTAAGTGCGTGGCATTCGTCGCACTCCAACACTGTAACTGTTCACACATGACCTGCACACTTGCCCTCTAAGTCCAATGCAGGTGATAAACTGCTCAGGGCGTCCCACGGCCTAGGATTTGACTTCAACTTTGGCTGGTATGCTTTCGCTTACTAGATCCACCTGTCTATCCCATACCTACACACGTGTGACAAATCTGCTGAAACGCATATGCCGCCACGCATGGACATCGATCTTCTGCAACCGCTCTGAATGTGCTACGATGAACCTATGCATGCACACATGATAAAATGTATGTATACGCTCATGTCAACATGCATGTATACGCACACATATCGAGACAACGAAGCAATGCACAGCCATAACAAGATGCTAACCTGCTATTTTTACATGTATGCACATATCCAGACAACGAGACAACAGACAGACACAAGAGTATGTTGACCTGCGTGTGAGGCTGCTGGCACGACCAACAACGATGGGTTCTGCATCATGTCGCTTGACCTGTCACGAAAGTTGTGGCAATTCTGACGGCGGGCAGGGCTGCTGGCAGCATCCAAGGTGCAGAGCTTGTGCGAATATCAGTTCGATCTGTCTCTGCTTCGCGAACCCCAATGTTGGCAGTTAGTTGGGTGCTCTCGTAATCTCTGATGTCCCTGGCAGCGCACAGGCAACAAACCTGTGGAAGGGACACTGGCCGTTTCTGCACCGTTGTCTAGAACAGCTGTCCAAGGCAGTCTGAGCAACAAAAGAACTTTCCAGGAGCCTAGGGCTCTGCAAAGAACACTGCGCAGCCTCTCCCTTGAAAGGATTTTAAGCCAGAGGAGGGCTACTGTCTAAATGATTTTGCCTGAACGTGGCCGAAATGGTGTCTACCTTCGGGCCCTGCCTCGTTTGGAAGAGAAACGTATTGCATGGCTCAGCCGTACCGTCAACATATGCAAAATTATGAAGCATGGGACAAGTACACTAGCGCTGACAAATGTGGGAGCGTTCTGCAAACGTATGAGGAGTGTTGGAATATGCACGAGTTATGAAGGCCGTAACATGGCATCCACGGCACGGAGTTCATGTCTTCTATTGGTTTCTTCTGTTGAAACATTGAAGCATGATGTTTCGGTTGTATCCGTGTCCCACTCCCCATCCCGTCGGTTGGTGTTGCAAACAAAGAGCAGTGATGGTTTAACTTCGTGGGCCGGCCACGTCCACGACGTGTCACTCGGATTCTTTGCCCCGTGTTTTTATAGGCATACACAAGTTAGAAACCTTGCAATTGTTAGACTCATGCAGCTAAGTGATGAACCGAGCAACTAGTGGACCCGTATGTCATGTTCTTCAACAACCATGAGTTCCTGGAAGCGTGGGGCTGCGAAGACGTCCGATGAGCCCAGGTTTCTGTCACCGCATGAGGTTTTGAGGGCAGAAACAGCTTGGCTCAGGTAGTTCTTTGGCATCTGCGCCGCGGGAAGTACCGGCTTGACGATTCGCTTTGTAGGCTATGTCTTTCCGACCCACTGGATTCTGGACTGGAACATACGCGACCTTGCAACATTCAAAACGTTAGCTTCCGAAATTGCGGTACCACCGCTAAGTCTCCCTGGTTTCGCTGTAGTGCATCCACCAAATCTGCGAAAGTACACTAGTCCAGAATGCGCACCAAACTACCCTAAAGTCGATGTTACGCAAGCTCACTCGACTGAAGCGCAAAGTACCCTGAAGTTCAGCAGCGCCTTTCTCTCCACACAGCAAAGTGTGTCTTGAGCCAACAGCGAGGTTGGCAAAGCTGTTGGCAAAGTCTCTGGGAGAAAGGGGACGTGTTATTTTCACACGCCTCCTCGAGAGTAAAGTCCTTACTTTATTCTCGCAAAGTACAATAACACGTAAATGTGTACATGTACATATGTGAGCGCACCGAAAAGTTTTGCGCGGCAGCTGGAGAAAAGTGGCAACGAAGGTCTCCTATCTACAACCTCCCAAAAGTTGCTTTCCAAAAGAAAGTCGTGGTTCAAAGTAACGTGTGCGCACGGCACATCAAAGTGCAGCGTGGCGGTCGGCCCATTAAAGTGCAGCGACCAGTTGGCACCATGCCAAGCATCAAAGTGGATCCAGCCCAAAATGGGCCAAAAGTGATCCATGCATATGGCTCAACCCTTTGCAGAGGGCGAAAAGTAGCCAATGGAAGCCAGAAAGTCAAAGTCGAGGACGGGCAGCCACTTGCCACATCTCCCGTGGGACCTGGTCCCAAGTCTGGCTTTGGGTAGCTGCATTCCAAAGTCGGCGTTGGATAGGTAGATGGTAAAGTCTCCACCAAGGAGAATCCTCTCTGTTGAACATATTGTTCAGCTGGTCACACAGAAAGTAACCATCTCTACCCGGGTGACAAAGTATCACCGTTGACTGCAGCATGCAGCGCTGATCATCATTTGCAAAGTTGAGCAAAAGTTGCGAATCTCTTGGAACTGCTAGAAAGTAGTCCAGATAACGGCGGTTCCATACTTGAAAAGCATTCGTCAGGTATTGGAAATACCTCAAAGTTGGCCGGAAGCCAACGGTGCAAAGTGCACCGACATTGGGATGTCGAATACCAGATCGAAGCTGTATGCTGAGGCCGAAACTGAAAAGTAAAAGTGCACTCCTGGGGCTCCAGGACCAGTTCCAATGGCCCTCCGACCAAAAGCTGTCGGCACCAGAAAAGTGTAAGGATCCGCCCGAAAGTAGGGTCTGCATTTTCATATTCATCATAGCCACCGGAAAAGTTGTCCATAGCATAAAGTTGCAAAAGACCTGTGGTGAAAGTGTGGCCGGGACACCCATCAACATGGTCTGAAACACCCACTGAAAAGTCGTGGCTGCAAGGAGCACCTGCTCTGGCGGCGTGTAAAGTCCAGGATGCTGTCGCCCAGGGTACAAAGTCTGCAGAACCATCTCGGCATTCGGTCCACCAGGGTAAGGTGTACCTGTGTGCCAAAGTTGTTCCAGCTGCCTGCCATTCGCAATCATCTGTATGAAATCACTTGGGTAAAAAGTGATACAATACATAGAAAAGTTCGCTGGCGGCAAAATGCCTTGATCATCCTGAGGCAAAGTGCCTTCAT
Source organism: Symbiodinium sp. CCMP2592 (assembly GCA_905221615.1). Taxonomy (NCBI): domain Eukaryota; class Dinophyceae; order Suessiales; family Symbiodiniaceae; genus Symbiodinium; species Symbiodinium sp. CCMP2592. Next base: position 134,270 of record CAJNDT010006175.1, on the reverse strand, counting down.
TTTCGGGCCTAAAGTGTGGCGCCCAGTACTCATCCAGCTTCTTTGGCGCCATTTCAAAGTCTCGCTTTGCGCAAGAGTGTCACCCAAAGTGACAGATAATAAAGTCGCTCCCGCGACCTTTGTAGATCAAGGAGAACCAAAGTCTCCGCCAAAGTCAGGATCGGCAGGGACCTGTAATCCACAAAGTCACTGGCCTTAGCCAAAGTAATATCAGACAAAAGTCGCTTGATAAAAGACAAAGTCTCCAGCTCGTCCTGAAGACGCCAAGACAAAGTCTCTTGGCTCAGGGGATACAGCCGACAGTGTCCCCAAAGTCGCTGCAATCGTGTTGCAGAGGCACTTGGCAGATCAAAGTCGTGCACCAAGCGCACGCAAAAGTCGACCAAGACAACAAAGTCTCGGCGCTCCATCTGCGCATGTCCGGTTCCATCTGATAGGCAAAGTCGGAGTGAAACGGGCAACGCAGAGCGAAAGTAGCGACGAGAGTCGCAAAGTTAAAACCAAAACCCAAGACAAAACCCGAACACCCTGAAAGGGAAAGTCGAGTGGGCTTACATATGTACATTAAAAAGTGGTGCGTTCGCACCGGAGAATCACCATCGAAAAGTCATCCACCATCACGGTTTCACGGTTAAAAGTTTCTTCCTTTTCGGAACGGAGAAAACGGAAAACAGAAAGGTCATCTTCAAAGTTGGTTCCAGAAAATGAAAAATTCCAGCGACGAGCGAAAGTCGAAGACATGTCGAGACTGCACAAGCAAGCAAAAGTACATGTCCGCAAAAGTACATGTCCGCACAAGCATGAAAAGTACATGTCCGCAAGAACGTGATTCTCTCAGCTCTCAAAGTCTTCTTCTCTCTCATCTGGGTTCTTCTGGGAAAGATGATGAGTGGCAAAGTCCAACCCGAGACGGGGTGGCTAAACCTCAAACCCGAAAGTAGGAAGATGGCGGTGCAAAGTATCCTTCGCGATGTACTTCGTAAGGATATCTGCTGGGTTCAAAGTCCCAAGAACTTTCTTGATCCTAACCATACCAGAAGTAACGAGCTCTTGCACGTAAAGATATCGTAACTCTACATGCTTCGTTTTACGGCTTGCGCCGGAACGTGAGGCAATGCTTTTGCCAACGTTACTGTCTGTGAAAACACAAAGGTTAGCCTTCTGAAAGATCTTGCTCTCTTCCACCAAAGACCTCACGAAAAGCGCATCTGCAGTACCAGAGCCTATAGCATAAAGTTCTGCCTCTCCGCTCGAGAGGGCTACGGTGGCCTGGGTCCTGCTGTGCGAAAGTATATTCGCCCCGAGCACAAAGAGGGAAACTCCTGAAGTGGAGCGTCGGGTGTCGTGGCATCCTGCCCAATCGCTGTCAACAAAAATGTTGATATCTATTGCTTTGTGCTGCGGTGAAAGTGAGAGGGTTGGTTGCAGTTTCTGCTCAAAGTGCTTTGTCCCTGCCAGGTACTTCAAAAGATGCTTCACCTTTGCTTCGTGTTCTGTGGTTGGTGCAGAAAGTCCTCGGCTCAACTCCTTGACAGCATACATGATGTCAGGGCGCACGCTGGAAAGCCACAAAAGTTGGCCCACAGCGCGCCGGTAGCGCTTGTGATCCTCAGGGTCCAAAGGTTCACAGTCGAGCTGCTTCCTCAAAGCATCCGTTCCTGGCGCAAGTGCCTGCCGGCACTGTTTCAAACCGTAAAGCTCTAGCATCGTATCAATGTAGGATGGGCTCATTCCTACAGAGATGAAAGTGGAGGTGCGCTTCAGGTTGCGGCCTAGAAACGACGAACTCTGACCTTCATCCAAAGTACCTGTCACCTTAAGCAACAAGTCCTTCTGAAGATCCCGGATCAAAGTCGAAACATCAGCCCGCGAACCGAAAAACATCAAGTCATCCACATACGCCAGAACGTAAAGTTGCTTGCTGTCATGAACATAAAGGTTCGGGTCCGACTTCATGCGTCGAAAGCCGTTCTTCTCCATGACAGAGGCAAAGTGCTGCTGCCAAAGCTTAGGGCTGTGCTTAAGCCCGTAAAGGGCTTTCTTAAGCTTCCACAAAGTGCGGCCCTCTGGATAGAATTCCAGAGGAGGAATGACATAAAAGTCACCGTCGACCAGGGCATGAAGAAATGCCGTCGAAATGTCTCCGATCGAGATGTGCCATCCCTTCGCAACAGCCAAAGTCAACAACAGCCGAAGTGTGGTTAAGGACGGGGTTGAGGCGAAAGTCTCATCCTTGTCTTCCACAAGTTGAGTGTAACCTCTCCCCACAATCCTGCAGCGCACAGTCCCGTCAGGCTTGCGCACTTTAACCCACTTCGTGGAAATTGCAGACCGCAAAGTCTCCTCAGAGACCGACTCAACTGAGACTTCGTCGAAAACGTCAAAGTCACGCATCGACTTCATCTCTTTTGTCATGCCTGCAGCTTCCTCTTCACGTGTGAACTCGGTCTGGTACCAAATGTGCGGATTCTCAAGTGTCTTCATCAACAAAAGTTCTTTCTCATCTTGATTCACCGACACCGGTACTTCAAGGTCCTGCTTCGTTGTCACAGCAGAGACACGAAAGTCACACACGCGAAAGCGCTTCTTGGTCTTCGCAAAAGTTACGCTGGCCATTCTCTGCACCTTGCTTGTCCCAACAGGCAAAGTCTCCGACGTACGCTTTGTCGGAGAAGAAGCAGACGCCTCCTCAAGTCGAGGCCTTGTAGCCGCAGGTTGCGGTAAAGCTGCTTCTGTTGAGGACCGTGGTTGGCCCTGTGTCTGCTGGTCCAAAGTGACGTGTGGCGGCTCAAAAGTGTCACGGTCAGGAGGCGTAGCCAAAGACTCCAAGTCCGACAAGTCTTCTCTTGGCGGCACCGCCTCTGGCTCAACACCGCTAAAGTCGTCACCAAGCAAGTCTTCAACTTCTTGCAAAGCTTCTGGTGCAAGTGGCTCAGTCGACTCGTGCTGCTCAAAGTTCGAAGGTCTGCTGCTGTCGCCTCCTCGGACCGCTTGGCTTGAGGAAAGACAAAAGTGTCCGTCTCAGCCTTCGAACCGGTGGGGTCCCAAGGGCGCGCAGAGATCGACTGCAAAAGTGCAAGGTCGGCTTGCCGGGAGGGCGGGTGGTGCTTGACACTGCGGGTCTTGAAGACTCCAGTGGCGTCAGCAACAAAGTGCTGATCAGACTCAGTGTCCTTGCCAAGCCAAACACCAGGCACAAAAGCTGCACGACCCTTCTGCGGATGCGGCTTGCGGAAAAGTACTGTCTCTCCAAAGCGACAGATAAAGCCAGCATATTTCTTACGCCAGCGCCGCTCAAAAGCCGTCGTTCCTTCCGCGTTGCAAAGGTAACGGTTCACAAGCCACTGCGCGTGACGAACCAGCCAAGTAAACAAAGCTGAGTGCACCGAAAGGTCAACGTCGTAGCGCTCAAGGATCTCAAGGCGCAAAGCCTTGATCTGTCCGTACAAAGTGGCTTGCATGTTACCCACGCTGCCTTGCGCTTGCTTCCAACCGACGGGCGTCTTCCGAAAGGAAAGTTCACCAACCTCACCAGTGACAGAAGTTGCAATAGCGAGGAGGGCGGGTTCGGGGTCCGCTTGCAACACACCGAAAGTTCTGCCCGTTTCAAGCACAAAGCGACGAAGTTCAGCCTGTGAATAAGGTGTGCGGGCCTTGGTGGGGATCACAACAGAAAGTGCCATGCCCGAAAGAACATCGACAACATTCAAAATCGGGATCTGTTCCTCACCAGGCTTGTCGCCAAGAAAGCTAAAGTCCATCTGCAGCACAGGCTGCTTCAGGGAAAGTCTGCGACTCTTAGCCTGCTTGCTCTTGGAACGCACACAAATTTCACACCAGGGCTTAAAAGGCAAGTGCGTCAACTCGTGTTCAAGCCGCTCCGTCAAAGTTGGCTCGCCCGGCTGTTTAAGTCCGCGAGGGCGATGCGCAACGTAGTCCGGAGCTTCCGGCTCGCACTCAACAAGTTGCAAGTCTGCCTTCTCAAAGCAAGTGGCTCCGACAAAAGGAGAGCTGATCAAAGTGGCGCCGCGCTTGCGCCAATTGTCAGCGTGCCAAAAGGGCACTGCCTCCGTGTCTGGCCTCACAACCAAAGTCATGCGACCGTCGCCAAGCTGCTCTTCAAAGTGCGGATCCTCAGGCACAAAAAGTGTGGTCCGCTGTTCGTAGTGGACACGCACCCAGCAAGACGGAAAGTCAAGCCACAAGTCGTGCGTGTACAGCTGGCCTGTTGCCGGGTCCTTCTCCAAAAGTTGTTCAAGCAAAGCCTTTCGAAAGTCTTCCAGCGTTCCTGAAGAGGTCTGCTCAAGGCGCAGACGGAAAGTGTCCTCGGTGCTTTGCTCCTTGAGGCCTTTAGTGGGTTGCTTGAAAAGTGGTTGTGGGGCCTCTGCTAAAGGTTCCTGCTGCTGTTCAAGTGGTTGTGGTTTGCGTGCAGGTGTGGGTTCAGGTAAAGTTGTCTGTTTTCCAACCAGCTTGCGGCCAGTGGGCTTGGAGGAAAGTTTAAAAACAGTCTTGCCAACAAAACGTTCAGAAGCTGGGCCCTTTGGGTTAGCTACCTTACGCCAGTTGTCGGTGAAAGTCTCTTTTCTGCCATCTGCGTACTCAAAGTAGGTTACGCGTTCGTCTGAAAGGTCCTTCAGTTCTACAGGGCGATCTTTCGTCCCTTCGGGAGAAAAGAAAGTAGCTCTCGCTCTTTTGTGTATGCGGGTCAAAGTATTACCCGAGAGCTCCCATTTATCAATGTGATACTGGACGACAGGCTTAAAAACTGGGGCCACTATGGTACCTTGGGCGCTCTGTGTGTGAAAAGTGTTACACACAACCTCAAACTCTTCCCGGTTGAAAGGTGCCAAAGTGGGCCTCAAGAAAAGAAGTGAACCATGCCTAGTGATGGGCACCTTGTGTCCATCCGGTGTTTCCAAAGTGTTCGCCTTCTTAGAAGAAAGGTTCACGTCAAAGCCTGACCTCAAAAGTCTGCCAACGGACACCACACAGTAGGGAACGTCGCAAACGTAGAAGTGTAAGAAACAGGGCTGGCCCTCAAAGTCAACCTTCACAAGTCTCCTTCCAAAGACCGTCAAAGGCTGACCTGAAATGCTCCTCAAAGGTGGAGCCTTACCTGTAAGTGGCAGAAGTGGCCACTCTGAGGCAAAGTCCTTCGGGCAACAGTGAGTTGCAGCACCTGAATCAAAGAGGATCCACGGCTCGGTGTCCTCCAAAGTCGAAGCAATCAAATGCTCCTCCAAAGCAACATCCTTGAAAGTCGTATTCAAATTCTGAAGATCAAGATCCCCAACACTGAAAAGTCGTTGGTTCTCTTCCGTGCGACCATTCAAGGAGAAAGTCTCAAGCGGTGCCATACAGGCCGTAGGCTCAAAGTTCTCACACTCTCCGAAACCACCAAAGCTGAAGTCTACAACTCCGTTCGTCATCCCATCAACTCTGAAAGTGTTCCCCAAACCAAAGTTGCCGAGAACAACAGCCGACATGAGCAAAGTGCTCGGGCTGATGCTTGCTTTAGCCTTAGGCTTGGCTTTGGGGGTTGAAAGTCCAGGTGGTCCTTGCAAAGTCACAGCCGACAAGGGCAAAGTTGCCGCGCCGCTTGACGAGGAAGCCTCTTCCTTGGGCTTCGCCAAAGTTTCGGCCTTCGCCGAAGGAGCAGCCTCTGAAGGCCAAACTTCTGAAGTAAAGTCCGAAGACCAACCCCAAGGGTCAACATCCCAGGACCAAGCATCCCAAGACCAAAGTTGATCATCCCAAGTCTGATCCCAACTGCTAGGGTCGTTGTAAAGTTCCGTCACCGCGTTGATCGCCCAATCGGTCCAATCAGACCAATCGTCCTCACCAAAGTGAGACCAATCTCCTGTATCCTCCGACGGGTAAAGTTCTTCACCTTCAACAGCTGAAACACGGTAGTTAGGACAGTTGCTCGAAAAGTGACCTGTTTTACCACACGTCCAGCAAACCGAAGTAGAGCTAGAAGTGGCCTTTCCTTTTCCTTTTCCTCTTCCTTTTCCTTTCATCATAAAGTTCCAATGTTGTCCTCCTTTTCCAAACGACTTCGAAAAGTCCTTTCCTTTTCCTTTCCCTTTTCCTTTCCCTTTTCCTTTTCCTTTCTTTCCTTTTCCTTTCTTTCCTTTTCCTTTCCACAAAGCTGCCGCTAAGGCACCAATGTCCATGGGAGCCGAAGCTCCACCAGCAAAAGTTGCATTCGCCGAAGATTGTGCAACTGGGTTCATCAAAAGTCGTGATCTGTGATACTCAAGGATAACTTCTCGAACCTGAGCATAGGTAGCCAAAGTTTGGGCATTCAACCTAAGGTGTTGTTGTAAAGCTCCAGAGGTCTTGTTCAGCAAAGTTGCAACAAGAACACCATCAGGCAAAGGTTGTCCTGCTTGTCGTTCGTACCTACTCTTGATTGTTTCCCAAACGTTAAAGTCCTGTTCAAAGGTGGCTGGGTTGAACTTAAAGTCCAACAGCTGCGTCAAAAGTGACGTGCTTCGCGTGGCTCCTGGCAGCGAGAACTTCTTGTAAAGTCTTCTCCATGTCTCAAAGCCGTTGCTGTCCTCGTTCTGACGAACAACAAGTTTCGCCGAATCTTTCACAAGTTGCGAGATCAAGTAATGTAGTTTTCGGGAGAAAAGTACTCGGTTGGCGGTCTGTTCCGGATCTGCATCACCTGTGTCCAAAGTGACTGTTAGATCAGCATCTGTAAAGTCACCTTGCGCTGCCGTTCGCATTTCGGCATTGTCCATCAAAGCCACAGCACCTACCTCGAACATCGAAATGTACGCTTTAAAGTTCCATGACCATTCTTCCCAGTCTGCTGGGTTCCCAGAGAAAGTCTCTGGAAGAGGAAGCCGAAGCTTTCCTGTAAAGTTGTCTTCACCTCCTAGTGCCATGTCGTTCTACCAAAGTTCCGTGGAGCTTTCAGCTCCGCTACCATGCGAAAGTACACTAGTCCAGAATGCGCACCAAACTACCCTAAAGTAGATGTTACGCAAGCTCACTCGACTGAAGCGCAAAGTACCCTGAAGTTCAGCAGCGCCTTTCTCTCCACACAGCAAAGTGTGTCTTGAGCCAACAGCGAGGTTGGCAAAGCTGTTGGCAAAGTCTCTGGGAGAAAGGGGACGTGTTATTTTCACAAAATCACAGACCACTCCAACATACATACATACACACATACATACATACATACCTACGTACATAAATAAAAATAAAAAACAAATAAACAAATAAATATGTGTATATATATGGTACCCCCAAAAAAATCCACACTTTCTTGCTCTGTCTGGAGCTCTTCGTGTGCAATCCTTGCCCGTTTGTTCTTCATGTCGTTTGTATGTCTGTCTTCCCACGTGAATACCCCAACATTTAGCAGACACACACACACACACAGACACATACACAAGGTGTTAAACTTTGGCAGTACTGTGGCCTGGATTGAAACTGGATTGAATGATTGAATTTCAATCCGAAGCCGGCTTGGATCCGGGCCTGGATTGACATTCAATCCTTCAATCCAGTTTCAACCCAGGCCACAGTACTACCAAAGTCTAACGGACCTTGTGTATGTGTCTCTGTGTGTGTGTCTGCTAAATGCTGGGGTACTCACGTGGGAAGAGAGATCTGCGCTTGTTGGCGTTATTCGGAAAGAACCCCCTCCAATAGGACTCAAATAATCCGAAAGAGCCCTTCCATTCCACAGCATTGCCTGAAAGCCCTCGGTTCCCACATCACCTACAATACCATGTATATGCATCAGCTTTTGTAAAGACTCAGATCCCAAAATCATAGATCGCAAGGGGTGTCCCGCTAAGGTTTTGCAAAAACTCAGAACCCAAAGTCACAGATCGCAAGAGGTGTCCCCCTAAAGGTTTGTCCCAAAATCACAAATCGCAAACGGTGTCCCTCTAAGGCCCCAGAATCACATATCAATCCTCTCCCCTCCCCTGCCCTTCCTACCTTCCCATCCCTCTCCCCTTCCCTCCCCCTGTCTCTTGTCACCTCCCCACCTCCCCCCCTCCCTTCTCAACCACACTGGTCAATATAAAATTTGTATAACCCCTGTGTAGAGAACGTGTCGAGACTCCTAAACCCTTTTATATTCTTTATAGAAACCTTACAGATTCCCTTATAGATTCTTTATAGAAACCTTACAGATTCCCTATTTAAAGACCCTGTCGAAATCCTTTCTATAGCCCTTATATGGAGCCCATATAGAAAACCATAGATTCCTTATAGAACCCTTATAGATAACCTATATAGAAACCTTATAGAAACCCCTCACAGATCCCTTATAGAACTCTGCTATAGATTCCGTTCCGAAACCGTGTGGGTTCCCAAAACAGCGGCCTTATGAAACACCTTGAAGAATCCCTTGTATGGAAGGTTTTTTGTTGAAAACCCGTACAGCTTCCTCTAGAACCGTATAGATCCCATATATAACGACCTTATGAAAAACCCTTATACAGCTCTGATATGGAGCCGTTCCAAAGAACCCTTATGAGTTCTTTCTAGAAACCCTATGAATTCCCTACCGAGACCTTATAAAGATCCTGTATAAATCCCTTATGTGGAGCCCTTGTGGAGAATCCTTTTGGATTCATTATAGAAGTCCTTGCATTGCAGAGCCCCATCGTAGAACCCTATGGGAGCTCCCTGTAGATCCCTTGTATGGAGCCCTCATAGACAGCCTGTATAGATCCTTTTAGAAACTTTATAGATCCCCTATATAGAGACTTACAAAAGCTCCTTATAGATCCACAAATGGAGTTCTTTATAGAGAACTTTGAAAGATCCTTGACACGGAGCGTTCATAGACAACTTTCATATATTCCTTATGAAAATTAATAAATTTCCCCTCTAGAAACCACATAGAAGCCCGGTATAGATCCCTCATATGGAGCCCATGTAGAAACCCTTTACAGATTCCTTATAGAAATCTTATAGATCCTCTATGTAGAGACCTTATAGAAACCCATTATATACAGAAACTACAGATCCCCTACAGAGAGACTTTCTAGAAACTCATTATGGATCCCTCATATGGAGCCCTTATAGCAAACCCGTTTATATTCGTTATAGAAACCTTGTACATCCATTGCCACCAAACCCGTTAGAAACCCCTTGTAGGTCCCTCATAGAAAGTTCTTTAGATTCCATACGGAAACTTTGTAGATCCTCTATATAGAGACCTTATAGAAACCCCTGAAGGCCCTTATATCTTAGTTATTATAGAGAACCCAGATCTTCGTGGTCAATGTCGATGCCGGAGTATTTGCGTACTTGGTTTTTTTCTCCAACATGCCATGAAAATATTACATTTTTGTGTCATACCCATGGACTGACATATGCAAGACAATATACATGTCAGGCCGGCAGTTATATGCTATGGAAGAGTGGTAACTGTGGTGCACTGTGTCATTAGCTTCACGGATTGGCCTGGTGGTTGTTTGGACAAAGAACCCCGGTCATTGACGCGTTGCCCATGGGTAAGGTAAGACCTCATACCTGAGGACCATATCTGATGTACACATGTACAAACTAGCAACCACAACCTTCTGTGTTGCAACATTCATATAGAAAATTACCCTAGACCAAATGCAAACTGTTGCGTATCTTATTGACAGAGGACAGCATATCATGATGTATGGATGCCATATCCAGTCTTTGACATGAGACTACGAATGCCAGGAATCTTCTTGTGCATTACTTTCCTCTCACATCGAAATACATCGAGGGATGGTACATTTGTTGTGACCAGTGGCGTATGACGACCGATATCAAATGTAAACAGGCGCAGAGCAATATCCTGCATGCGAGCGTGACGGGATGCGTGGACGAATCTGAAGCTTGACAATTGTGCGTTTAATTCTATGTCTGAATGAGTGGGAAACTTTCTGAGTTTCGGTTTGTAGAATGCGTGATATGGCTATGTAGCATTTAGCTAAGCTTTTGATATTGTCTATATAAGAAATTAGCTAAATAGACCCTAAAGTCACGATCGTTGTGCCATCGTTTGTCTCCATCGCCGATCACCCGATGTCAAGACACCACATTGTCGTTGTCTTTTTCGCTTCAGAAGTGTAGTCGTGCTTGATTGTATTCGATATTCCTCCCTCTGTAAGTTTATGCTTTGTGTCCATCACCCGTGTACCATACGCATAGAGACATACATGAGGGTTCACACATATTGCATATACATGGTATTGTAGGTGATGTGGGAACCGAGGGCTTTCAGGCAATGCTGCGGAATGGAAGGGCGCTTTCGGATTATTTGAGTCCTATTTGAAGGGGTTCTTTCCGAATAACGCCAAAAAGTGCAGATCTTTGGGGGGGAAGCATATATATATATATATACAAACCCGTACACTCTATAACGACATAGCTTGTTGCTCTAGCGTCAAATTGTCTCTAATCTAGCGCCAACATTGGGATTAACATGGATTAACTAGCCCTAGTTCGGGCCCCGCCTCATTCCGAAGAGCAACAAGCACGCTCCGAAGATCACTATGGCCACCCTACTTTCCAGTCTTCAACCGCGCTGGCTTGATTGTGGGAACGAATGCCAGCAAAGCGCATAGCATGCAAACGGCCGTCTTCTGTGTTGCAGATCCAATCTGACCAACCTGGGGCTGCAACTTTCGCTCCGGGGCATCCGCAACCTGGACGAAGTCCAAAGCAGTTAAACGCTTAAAATGAAGTACTGGCCATTGTTGACACGAAGACACAGGCATATCATGTTAGCAGAAGCAGTGAGCCAATCCTTGCAAGTCCACAAGAACTCGGATTTCAAGCTGCATAGATTTGCATCGTCCGGCCTGCTCAATTTGCTGATTGTCTTCCTCGACTTCCCTGGCATAGCTGTCTCTCCACAGCTCTCCAAATGAGACAGCAGGGCCTCACAGGCTTCTGCTGTTTGCCGACGTCGAGCCTGCTCTCTTGAGACAGCTTCTGTGTAAACGTGTTGTTGGTTTCTTCTGGGTGATGCCGTACCTGCCCATGTCCGGGTGGACATCCACGCTACCGGGCAGCGGTAGGTCCGCAGACACAGGCATCGAACCTCAGCAAGACCAGCCCAGTTGCTGGTGGAGGGCCTTTGCAACCACTGAGGCGCGGCGTTTCCGGTGTGGCCTGCGAGCTCATCATGCAAAGGTTCAGTAAAGCTACTGTTGCAAAAGCACTAGCTAACCAAGGCTACCAGCTTATAAAACTGGGATTTACACTAGATGAGCACGACAACGACACGGGGTTTCAACAAGATCTCCGGCAAATGTCGAAAACGCCCACTTTGAATCTGCTGCATCTTTATGTGATCCATCGAAGACTCGATCAAGGCTGTTGGACGGATCAGCTCTTAAGACTTCCAGGACTGTGGCCTGAATCGACTTAAATCTTTGTCTCCAGACCCTGGCCCAAAAAAGCCCGGACCGGAAACCAACCTTTCCTTCCATGGCTTCCATGTTCTCGAGGAATGTCACTAACAGCTTGGACCGGACACGACTTCCGAACCTTTTGAAATGGTAGGCGAAGGCGATTTCTCTCAACTCCTCCATCTACTGGTCTGCCCGGAGTACGGAGCCTGGACGTGGGAGCTCCTTCCTTTGCAGGTTTTGTTGCTGCCTTCTAGTCACGACCATGAACGGTTTCAGGAAAAAGCACCGTCCTCCTTCGGCTTGTCTGCTGCATGCCGCCGCTCTGCTGCATCCCGCTTATCTTGCGCATCCCGCTTTTCTGATGCATCCTCGGGGTGCACACATGCCATGGCCGCCATGGCCAGGGCGGCTGGGCAGCTGCCACAGCAAAGCGGGGGCCCTTTGCGTAAGTCGCCCGCAGGTCCAGCTGCGCCGCCTGCGCCAGCTCGGGCCTCGTGCTGCTGCGAAAGCCACAGTGCAATAGCAATATCCGAGCTCCCAGCATAGCCGTTCTGCTGCCCTTGCTGCGACTGTACCTAATTCTGTTGCAAAGGAACGGGCAGCAAGCACCAGGTTTAAGCTTGCTGCAAGATGTGTACAGAGGAGTTGGGGGCCAATCGCGTCGGTTCCTGGCCCGCCTCTGGCGCTTAGCCTGCAGACTCCCCAGATTCCCCTCGCCCCAGCGCCTAAAAACCCCACACTATCGTGACTAGTGCCCCCCCCCCCCCCACTGTTCGTGACTCTTTCTGCAGCCCTGGTTCTGGTGGCGGAGCCTCGCCTCTTGGGAGATCCAGTGCTGATACACCACGTGCAGCTCCTCTTTAAACAAAGGCGCAAACTTTCCCCCATTTTTCAATCGGCAAGAGCTCATGACATCAGCGGTTCTCTGTCCTGCAAGAGCTCCAAGACCAATGCCTTCTTTTGCCAACTTCGCCAGACGATCAAAATCTTTCATGTTCCGGGTGAGCAGGCCTGGTCTCCGCTGGCCAGAGCAGCCTCACAACTTGCGTGGTGTTGGACCAAGCCCGATCTTTACAAATCTCGCACATGACAAGGTGATGGCCAGAGCAGCATTGTCCAGCTCAACGGACATGCGGCGCAAGCCCTTGGCAACCTTGCGGGAAAACATGAACCAAGGAATTCGAGTCTTTTCGAGCACTGTGCGACGCCGCGAATAAACTGCCACTTCATCCCAACATCTTCATCTTCTTGAAACTCAGAAACGGTCCGGAACCTGTCCGGATTCGGAGCCGCTAGCAGCTCGGCATCGGTTCGAACCGGTCCCGAGCAGCTCCCAGCCGTTCCCAAACAGTTCCGTTTCCGCACGGCTCCGAACCAGTTCCGAACCCATTTCGCAAACGGGTATATCTCGGACCTTCCGAGGTGACGCAGAATCACATCACAAACAGCTGTTAATCAAACCCTGCGCACCAAATTCCCAAGCAGGTTTCCGGCCACTTTCTACTAATTCTCGAGGGCCTGTCCGCAAACAGGTTTCGCTCCGCCGATGTTGCTGGTAAGATGTTTGGTACAATTTGGGAAGCATCGGGAACAGTTTGGGAAGTGTCCGGGAATCACTTGGGAAACATTCGATCGGGAATTGTTCGGAACAGTCCGGAACCGATTCGGAACTTTTCGGAATCCGGCCAACACGATCCCTCCCTGAAGCCTGCCATTCAGGAAAAGGACCAAGGTTCGGACAATGCTGGGAGTTCGGAACCATTCGGAACTTGTAGTTTCGAACCGGTTCGGAACGATTCCAAGCTGGTTCCGAGCCACTTCCGAAGAGTTCCAGGACCGGTTACGAAGCTTGCTCCGATCGTTCCGGCGCCACGATGCTGTCGGCTCAAGCTTGCAAGATCGTTAGTTCAACTGGAGGCGAGACTGGCTTCTTTCCAGCGTCTCATGATTTCTTCTGCAAGCCATCCGGGCATCATAGTGGCATACTTTCCTTACACGAAACCATTCCTTGTGGCAAGCGGACTTGAATAGTCTGGTTGAGTCGGACGTTGAGGTCCTCCTCGTCTGTTCCGTGAGCAGAAAGGTTCTCGTACAAAGCCCGTCCTTGGCCAATCGGGTTGGTCCTTCAAGCATTTTCGCTCGGAAAGAAAATCTCGTTCATCCGATTTAAGAACACGAACTGAATGCAATGCAATACTTGCAGCACTCTAAATCAAGTGCAGAATGCCTGGTTTGCGAATTGAGATGGAGAGCACAAATCCTTCAAAGCTCAGCTCATGACTGCAAATTTAACATCGATCGTTCTAGCTTGACGAACCGTTCGACAGTTGAGCACAGCTCTTTTCGCAAAAGTAGCAGGCTTGGCACGCGAAGATATAGGAAAGGGTCCGAACCAGATGCTAGTTCGGCCACTGCATCCAGAGTCCTATGATGGTGAGATGGGTACTAGCGAGTGTTCAACCAGCCTGTGTCCACGTCTGCTGTGGCTGCCCGGCATGCGACGTCAGCTTTTGTTTGACCTCAGGCAACGAAACGACCTCGTCACCTTTCGATATAGCGTGATGCATTGAGATCCAGCTGATTTCTGATCCGACAGCACGAACCTACTGCAGGGCATGTAGTGTCCCCACCCGTGGTCGCATGACTAGGGCATCGGTTCCTCTGAGCACAGAGGTGCTTGTCGCTTGCCACCAAGATGAGACCAGGGCAGCATGCTTTGAGAAGATGGCATTGAGTAGATCCACAAAGGCCTTCCGGATCTGATCTCGCCTAATTACTCGTCGCGCCTTTATTTGCCCGGTGTCGGCCTCGCCAGACACCAGATTTGCCTATGCTGGATGGCATGAGCTCATGAGCATGCTGCATGGGACTCGGATAATGACCACGTCCAAAGCCGAGAGACCACAAGGCGGCCCGGAAGCACGTGCGGTTTGCTGCTTTGGCCTCAGTACAATCACCAGTCAAACAAGCGGAAGGCGATGTCCTGTCAGGCTCCAGGCTTTGTTTGCCCTTCAAAGTGCCGAGGTCCACCAGCCAGGAATGCAATTCGTAACTCACCTCTGCCGAGCAGGTTATTTCCTTTGTCACAGAGAGGCTTGTGCGGCAAGTACTCATAACTGTGAAGTCCAAGCTGCAGGGCCCGGAAAAGAACGGGAATATTTTACCCGTTGGGGAAGCAGGACAAGGAAAGGATTCTGCATCTCAGGTTCCGCTTCTCGCGTTTGAGAGTTGCCTGTCTGGAGTCTTTGGAACTGACGCTCTTATTGAAGTTGTTCAAGTTGCTTTTGTTTCGAACGAACTGATCAACACAGCATGCAGCTTCCTCTTGGCTGTAGGGTGTGCCACCCGACGACATCATCTTATCTCAGCTTGGGGCATCTTTTGCTGCTTGGGGTTCCGTTGATTACCTTTTCGGGCTGAGGGTTTGCCACCCGACAGCTTCTTTTAGGGTTTCGGGCTTGGTTGTAGGTTTGCTGGCAATCATCACCCAACATCTTCCTTCAGATTAGGGCTTCTTTTGCTGTTTAGGGTTCCGATGGGGTTTGCCACCCAACATCTTCTTTTAGGGCTTCGGGCTTGGTTGTAGGAATTGCCACCCAACATCTTCTTTTGGGTTAGGGCTTCTTTTGCTGTTTAGGGCTAGGGCTCCGTTGACTACCTTTTCGTGCTGAGGGTCTGCCGCCCGACATCTTCTTTAAGGGATTCGGGTTTGATTGTAGGGTTTGCCACCCAACATCTTCTTGTGGGTTAGGGATTCTTGTGCAATTTACGAGTAGGGCTAGGGTTCCGTTGACTACCTTTTCGGGCTTAGGGCTTGCCGCCCGACATCTTCACTCACCCCAACTTCGCACATCAGTCACAGAATTGATTCCGACAACTCCTCGCGTGCCTCCGGAGGTGGCACTGGATGCATCTGGCAACGAGCCAGAATTTGGACAGTCATACTCGTGCACCTGCTTGCGAGGAGCCTTTCCAGCAGGCACCTCCGTCCGTCACCCATGGAGACGCTTCCACCTGAAATGGCGACACAAAAACTTGAGGCACTTTAGCAGACTCTAGCAGTGGAAACCGAGAGGCCTGTGCAAAGCCATAGCAGTACGGTAAGTTGCAAACAGAACAGCGTACTCTTCGAAATCTGGCTGTATGATAGGCTTCTAGGAAATCTTGGCAAACTCAACGACGACCATTGATGCAACGTGATGGAAGAAGACTTGCGCCAGCGGCTGTCGGAAGCTGATCGGCAAGTCTGTGGGGTCGCGGTCGTGCCTGCAGAACCTGCACTACTATAGTGTTAGTTACTAGCCGCACTGTATTACGGTGCTGCGGTTTGCAACTTTTCGGAGTTGGCACCGCGCTTGGCGTCCTATGCACGCCCGTTGTGCGTGGTGTCCCTGCCGATTTGGGTGGCCCCGACGCACCGCCTTTGGCGGAGTCGGAACGTTAAACGTCTAAGTCTAGGTTCTGCGAGCTTCAACATGTGCCGGCACATGACACTTGCTGACAGCTGTACTTCTTAAAAGAAACACGGCAACGACATTCCACGTCTGCATCTCAGGAACCCTCAGTCTTCTTGCAGCCTGGCCCGAAGCCTCAGTTGTTGCGACACAGCCCGAGAGCGCAAAGCGCGAAAGTTTGGGAGAGCGCGGAATTCTGGAAATGGAGTTCCCTTGCGGCTTTGCATTGGCTGGAAGCTCCGACTGAGCCTCCGTACTTCTGAGCCTCGTCCTCGGCCTTTTGCCGCAGCAGCCGCTCCTGTGGCAGCCAGCATCCCTTTTTCCGTCCGCCGTCCTCAGTCCGCCACGCCGCGCGCCTGGTGCAGCTCCGCCTTCAACTCTCGGGCTCCTGCAGCGGCTCCTGGTGGCCACTGCCATGCCACGGCAGCACGACGGCAGCACGAAACCCCAGAAGGTGAAAGGCAAAGATGCTTTCCTGTGTCAAGGACCAGCTCGGCCGCCCTGCTGGACACCTTGCTGGACCTGTCAGTGCAGGCCGCAGGGAGAGCCCTGCCCAAGCCGGCTCAAAAGGCGGCACTTACGCTTTCTCCGAGGCTTTTGCCGGTGCGAGACTCGCGACGATGTGCGGTCCATCTGACAGGATGTTCGCCGAATCAAAGGGAAATTGCCAGGGCTTGCTTGATTCATGCGGTCTTACAAGCAAAGGTCTTCTGAGAACGGAGCATCCGGCAGTGCTGAGGTGAAGCTAGAGCCTGTGCTCCTCATCAAAGTGTTTGACACCGGATCTGCGTAGGGGTGTCTGAGCTACTGCCTAAAGGTAAGTAGGACCCAGTGTTCGCAATGGGGGTGGCGGGTCCAGCAATCCGAATACGGGGTTGCTATCAGCTCTATCAGGATTAGGCAAGGTTTGGGGTTGTTCAGGTTTTCTGCAGGATTCAGTACTTTGCGTTGCTTCGGGTTTCTGATTGTTGAGGGTTTTCGGCTCCGCCTGTTTAGGGTTTAGGGTTTTCAACTTGCAATTATTGAGGGCTTTGACTTGAGTTGTGTAGGGCTTCGGATTGTTTGGCTTGGGCTGCTTAGGGTTCGTGCTTACTGAGTTTAGGATTCCGTGTTTCCTCGGGGGGTTTGCTCTTCGGGTTCGGGGTTTGGGGTCGGTTGAGGCTTTGGGCTTCCTTTTGGGTTGGCGGCTGTGCTTCTTTAGGCTTTGAGTCTTGGGGTCTCTTCGGCATTGGGATCATTGACGTTTGTGTTTAGGTTAGTTTCGGGTTTAGGGTTGTTTCAGGTTTACGCCCTGTGCTTGTCTACTTTGGGTTTGGGATGTCGTGCTTCTTCGCGGTTGGATTTGCTCAACTTCAGGCTTGTTGAAGGACTAAGAGCTGTTTAGGGTTTTGGGTTGCGGGTTCGGGGCTTGAGGTCGCAAAAGTGTTTTGGTTTATTAAGACGTCCGCGAGCAGCCAAGGCTGAATGACACAAAGCGCTTGTCGCTGAAACTTTAAACCAGACAGACAGGATCTAAACAAAAACAGCTTGGCGGCACATTCCCATGCGAGTGCATTGGATTCAGCATGGCCTGCAAGATCTTTGTGAACTTCGCTTCTCGCCTGGGCCGCCAAAGAAAACGAGTGAGACACTGCTGGGGGGGAGGCGAAGTGGCCGGGGCATCGGCCTGCACCCTGTGCACCCTGTGCACCCTGTACCTTCTCTGGCAGACCTGTGCTCTGGGATTCAGCCCAAAAAAAGTCTACGTCTAAGCAGCCCCCGGCCTGGTTGTGCTCCAAGTCGTAGGGATGCATTGAGCCGAATGGGGACCAGACCTGGCAGGAGGACCGTGCCCAGCAATTCTGCGCTAGCCCGCCGGCTTTTCTCTCTATGCCTCCGGAACCAACCTCCGGCCGTGGGGACAGCGGAGGAAAGGTAGCCCAGAACTCCTTCAACAGAGGAGCGCATGCGAAAACCAACCATTGCCCAAACTTTATCGCCAGCATTCGGCAGGAGAACACATGACACCCCAGCAGACCTCCGAGCCAATTCGAGCCCGCCATTGCATATCTGCCTGGCAGCTGCAAAACCGAAAAAAAGCATTTGACGTGTCTGCCGTCTGCCCGGATTGGCGTCCTGCGAGGGACTGACCATCGATGTGCTCGGCATGGTTTCGTCAAACCGGTCTTTTGGCTTGCTCCCGTTGCGAACAACATGTGCTTCCAAGATAGCACTTTGCTGGCTTGACTCGATATCCTGCCGTCACTAACTCATTTGTAGTCTCGAGCAAGCATGGGCATCGGATTGGCATCGAAGGGGGAACGATTCTATTATGCTTTATGAATTCTTCCGGCAGGGGCTCCTTTGGACGTGTTCAATGTCCTTTGCAAGACCCCTCTCTGAGGGGAATCGGCCCGTGCTCGCAAAGTCTTGCACAGCACAGAGACACAGAGACACACAGAGACACGCTGACCATCGAGCAGGGTACCAAATCGATGAATCAGCGCTGTTGACAAGTCAAGCGCGTTGTGGCCTGCACAAAAAAATGCTAGCGGCCAGAGACCAAGCGTGGAACAGTCTCTGCTGCTCTCGCTTGTCTGCCACGCAGAATCCTTGGTCTTCTGTTTTGCCAAGCTGATTGGAAGAAGCACTGCCCTCCTTGAATGCTGCACTTTGCCGGAGCTTGTACCTAACTGCAATTCGCTGCAGTAGAACTTTTCCTGGACACCGGACAGCAACCTCTGGCAATCGCCCAAAAGTGTTGGAGACAGCCTATATGCTCAATGTCACCAGCGGCTTGCCAAACTTCCGGAGAATCAATTCTCGTCCTGCGTACCTCTCGCGACGGAGTTCCAGCGAGGACAAAGCCAACAAACTGCACAAAGCCGTGATAAGAGGTTTGCTTGCGGCAAACGGCATCTGCCTCCATGCTTGCGACAATCTGGACCTGAATTTGCAGCCATTCTGTTGGCGACAAAGACGTGCAACTTAAACGCTGCAGGTCGTCCCAGCGAGTGGAAAGATCGCACGTCCCTACCCTCTTGAGCTTCTGCTTGCTGGGACGATCCAGGCAGAAATGCTCCTGTATGCTGCCGTGGAGGCAGTATGTCAATCAAATCTTTGGCCTGTGCTCGGCAGGTATTTGGATGCCTGAGCGGCCGTGCCTAACAGCATCCGAGAGAGTAGATCCATTAAAGGGACCATGGGTACATAAAGACACCATCCCTCGAACTCGAA
Source organism: Symbiodinium sp. CCMP2592 (assembly GCA_905221615.1). Taxonomy (NCBI): domain Eukaryota; class Dinophyceae; order Suessiales; family Symbiodiniaceae; genus Symbiodinium; species Symbiodinium sp. CCMP2592. The sequence continues at coordinate 115,225 of CAJNDT010006175.1, read as the reverse complement.
TTCCATGCCGCTTCAGCTCATCGATGCCAGTCCAATGTTCGATTGACTTTGGTTGAAGCGAACTACTTCTCCGAAGGCAACAAAGCCTACGAATCAACCGAATCTCACAAGGAAGTGCCGGCTATGCACAGAGTGCCCCCGCCGCATAATCACGCAGTGTACATCGTAAAGCAATTTGCGTTAAACTGATAACTGATCTCACGCAACTCGTCCGATGCGGCAGCTTGAAATACCAAGCGCTGCTTACAGCGCTTGAGGGCACCGCTTCCCAACCCGAGGAGCCTCACGTCCAAGTATGGCAGGCAGTCCTTGGGCGGATCAGCGACACACCTCTGCATAGTGCGACCTACTGAAGCGGCAAAATCCGTCGAACAGATCTGTTGTCGGAGCTGTGTAAGGACTCCACAGACATGCTCAAGGGACGACCGCCTCCAAACAGGTTGCACTTCTGCGGCGTAACAGGAGCAGACAGACAGTCCTGCTGTGCTGAGACTTTGCCCACCTCAGGGAATCGAGTTGCTCCACATGAAGCCATGCCCCAGGCCCTGCGAAGATCTCGTTTGGAGCGGCGGCACTCCCGCTCCTCCGCGATCAGACCTTAGCCGATCCGCAAGCTCCGCTTCTGCTACCACAGGCCCGGAGTTTCCCCATGTCCACCTTGAAGCATATCGCCCTTTTGCTTGGCTCAGATGGTGAGCTTCAGCGTCCCTTCAACTTCTGGTATGCTGATCGGCCCGACGGCAGTCTCGAAACTTGGTGCACAGTATGGGACTGCCCATTCTTCCAAATAGCCTAAGGCCACAGGCCCGTCGTTATTCGGAAGCTGCAATGCGCTTGTGCCAGGGGACCATCGGGCAGCTCCTCTGGTGCATACAACGCCCCGGTCAATGCCTGGCAAGAGTCACGGCCCATGCAGCCAGTGGAATCCAGAACGACCACGCATTGCGCACAAGCAAACGGAAGCAAGTGCCTGATTCCATGCCGCGTGCAGCTTCTCGTGTGAGATCTTTGCAGCCGTGCTTGCGCTCACATGTTCCTTGACCCGTGGACTGTGCTTGATGACGCATTGCGAAAAGTACGACAATGCACAGTGAGACGGCTGCATCCGGGGCGCAGGGTTCCAGCAGAGAAGGCTGCCAAGGAGGCCTTGTCCGCTCCGCTATATAGCCGAAACCATCGGCACAAGGAACGAGCACGGATAGCTGAAAACTCAACTCTCATGCTCGTCCATGTTTAGCGGACATCAAGCAAAGCCAGGACACAAGCCAGCAAGGCAGCTCTGCGACCCCGCATGCGCGCCATGGCCAGGACTTCCATAAGCGCTGAAGCAAAAACAGTCGCAGGTGTTGTCGTGTTTGTGTTGTCGAGCCACAGAGTCGGAGTTTCCTGTTGCCACAACCCTTTGTCCGGTCCCCCCGTCCCGCCTCAGCGGCAAACCGCTCTGGCCTGGGAGATGCTTTCGGCTTTCGGCTCTCGGCTTTGGTCACCGCTGGGCCGCCGCGGCCCCGGCGCGGCGAAAGCTTTGGATCTCCTGCGACTGCCATATGCCACCCAATGCCACCCATATGCCAGATGCCCTCTGCACATCTTTTGCACTGCAGTTCACCAGGCGCTCGGGCAGGGGCAGGCCTGCTTGAAGCATTGTCGCAACTGCTGTTCACTGAGATCTGGCTCCTCTGCAGAGCTGGAGTTGAGCAGGACACAGCAGAGCCCGCAGCCCGCTCTGCGCTTTCTCTGCTTCCTGGTCAAATTCCAGGGTTATGTAGCCACGAGCCACGACCTTAGGCGAGCGCGCAAGCCGGGGTGCGGGGCAAGCACGCCTCTTTCTCACGATGCGCCTCTTTCTCGGGGTCACGAATTTCTGCAAAGAGAGGACGTAGAAGCACCTCACTCACGTGGAGGAGCAACCGCTACAAAATTCTTCACGGCTCAGAACTTCGCCTCTTCAACAGTTGCTCGCTCTTGAGGATTAAAGCGTAGCAGGCTTTCGATAGTCTCAACCTTAGAGGCTAGGGAGAAGCTGATCACACGGACCAGGGACGGCGGCTGACGTTCGGCTGAGGTTCCGGCAAGGGAAGGAGCGGCACTTGGCAAGCGAGGCGAAACTCCACATCCAAGGCCTTAGCGGAGCCGCGAGCTGAGCCGCGAGCGGAGCGCGTTCGCGCCCAGCTTGGAATCGGACGTGGCTGGAAGCAGCAAACGTACTTGCGGGCGTCCTGCAGCCGAATCCGAAGCCCATCTGCATCAGAAACGCGACGGTGTCCTCTCGCAGAAGCTTTACATCGCGCTCCGAGGGAGTGCCGATGACCTCTCGGACAAAATGGCAAAGGCGAGCCCGAAAAACACATACCCCCAGGCGGCCCACACGGCTTCCTTGCATCGGCCGATTCCCCAGACTGGGGCATGCAGATGGTAAGTTAGAAAGACCTTAGAAACCTCGGCTTAGTAGATGCCCATCACACTCCACAACAAGAGTGAGCATGCTGGAAACCAAGACAAACCTGAGCAGCAATAGCCCAATAGCTGGCGAAGCCTCAAAAATCATGTTGAGCTGCTCCTTGCATCCACCGGAGTGAAACGCCACATCCTGAACGGCACTGCAACATGGACTGATCCCGACTGACGGCTGCGAACGCACGGGATTCTGAGACTTGGGCATGTCTGTGTTGGCAGTCTGGTGATAAGGGATAGCAAGTCGATCCGGGAAACAGTGGACCGCGGTCCTCCAGAGGCAAAAAGCATCGCATCAGCGAAGGAGCAACCAGAGCGGCGGCCCGGGCCTCTGCAGGCTTTGGCTCCGTCATCTCCGCGAGCTCAAAGGCGATGCATCCCACGGACCACAGATCGATTGCCTCAGCGGCGCCCGCCATCCGCGCCCAGACGTTCCTCTGCAGTTCTGCGAAAGGCCTCGGTGTAATCATCGAGGAGGATCAGTTCAGGCCTCGACACGAGACGTGGTCGAATAGGATCGGTGCAGCGATAAGATACGAGTCATGGACGCTCGATAATATCGAGTGACGACATGCTGCGTCATGACTCGGACGGCCTTGCTTCAAACAATCGGATGGATTGCCGATGCCGTTGTCGCAATTAGAGATGCAGCTGCTCCTTGTCGCTGTGCTCTGCATCCTGATCCTCATCCAGCCTGTCAGTGCACAGCAGTGCGACTGAACCAGCAATGCGCTCCAGATCCGCGCTCTTCTCCAACGGCCCGCGCCAGCCCTGGCATGCGACATACGGACCGGCGAGGTCAACGGGCCCTTTTACTGAAGCCAGGCAGGCTTGCCGAAATCACAAATCTTGACATTGCAGTCCTGAGGACAGCGTGGAACGAACTTCAAGCAACTTTGGAAGAAGAATCGGCTTGTCCTGGTTTACAAGCACGTTGGACGGCTTTAGGTCGCGATGATAGATACCAGCAGAGTGAAGATATTTGAGTCCCACCTGGGCACGACACATCTGTGCCTACACCGGACATGTGATTGGGGGGAGGTCTCACAACAGCTCTTTCTTTGTGCCGCTCAAAGAGGGATGGCATCCGGATCACCGCTGTCGAGGATGTGTCATCAAGTGCACGGACATCCGGAAAAGCATCTCGAAGTTGTCAAAGCCCGAAGAACCAGTGGTGCAGATGCTTTTTACGTGCTCCCCCACCCGAGTCACGCAGATGGTGTTCAGGAACGTCAGCATGGAGTCATGGAGCTTTGCACATCAGCCGACCCCGGCTGTATTTCTGAGCGACAAGCGAAGAAACTCATGTTCACGATGAGATGTGGTACCGGGATCCTCATGGACAACCTTTTCCTTGCGGGCTCTGACCAGCCCGACTTGCAAACGTCGACGTGCTGATACCACCACACCACCACCGCCACCACCACCACCACCGCCACCACCACCACCACCTACCGCCACCAACACCCCCTCAAGGAAATCTGGCTTTTTGGTCCATGGGCCGACTCGGCAATTGAACTGTGTGTGCAAGCCTGCCTGACAAAGCTTAGTGGACACGCGTTCGGGATACTAAGCATGTGTGCTCGAATCCAGTTCTGCCAACGCAGCGGAGACAACTGTGCATGGTGAAAGCTTGCCCCTCGTAATCTCCGCACTGCTTGGGCTTCATCATACTTAGTCCCTTCGAAACCTTTCCTTCAGGCCGTTAGTGATGAACAATTTGTTTCCAACGAGGCGGTCCAGACACAGAAAACTCCGCCCCCTCACAGCAGCCGGCAGCCAGCCCTTCCGGTAGGTTGTAGCAAGTCGTGTCAGCATTGCTTAGGTTGTGAGGTTGGGGCCATGTGGCATTTGGTCAGAGCGTTACGCTTTAAGCTGACATGGAGAGGCCGGATCAACGTCCGGAATCCTTGAAATCGGTTCGGACACTAGAACTCACTTAGCCGGTTCCGAAGTCCTACGTCTCTCGATCCATGCAAGCCGCCAGCAGATGGTACAGCACGAACTTCACCTGGCAACAGGGCCCACTGCAAGGTTGTGGCTGCATTAGCACCGTTCTGCATTTTCTGCGTTGATATACTCCACTATACTACTACTACTACTACTACTACTACTACTACTACTACTACTACTACTACTACTACTACTACTGCTCCTACTACTACTACTACTACTACTACTACGACCACGACCACGACCACGACCACGACTACGACTACGACTACGACTACGACTACCACCACCACCACTACTACTACTACTACGACGACGACTATTGCTACTACTACTACTACTACTACTACTACTACTACTACTACTACTACTACTACTACTACGGCACACGCTCCCAGCGCCTATGTACGCCGTAACATGCGCAAGCCAAACATGTGGTATTTACAGCATTACTTGTCAGACCCATGCGGAAGCCGTCATCCCAACTACTTTCGCCAGGTAGGAAGAACCCACACCCTAAGCCTTACCCCCCACCCACCCACCCACCCCCCACCAGCCCCAAGACCAGCAAAGCCTGTCTAACAGTAGAGCCTGTCTAACAGCCAACCCTGTCTAACAGCAAAGCCCCTCTGTAGCAGTAAAGCCCCGCTGTAACAGTAAAGCTTGTGTAGCAAGAACCCTTCCCAAGACATAGTATACTCTTCCACATGGGCTTCCACTGGGGCTATTCCTGTCGTCAGAAATCATAGACGACCACTGAAGGCGAAAATGACCACTAAAGGCCAACAGGTACCAAGAGGCCAAAATCTAGGAAATTCACACAGGCGCCGGCGGCATTCCCTCTACTGCTACTACTTACTACTACTACACTCGATTCCTGTTACTACTACTACTACTACTACTACTACTGCCACCTACCACCACACTACTACTACTGCTACTACTACTGCTACTACTACTACTACTACTACTACTACTACTACTACTACTACTACTACTACTACTGAGGCGTTACACAATGTTCCGAAGGCAGTGGAAAACCCTCAGAGTCGCTAGCAGACAGGCTCGTCGAGCGAGGATCAAAGAGCTTGTCGACGTGGCGCAGCAAGCGGCAGCCCGACACGACATGCGGGAAGTGTATCGCGTAGTTCAGCTGCTTGCGCCGAAGCGTAAGTACGAGCCTGTGCGCATAAGGTCCTCTGACGGTTCCGTACTTACCAAACATGAACAATTCCAGGAGCTTCTGCAATACTTTAGTCAGGCTTTCTCGCGCACAGACCACTTCCCACATCAGTCCGAGCATGCAGATCTGCAATTGTCGGTGCCAGAGGTAGAGGCTGCAATCTGTAAGATGAAGCCCCATAAAGCGGTTCCTCCTAATAGTCCAGTTGCCGAGGTTTGGCAGATATGCCCCGGACCCTTTGCGCAATACTTAGTCCAACACTTAGCCCACTGTAGAATGCAGAAGCAGCCTCTGCCGACGGAGGCCACAGCGTGCACGTTGGCACTACTGCCAAAGCCGGGACGGCCGTCCAAACGGCCGCAAGACCTCAGACCCCTAGGACTCCAGGACCCGACCTCTAAGGTTTACGCCACTATACTTCGGGATAAGCTTGAGCCCTATCTTCTCCCATGGTTGGCCGATAAGCCCCAGTATGCCTACATACCTGGTAGATCGATAGACGAGGCCATCCTTAGAGTATGCCGCAACTGCGAAAGCATCCGGCAAGCCCAGCAGCGGGCGGGTCACACTGTGCATGCACAAAGGCAGGGAATTCCGCAGCCGAAATGCATAGGAGGAGCGATACTCAGCTTAGATCTCAGTCGCGCTTTCGATGAGCTGCCGCGTGCTGCTCTGTCTGATGCTCTCATTGCTGCAGGCGTGCCGTCCTCGCTCTGTAATGCAGTCCTCGATGTGCACGAACAATGCCAATACACCATACGTCATCATGAAAGTATTGGATCCTTCTCTATGGCCAAAGGAGTCAGACAAGGATGTGTCTTATCACCTCTGTTGTTTGCAGCTCTTACAGGACACTTCTTTCAAAAACTGCGAGAGAGGACGAACTCCACCTGGGCTGCACAGTTTGTGACACTCTTTGCAGATGATACTCTGCTCCAATGGGCAATAAATTCCAGTAAGATCTTGACTTCCTCTGCAGGAGCGTTGGCACAACTTTTCAGCTTTTCCAGGAGATGGGCATGACCGTGAATGCTGCAAAGTCGAAACTTGCATTATCCCTGCGAGGTGGAGTAGCCAAGAGATGGTTGAAGTGCCGCCGACAGCGAAGTGGGAAGGGTTTTGTAGTTAGCTTAGGCACGCCCGCCTGTCCTCTTAACATTCCCCATGTTCCCAGCGTTACCTACCTAGGGGTGGTTATATCCTTGGACAACTTCGAGCTTCGCGCCTGTCGGCATCGCATGCAGCTGGCAGGTTCGATACGACATCGCCTGCTCCGGCTTCTGCACTCTTCTAGTCTCTGCTTACGCACGCGTTTGGTCATGTACATGTCATGCGTTAGGAGTTCCATGCAGTATGGACTGCATGCGGTGGGCCTCACTACTGGTACCAATCGCTTACTTGAGCAGAAGGATGCTAGGTATCTTCGTGCCATAAGCAAGAGCCCAGCACACTTAACACATGAGTCCACTGACGCTCTCCGAGTCCGGTTGCGTGTAGCGTCACCGCATGCTGCCCTGAGTAAGCTTCTTGCCAATCGGGCAAAGAAATGCTCGTCTGATGTTGGTCGAGATGGGTTTGCTGAAAATCTAAAGCGGCATCAACTGTTAGTTGACACGGCACCAAGGATGTCGACGGCTAACAGTCAGCTCGTTGAAATCCCTGACTGCAATCCCGTCGCCTGCAACATCTGCGGGCTCTACTTTTCCTGCATGCGGATCATGAAGTCACATCGTACTCGAAAGCACGGCCGCACCCAACAGCCCGCTAGGCCCACAGGCACACAGTACACCATGCACACCGCAGATGGAATGCCACAATGCAGTCATTGCCGGAAAATCTTTACCAGGGTTGAAGGTTTAAAGAAGCATTTGAAGGGTTCTTGTCGAGTTCTTCATGCAGGCCAGCCGATTAACTCTGTTGCCAGCGATGTAGGAGGGGAGGTACCCCCCACACGTGGGGCACCGCTTTCTGGGTGCGCGCACCGGGTGTCCCCGGCAGCAGAGGAGGTCTCTGTGCCTCTGATAGACTGTCTAGAGTTTCGCGAAGCAGTGGCTAAAAACTGGAAGTCTGTTCTTGAACATCCCTCATATGCGGCCTCTTTGGGCAAGTACTGCATTCTGTGCTCGCAGTGGGTGTCTGCTGCTGGCGGCATCAAACAACATTTGAGACTATCGCACGCTGATGCCTGGTCACACAAGGATGAGGCCGCCTCCCGCTGCTCGCATTTAGGGCTCCACGCGGCGTCCCCCTGTAAGTACTGCTCCCTGACTGTCAAAACTCCCAAGGCGCACTTGGCAAACTGTATGTCAGTGTTTCAAGCATCACTGGCTTCCATTCTCCTTAGGAGTACGCATGGGCAGGCCTTGGATCATGGAGCCCGCGGATGCACAGATCGCGAGCCAGACCCGCCAGGAGGCCTTGGAAGTGTGGGGAGCGACACAACAGGCGCCGGCCGAGACGGCCGACCAGCCGATGCCGGAGGGATCCGCAGGGTCGCTTGCAAAATCCCCATAATGTCTGTTACCTTAATTCCGCAGCGCAGGCCTTTGCATGGACCGGTCAACTGACAGTGGATGAGGACTCCTGTTATGGTTCCGTTGCTTCTGCCATGAAGACAGTCTTGGATCCAGGTAGGCCGTATCTCCCCAACTGTTTTGCCTGGCACGCCCCCCTTCACACGTGGCCTAGACTCGCCTTCCAGCAGGACGTGTGTCAGTTCTTTCAGCACTTAGTGCAGAGTTCGCAATCACCAGCGTATCATGGATCCTGGCAAGCACGCCTGGAAGAGCCGTTCCAAGTAGTTGATGGAGGATCACTGCAAGCACCGATCCTGATCGACTTTCCAGCAGGCCTGGACACTCCCGTCAGCCTTGAGGTTTTGCTGTCTACCTGGCATGACCAGCATACTATTCATGCCATTGCTCAGCACTCTGGGGTTCTTCTGCTGCAGATAAAGAGGTATTCGGATGCACATGGCCAGCCCACCAAAAGCATGCGTGTTGTCAGGTGGGAGCCCGGTGAGCGTGTCGCCGTTCCAGTTTTCTGCGAAGAGCAGGGGGTCCAGATCCGGTTCGACTATTTTAGGGTTGCGTATGCAATAGTGCACGTAGGACCTCATACCAGCACTGGTCACTACCAGGCCGCACTTAGTGTCCCAGTCCCTGAGCCGGATCCGGAGCGGGAGAATGCCACGGGGTGGCATTGTGCACTTCTTAATGACAACACTCGTCCCAGACGCGCTGGACCGAGGGATCAGTCTTTACTGCAACAAAACTGTTATCTGATGGGTCTCATTTGGGATCCGGGTCAATAGTCTGGGCTCTGTTCAGGATGCACCGTTTCCGAAGCGTGAAGGTGCACCAGGGCAAAACAACGCTTCCGCCTCTCTTTGTACAGCTGTTAATGTCGCTCACTGTTCAGTCAAATCCAGCCTCTCATCCTTGTCATCTGTATGCACTGCATTTTGCACTCCGCCAGCACTGTCAGCAAGATTTTGTAGACGGCCGATCGACTGCCGCCGCCTCAGTCTTGCAGACTAGTGCCTGAATGGCTGCACATCGCGCAGTCACCGATGCTTGTCTGTCGGCCGTTCTGAGAAACTGTGTCTCTCAGCCCCAAACATGGCGGCGGTAGGCGTGATTGACCTAGGGCTCCCGCCCTCCATATATCATGATGCTCTCGAGGAGTTTTTGTTACTCGAGGCTCTGCGCGAAAGCTAGGCTCAGTCTGGTAAGCAGGCACCGCAAGCTCTATCTTTGGCACAGCGCAATGACCTGTTACAGTATGCCAAGTTTCCGCTCGAGCCGGCACGTTTCAAATCACTTCTTGAACATGCAGAAGTTTTGGGCCGTAGCCAGCCCTCAATCTCTCTTGAGCTTCCGAGGCAGGTCTTCAGCTCGGTTCCGCCAAACAGCTGCGCTGAACGGTTTGCTCAGATGGTGTTAGCGGAGGAACAGTGCTCGATTTGGAGTGCTGCTCGCCTCATCCTCACCAAACTTGAATACAAACTTGTCAAGCGAGTTGCAGCGATTGGAAACCAGTATGAAGCCCGCTACGGTGCCTATGGTCATCACTCGTTCTGCGGCATTGCCCAGGGCACGGTCCATAACCGTGCGGTGTGTGTACTGCTGAACTTACTGGTGCGAACTGTTCGCCCAGATCACCAGTGGACCACTCTGGTGATTACCAAGAACTGTGGAGTGGGTGTCCACCTGGACAAGCAGAACGCACGCCTTCCTTCCCTTGTCATTGGGATGAGCTACCCCCGTGACGGCGAACTCTGGGCTGCTGCCCCAGACGGGGATATTTTCGAAGAATACGAAAATCACATGATACCGGGACACCTGTACCCGACTGCCATGAATGCTCTGCTGTTGAATGCTGCCACTCAGCTGCACGGACCAACGGCATCTACTGAAGGCGATCGGGTGCTCCTGATTGCATATGTGATTGGGCAGCATCGCTCTCTCGAACGACCGGCACGTGCTGAGCTCGAGCATTTAGATTTTGTTCTGCCCCCATAGGTCGGGTTACCTGTGCCCACTTCCCGTACTGCGTCTGTCTTGCCCTCCCACTCGGCTGTGCTGTTATTGAGGGTTCGCTTTAGTACTGGCGGGCACGCGCTAGATACCAGCCCCAGGCATGACCAAAAAGGTGCGGGACACTCCCATGTGCATTCTGATCACCATGCACACGTTGCACTGGCCTTCAGCTTCCTGAGAATCGGTCATGCAGTTGTGGTGCTCAGCATGCACTGAAAACTTAGCCGTATATCGACCGGTTGTGCTCTTTTCCACTGCCAGCTGCTACTTAGGCCATGGCCACTCGCCCTACGCGTCGACACGTGGCTAGCAACGCGACAGACACTGCTGTTGCTCTCAGGAGTTGCGCCACAGCCGGCTGCCAGTTTCGGTATCCGCAGTCCATGCATCGTCACTGTTGCGGTGTGTGTGTGCGCAGACACGAGCTGCTTTGCATAGTCGCAGATGCCTTCATATGCAGCGGACGCTAGCCCGTGAAAGGGTGGTTCCAAGGACCTTCAATCGCATCTGTCAGGTGGCGGGTTGCTCTCGAGCTGTGGGCAATGGCTTCTCAAGTTGCTGCAGCGAGTGTGGGTTTGGAGGCCACTCACGTCGATGCAACTCCACATGGCGGCAGATACATGAAGTCAACATGGAGGTTCTGGAATCTGGACTGGCTGGCCTGACTACTGGTTCCAACTCCACGCCCCATGTCGCAGGAGCCTCGAACGAGATTGACCCCGTCCTAGCTGAAGGAGTGACCACTTGTACAGATGGCGGTGTGGGTGCTATGAACTCGTCGGCTGCACTGTCGAGTGATAGCACTGACACTTGTCATAGTGCTCATGGTACGACAGATGTAGGGCCGGAACCCGTACCCTCAGCCGAAGCTGTGGTGCAGGATTCCGCAGATGACATTTTCGACCTGGCTGCTCTTGACTGACAGTTCCAAGTTTCATTGTCTTGATCGATCTGGCCACTCATGATCATGATTGATCTTTGGCTTTTTCTGATCCTCAATCTTTGATGTGGGCCGTAACAACGCGGTGAGGCCACAGAGTCTCCGGAGCATGTACCTACATGCCTCTGCCATCTCCCTCGCTTTCATCGAACATACGGTGTGCGTCCTGAATGAATGAATACTACTACTACTACTATTACTACTACTACTACTACTACTACTACTACTACTATTGCTGCTACTACTACTACTACTACTACTGCTACTACTACTACTTTTACTACTACTACTTCTTCTACTACTACTTCTTCATCTGCTCCTACTTCTACTAACTACAGTAGTACCACTGCTGCTTCTCATCCTCCTCCCCGTCCTCCCCCTTGCTTCTAATTGTACTCCTTGCCCCTTATGCTACTCCTACCCCTTCTGCATAAACAGGCATAGCAAGGGAGACTTGCCCAAAAACCGCAGAACCCTGGCGAGCTGTCAACTCGCTCGTTTTTGAGTGAGGCCGATTGCACAGTGACTGGCAGTACATGGCAGTCATGTACAGGGAATAGCCAGGTCAGTCAAAGTTTGAACAACGACACGGAACTACAAGAACTGGATTGATCAAGCTTACTCCACACAACCGAGTGCTGGTATAAGTAGTGGCTGCTTTTGCTCGTGGTCGTACTGTATGACCTATGACATGACACATGCCGCTTCTCTACGTGTACAGGTATTGGTAAGCGTAGGGATAGGAGCAGGAGTAGCCTAACGGGCACGGAGTACGAATAGAAGCAAGGGGGAGGAGGGGGAGGAGGGGGAGGAGGATGAGAAGCAGCAGTGGTAGTACTGTAGTTAGTAGAAGTAGAAGTAGAAGAAGAAGTAGTAGGAGAAGTAGTAGTAGTAGCAAAAGTAGTAGTAGTAGTAGTAGTAGTAGTAGTAGTAGTAGTAGTAGTAGTAGTAGTAGTAGTAGTAGTAGTAGTAGTGGTAGCAGCAGCAGCAGTCGAGTGTAGTAGTAGTAGTAGTAGTAGTCGTCGTCGTAGTAGCAGTAGCAGCAGTAGCAGCAGTAGCAGTAGGTTTAGTAGTAGTGGTGGTAGTAGTAGTAGTAGTAGTAGCAGGAGGGGGCCAATGCCGCCGGCGCCTGTGTGAATTTCCTAGATTTTGGCCTCTTGGTACCTGTTGGCCTTTAGTGGTCATTTTCGCCTTCAGTGGTCGTCTATGCTTTCTGACGACAGGCCATTGAGATTCAGACGAGTACCCCACACGACAGGTTGCGACCACTATGCCGCACTTCAGTCTCCCAGACCAGAAGACTTCAACCAGCTCGACGCCTGGAGCTCCTCCAAGTGCACCTGCAGCTGTTCCGCGGAAACGAGAGCCATACAGACTTCGCCGCTTCGATTCGGTGCAGTTCGCCTGCTGTCGGCACAGAGTTTTCAGATCTGCATCGCCAAGCTCCATGACCTGACAATGGGAAGCTTCACGTCAACGAGCAACGCGCTTCACAGCCACCATGTATAGCTCATCGAATCTTTCTTCGTCTTGCGGCATAATGACCTCAGCACATACAAGCTGCCAAGAACTCCAACAACTCACAGAACTTAGCCAAGCATCGTCATGAAGCTGCACTATGTAAGGGTGGTCCTGCAGACAGGCATCATGCGCCCCTTTACACCGTCAGTCTGCAGGCTGCGTGTGCGGTCCAGGCGCTGTAGTATAGCAATTTCTCGCAGAATCCTCTTGCAGTTGATCTTATTGCTAAACCTTGCCGTGGCAAGCACAAGACTTACAGCCGCAGTCTAATCTAGTCTAAACCGCATGGACCAACTCATGGCAACGACTCTCCACATCCGAGGTATGAACACAGAGTGGATTCTCTTCACAGCCACCATGCGACCAGCATCTTTATCCAATGCCTTGCACGGAAAGGCTTGTCCTGCTGTCAAAATGATCGGGCCTTTATGCAGATTCGATTGACCCGTGTCTGAGCACCGCACTTCCCGAACGGTGCCATACGAGCCTCGTGATATCTTGCGATCAGTGCCAGCACCTAAAGCTCTGCGCCATAGCTTCAGGCTGGCGCCTGTGCCGATTCTGCCTCTGACATCGTAGCAACCGGGCAGCTTCCATGCCGCAGCCTTCCAGAATCGGCTTCGCATTTACGGATCGGACCGTCGGAGGGGCTGGGCGGCTGGGCGGCTGGCCTTCAGGGAAAGCGGTGGCCGGGCTGCACGGGCTGCATTGGGATTGGGCCTCGCTGCACGTTTTCTGACAACGAACGGCAAGAAGGGACGAAGCCTCGGGAGCGCACTCCGAAGATTTAGCGTTAATCGGGGAGCCTGTGTGCGTGAAGCAAAGAACGAGAGTGAGCCAGGATGTGTGAAAACATGCCCCTACTGACCTGCATGAATATGTCACGATGCAAACATGATGACACCTGGGCTGCATGTGCTCTGTCTATTGCGGCATAGCCGGAACAGGGAGGAGTGAGCAGACAAGATTGGAACAGGAAGGCAACAGCATGGGGCATGGAGGCATCACCCGAGCAGATTGCAGCCGTGAAGAGTTTCCCAAACACGCCTGGCTGTGTCTTCTTACGTCGATGTTTTCGGCCCGTCTTCCCAGCGCCCTGGCAAGAGACACCAACATCGACCAGAACATGGAAGTTCCACAAGCCCTCGAAAGACCTCGCCTGTGTCAAGAGCGTTAAACTGCCAATCTCGGCATCGCCGACCTGACTGAAAAGCCAATCCAACTCAAGCATTGTCCGTGAGGCTTCAGCGAATCGAAATGAGTCCAAGGCTTCCATTTCGAGTGCCGGACTCCCGGCACTTGTCGCCCTTGAGCCGACTGTGCAATCACAAGCTCAGTTTCAGCCTTCTCACATGCTCCGAATACCCACCGGACGAGAATCTTGCGCTTGTGTATGCTGGCTCGGAAGTACACCGCTCCTACCATCGCACGTTGCTGTCTCTCAGATCATACCAGAGAGAACTATCAAACATACAAACATAGCTGACACTGAATAGTCTTGACCAGCCACATCTCTCCGGTTTGCCATGTCTGACAGCAACAGTGTCAAGGGACAGATTGCTTAAAGTTGCCACAACAAGGTGCGGATTCAAATCTTGCAAAGGCCTAACATGACACCACGAATCATCTTTGCAGTCAGTGGTTAAGTTAAGCTCGCAAAGATGTCCCATGCTTCAGGACTGCAAAGCGACTTCTCAAGCAGGCATCTACGGAAAATGGCCCGCCATGCATCATGTTAAACTGCATGACATGAATTGCACGTGGGCTAAATAGCCAAAACCACTTGGGTGCAGAGTCAAGGCTTCAAGGGCGCAGGCGCTTGCCATCTTTCATTGCATGTACTGGCCACCCGACGCCTCTTGCTCGCATCCAATGACCACTTCGGGATGTGTACAAAGAGAGTGATAGCCCCTCCTGCTATGCCTTCTCACTTGGTTTCCATGTCGGATCTGTACAACAAGTGAAGAACCTCGAACAAGCTCATGCGGAGAAGCTGTAGGCCCTCAACAGCTCTGACCTGATGCTGCCAAGAAGCTGGCATGCGAAGTGCACCACGCCATGCCACAAACGCTGACGCACAGCCAGCTTTGCATAAATGGGGCAATCCCGTGGCAGCGGCTGATGTGCCACAAGGCCCAATTGAATGTAAAGAAACCTACATGGCTACCGGCCTGCTCTTCATCCAGAGCAGCCACCGTATATATCAACACTGACACACAAGGAGAACGAGAACAAGCTTGCAGAGCAGCACGGCACACGTCTGCTACATGCCTGCGCAAAGCAGCTGTGCAGCTTCCCACACAAAGCGCTGCATGCCGCGGGCAGCTTGGCCCAAGCTCATGTCGGGCCAGATTACAGCAGTTGCAGCGCTTGGGCTGCCCCTTTCCGAAATCAAAGAATCATCTCACAAGACTGCTGATGTCGCGGGACAGGACTTTGCGCCATCTGCATCAGCCTAAGCAGATGGCCATCCGCGTGCTTAAGCGTCCGAATGTCGGAGTCGAAACTTGCTTCGAAGGCATTGCGAACCGTTCCGCTGAGCTTCTGACCAACCACTCTGCAAGCATTTCTCTGCCTTGGCTCAGGGCTCACCCCAGAGACCCATCCCAGCCCATCTCCATGTCAAACACTGCTTTGGGTCGCCATCCGCCATACCAACGCGAACCGAGCGACACTTGGTCGTGAAAGAGGATCCACGCTGAGCATACTCAAGATTAGCTCCATTGCCTGCAGGACGGAAAATCACACCGGATGGGCTGGGTGAGTGCGCATTGCAGCCTCGCTATCGCAGAGTGGCTTTTGCCAGTGCCGCAACAAGTCCTGCGCGCTGCGAAGAACGGATTGCAAAACAGCATCCTCCACGCGTGGACCACCCGGGCACTTTGATGTTGCTCCTTCAATCCATTCTGCTGGTTCTTGTAGACGTATGCAAAGAACTCGTCGCTCAGCTGTGCGCTGACCCAAGGGCCATTGCCGTAGCCTGCTGCAGTCTCTGAAAGTTTGCGTGAGGTTCACTGCGGATCCTTCTGGCTGCATGCACCGCATGTTGCAGTCTGGAGCCCCGGGCTCATACAGAAGAGGCATATGCCTGACGGTCTTCGATAGATCGCAGCCAACACGTGCCAGATCCCTAGGGGCATTTGCTGTCCAATAAGATCCGTGCCACATGCAAACACATCCGCCGGCTGAACGGCGTAGCCTGTTGGAGTCGGTCTCTGAGGATAGCTTCGGGTGTTGATGTCCATGTTGTTGTTGGAATGTCTACAGTACGTGAAAGAGAGCGAGATGCGTACTAGCTGTGTTGCAGATGGGCATCATCAGTCCTAACACCAACTCAAGCAGCGCAAGCTTGAAGCCAGAACTGGCGATGCAGTCTCGAAGCTCAAGCATTAGAGACCGATCGGGAGGAAAGATTAGCTTTTGACAAAGCGGGCGAGCTCGCGATTCGCAAGGGCCGCGGTTGTCACGTTGAGTCTGGCATACCGGAAGCTAGAAATGCAAACCTGGAAGTTGTTTGTGTTGTGCCGTGACAGAGTCCGAGTCACGAGCGAAATGTGTGCTCGGTTCGAGTTGGCTGCCCATCCATGAGCGACGATTCTTCGAGGCGATGGCATGGATAGAGGACAGACACTGCCTGACACTTGCCTCGTGCAGGCTCTGCGCAGGAACTGACAGCGATCCTATTGAGTCAATGGTTGATGGCGTGGCGAAAGTGGAGAAACCTACGCTGGCCGTCTGAGGGATCTCGATCTAGTGCGCTTCGCTGAATGTCGTGGACAATTTCGCGCTTGAAGGAGAAGTCCCCAATACCACCGAACTGGCCCCCGCCCGCGCCCTCCACTGCACAGAAGTAACTGTCAAGACCACGCAACGTCAGCTTTGAGCTTCCAGCCCCAGTTCTCCGCTTGGCAGGCCTGACCTGACGTCGTCGAGCTTGAGGCAAGGAATGTTCTAAAAGCGTCCTGACTAGAGGCACGAATATTTCAGCAGCTTGGGCCGCGTCCGGGCGTCGCACTGGACGGCAAGCGAACCTGAAAGGATTCAAGGTTTAACGCAGCCCGAGCTGACAAGCTGGCCATGCTATGCCATGCTTGCCTGCCAGATTCCCTCGTAACCTCTGTGCATGATGATGTCTCCAGGTCTGGCTCCTGCTGGGACTATGACCTTGGCTCCCAGAGCTCGCGAAGCCGATAGCCTTGAGGCCTGTATGGACTTTAGCATGAGCAGCCGGCTCTCGCATCTGGTTGGCGTGGCACGAAACATTCTGGAGCTCGGTAGGTATCCTTGCCCGCCTGCGCAGCTATACCATCGAATCTCTGCATCACTGCATGCTGCAATTTGCTGCGGCTGTGCGGCAGGAAGGAAATAGCGGAGCTCTTGCCCGGTGGCCGAATGACCTCACGAACTGCAGCCTCACACCTCATGAACACGGAGGCTGAACTTGGCTGCCAGCTTTGAACCGCATTTCCAAAATCCATGAGCCTCTCAGGTCAGTTTGGCTGACCGACCAAAAAACACAAGGCTCGCCCCGCTCTTGGATCTACTGTCTCTGCTAAATCAAAAGCCAAGTCAGTCTAGTCCAAAAAGGAAAAAAGCACTTGCAGACCACTGCAAGCAGCCACGGTGTGTCCCATGGACAGATTCATTTATACCTTGCAAATTTTCAATCACTTACCGCGGCTTAAGGTCGAAACCGTGGGTCTGCGCCGGGTCGCAAAGACAAAGCAGAAAGTTGCAGAAGCCATGAGCTGTGTGGAGAAATTGGAACGAGAGATGGGAAAGATGAAGACTTGGTTCTCACCTAGGCTGTCGAAAACGTCTAATACTGTATGTCGTCCCGGGAAGAGGCCAGGGTGGTTGACGAAGCATTATATCAAGTTGAATCTTGCTCCGCCGAGCCCAAAATATGCGCACAAATCTCGCAATCCAAGTTGACCTTCGTAATGTGTCAAAGCGAAGCACACTGTATCGAATTAATCAAAAGCATTAGTGATTGTTGAACCTGCGTTTTCACCTGTCTTCGTCGAGGTTGGTTTGCCTCTTGAAATGGATGGCTCTCTCACTTTTTTCGCAGCTGGACAACTTCTCCCTTGTGCGTCGCCTGGAAGCTAGGAACGACAGAAGCGAATGTACAAGGCTTCAGAAAATAAGGGCTCCAGAGGGGCCTTCGGAGTTCAAAGTGCAGCCGAATTTTTCGGATGACACGATGCTCCACCCCGGGCGGGCAGGGAGGGCCCAGAAAAGCTGCAGCAGCGAGCGTTTCGGTCGCAATCCATGAAGAGACATGGATGGCTCTCGCACTTTTTTCGCAGCTGGACAACTTCTCCCTTGTGCGTCGCCTGGAAGCTAGGAACGACAGAAGCGAATGTACAAGGCTTCAGAAAATAAGGGCTCCAGAGGGGCCTTCGGAGTTCAAAGTGCAGCCGAATTTTTCGGATGACACGATGCTCCAACTGTGCTCCGTATTTCGAATGGACTAAGTCCGCAGAAGCTTCGACTCGTAGAGACTCAGAAGAGTAGCCGCGAAAGGCGCCAGCTCGAGCACAGCAGAGCGCTGATTCTCTGTCAGGTCGGTCAGTAAGAGCTGCCCCGCAACGTCCTGCAGGTAGTGCTCAACGGTGCGCTTTTGTTGCCATCTGCCACGCCATTGAATCCGACCAATGTCCTCGGTCATTTGATAAAGCCAAGTGGCACCTGATCCGCGAAGGCACTTCGGAGTGATGCCGCGCTCATTGTCACCAACCGGCACGCCTAAGTGCTGAAACAAGTAGTCCCAGCGGCGGCGAAAAAACGCTGGGGGAGCAGTTGAACAACAGCTCAGCTCTCGAAGAAGGGCCGTACAAGGCTTCAAGAAACCGAACCGCGAGGACATCGGAGATCTTTGCATGTTGGCGCTGCAGAAAACGCTTTGTTTTTGCTCCCAGAATGCGGACGTATGCAATGGGGGTGCTGGTAAGCAAATCGCAAGGAAGAATAAGATCCCTTCGCCGAAGCTTGAGAAACTCCCCAGGCGGGAGGAGACCGTGGAAGCCCAAAAGCAGAGCTGCTGTGAAGTAAGGCCAGCCCCAAAGCAGAGCTACACACACCGCTGCTCTGTAAACCGCCTCAGGAATTATCATGGATCTTTCCTGCGGCTCTTCTTCTTCCCAGCGAGAAAGCACTCCCCAAGCGGCCGCAAAGTAGCTGCGAAAGTGCTTAAAGCGATCGGTGCAGCTATTGATTGTCTCTGAGAAAATGTACTTTGGAGATCCCGAATAGAAAAGGTGCTTGCCGTACGCGACTAAAGTTGTGCACAAAAGCAAACCTGAACCACACAACTGGGAAAAGGTACACTGCAACTGCTCCTCGGCCCAACGGGTGAAGTCGCCAAAGAGCTTGTCACGGAGTTGAGCCACCAAGTTGCTGAGGCCACCGGTGGCGTCCAGATTAACCTCAGATCGGGCAACCAGAAAGTCCTGGCGGCGCCTTGGCATCATAGTCGCAGAGCAGCTTGAGCACAACTAATCGGGCCCACTTGCCCGGAGCACCGACACAGTCGTCTGCACGCCGAACCAGGTCGAAGTGCCGGTAGTCGCCAAGCAGCAGTCGCTCTGGCCAGAGAGGTTGAGCATCACATGGCTTGCGTAAGGCCTTCAATCTGGAAGGATCATCGGCAACGTTATCGTGAGTGCCGATGTGAAAATGCGCAGGATAGAGCCCTCCACCTAGAACATAAGGCAGACAACTGCACATGTAGTGGTTCATGGTAGCGCTAGAGGATCTTCCTTTTGCATTGCAACCTATAACGACACGACTGTCAAGCAGGATGCCGAAGCGACTGCCAGCTTCCGTGTTTGCTAGGTGCTTCACGAGGCTGCGATAGCTGAGCTGCTCATTGACGTTGATATGGTTTAACTGCCGAAATCTGTACTGGATGATGGTTCGCCAGTGCAAGCAATGACCCAAATCGGCTATCCAGCGAGGAGGTTGATGCGGGGGCCGGCTCAATGAGCCTGCGCGACATTTCAAATCATTGATCGCTGGAATCTGAAGCTCTAAGAGATGCTTCATTGCAGGCAAAGGGTAGGCTCCAGAGAAACGGCACAAAGCTTCACCAGGTTTGGGATCTCGACCGAAAACGTCTACACTGCTGGGTCTGCAAAGTGCTCGGAACCGGGCTATGTTCTCGACCGTGAAGGTGGACTCGAGCCGCAAGTGTTTATTTCTCAAAGGGCAAGAGCACACGCCTCGCATCCTGAGTAACTCGTGGTTGTTTGCGAGCCACCGCGAAGGCTGCATGAACGGTGAGCCGTAGGTGCAGAAGCAAAAGTCAACTTCGACGAAACCTCGGCCCTTGAGTCTTTCAAAGATGTTGAGACGAAACATCACAGATCCCCGCGGTTGCTCACAGGAACAAAGCAGACCATAAGCAGCGCAAAGATGTAGGATGAAGGCACTGCGTGCCGCGCAGCTGTTGCCATGATCCGTTGCACGATCCTTTGCATTGAAACCCCAAGGCTGAGCTTTAGAGCGCAAACGAGGCCGAAACTTGGTGCCAAAAGTCGCGCATGGAGGCCCTAGGTGAATGTAGGCGACAACGCGTCTGGCAATCAACCCAATAATGTGCTGCATGGTCTGCTGCTGCAAGATGTCTCCGTGGGTTCCGTCTGTGATATCAAAACCCGGGTGAACTCGGAGGCCTAATTGCCGACCAACGTGGCTAAGGTTGCCCTCACCACGGAACACCTCGAGCAGGTCGAACAGAAACCCCTCGGAGAGCTGGCCCGGAATGCTGCATGACTGACCACTGGAGTCGTCGCAATCTTCAAAAACAGCCAAGTAGGCGGACAGTTTAGGCAGTAGCACTGTATGAAACCCTCTATGGTCAGCATGCCTAAGCAGTTCCAAGCAAGCTGAAGTTGAAATTCGCGCGGCACAAACTCCTGCTGCAAACGGTGATGCATCGGTGCAGAACAATGTACCCAGAGGTTTCGCCCTAAGGTCGGTCTGGAAACAGGGCGCCAGAAGTACCAGCAGCAACAGTTCTTGCCGAGCAGCGGCAGAAAGGCTGAAAATCTCATTCTCGCGGCGACCTGTGCCCTCGTGAAAAACCTGAGTCATGATGCACATAGCTGGTCGCCTGAACATCAGAACAAAGATCCACGACCCCAGAATACATTGCAACAACTGAGGAGTACTGTGCCCCAACACAATCATCTGCATCGTGAGGGCACATAGAGTCGCAGTTTTAAGCCGTGGCGAAGCGGTATCACCACGGATGCCGTCGAGCTGCCCACCTAACACAATGTCGGCGTAGGAGTTACGTACAGCCTTCTTTGGGGAGGCTAGCAATCCAGAAGCGATATATGCTGCAGCAGCAGAGTGCAAAAGGCGGGCATCCCTTCGACTCGGCGACGGCTCCCTCCCGGCTTCACTGCACGGCACCAGAAGTAGGTAGATGTGATCATCTATACATAACAGGTCGAACCCTGGGCCGCGAGGGAGGACGCGCTTATAGGCGACCCTTTCATGATCAGCTAGACATCCAGCTCGACGGAGGAGGGTCTCATGGGAGTGCTGCGCTATCTCCACTGCATAGTTCGTACCCATAGCCAACGTCCTAAAACACCCCACGACTGGAACATTGTGCAAATCAGCATTGTAGCAACGCCATCCTGCAAAATCAGAACCTCGAAAAACTCCATGAAGATGGTTACGTGCAGCATGTTGGTCTGTTACAACGAACCCATGATAGAAGTCTTTGAGGTCATCTGAATTGATCACCAGGTTCTGGGATGGCGGTATGTAAATGCCGCAGAGCAAACTCGAATGAGCGAGGGTAAAGGTTGCCTCCGAGACAGAATAGGACCGCGAGTTCTCGGGAATGGGGTTCAAAATCTGCCTGTCGAGGACGTCGCTCTTATAGACACTGAACAGCCCACAACGATACCGATATTCGGAAGAAGCAGCAGGTATCAAATGTAAACACTCGACATCGTCCCACTTCTTGTAGAGTTGCAGCTGCTTGCCTAAAGGAGCTTGTACTCGGGCAACCTTAGGTCGGGGCCACACATTCTCGTGCCTGCGAAATACTCGGGGATCTCTAAAGCCAGCTCGCAACAGTGGGTCCGTGAGGAACTTCTCAGCGTGAAACCTAGGGGCCTCCTCAAAGTTGAGGCGGGAGGGCTCGCTGGGCTTACTGGTCGTTGCGAGCTTGGCCTTTGCCACACTGGCTGGGAAAGCGGTTTCCGACTCAGAAGCGGCAGCTGCTGTACCACCTCGGCCGGCTTTTGAATAAGGCTGTATCTGAGAGAATAATTGAGCGCTCATGTGTTGCAATTCCTCGAGCTGCAAATGAACGCTGTCGAACTTCTGAACGGACCGATCAAGTCCGCGTTTGGGGCCGGACCCCAAGCGGATCCACGTAGAGGCCATTGCCTCCAACCTGCCAAGCATAGCAGTTTGGGAAGTGCTCAAAGGCGGCAAGGCTGCGGGTGATAAAGCGGGCTTGCCCAACACCAGCCAGTTATTCGCTGCAACAATGTGGCGAGTAACGTGCCTGATGTAGTGCCGGCGATGCCACCGCACCAAGCGCCGGCCACCAAGCTTGGTCCTAGGGACAGCCAATGGTGGTGGGAGCTGGCAAGGCCAAAGGTCGGGGCTCTGCGAGGCAGCGCCCGAAACGGGTTGCGAAAATGACAAAGAAGAATGAATAAAAGAAGACAGGCGGGTAGGAGCCCTCAGCAAATTCCTGGAAATGCATACACAAAGTCGAGAAGCGCTGATCACATCGTCCAAGCCTGTAGGAAAAAGTTCGGGCAGGAACCAAGAGGGACGGCTCACGCCGCCAGCTCCGGTGGATCCTTCCCCTTCTGGCCGCGGTTTCCTCCACGGCCGCCCTTTGGATCTCCTGGGCCAGGTGTTGTTGCGGTGCTCGAACTCCCCGGCTGCTGCTGCTGCTGATGGCTCTTGGCTGTCCGATCTTGGATACTCTCCACATCTTTCAAGTACGCTAGGTTGGCTGTAACCCATCTCGGGTCGGCCAGGAGCCCATGAGGCACCTCGCTCCTCGGCGCCCGCCGCTGCTCCACCAAGCTGAACGGTGGGTCGTCCCGAAATGTCAAAAGCCACCCCAACCGAGTGGCCCCGCCTTCGTTGGCAACCTGCTCGGCGAACACGAGCCCGAGACTGATCAAGCTCATGACTTCCTCGGACCTGCCCTGCTCCATGGCTTCCCAAGCGTCGCAAAGGAGGAAGGCAAAGTAGGTGAGGGTCTTGTAGTGGCCGAGGGGGACAACATCCTGGAAGTGATAGAACATGTCCCGAGGTTCTAGAGCAGCCGTGCTGCTCTTCCGCCTGGCCTGAGCCAATCTCTCGCGCACTTTCTGATAGACCTTCAAGGGGTCCCTCTGGATTTGATCCTTCAGCAGCTGCCGCGCCGCCATGCCGCGAATGCCCGGGACCTTTGTCTCCTCGTCTGCACCGCTGCCGCCGAGAATGCTTAAGGGATTCGAGGCCTTCTTGGTGGTGCTGGCAACAAGAGCTGCTAGGAGCTTGGTCTGCTGGCTGAGGACCTTCGCCAGTGCACCGCCCTCGCCCTCGGCAACCCCGTCGTCTTTGTGCTCCTCGGCATCCTCGGCCAACGGCCCCACACCTCCGGCAGGAGGCGGGGCAGGGGCAGCCTTGGCCCCAGCTCCTAGGTAAAGCTGGGCAAACCCCGCTTCGCAGCTGCATTGGCGGGCCCCGCCAAATCGCCCAATCTCTGCGGCCCCTTCCCGGCCAGCTGCAATAGTCGCTGAAGTTGCTCCTCCTGAAGTTGAGCCTTGGCACCTTTGCTGAAGAGCTGGGGCGCCCACTGTGGTACCCCACCGCCTGCCGGAGCCGCGGCTATAGCTGGAGCTGGTGCTGCTGCAGGTGCCGCTGCCGCTAGCGTCTCCAAGGTGACTAGCCTGGCGTTGAAACTCGCAAGGGCCTCGGCCTGGGTGGTAGCGTGCATCAAAAGCTGCTGAAGCACGTCGTTCTGGGCAACCTCCGCCGCCACGGGAGCCGGCGTTGCTTGAGCGAGGGGTGCTTCGCCGTCGGAACCGCAAGTAAAGTATGCATCCAAGTGGTCGGGCAAGTCTGCGGCCTCGCCGTCCAGAAAGCCAGCCAAAGCTTCGACAACACGGAGACGATGAGGCCATACACTTTGCAGCCGCTGGGTGCCAAACACCTTGAGCTCGAGGTCGGGAAAAGGATCCACCTGCAGCCTGTCGATACCCTCGGCGGCCACGTCGATGAGCAGACAAGAGACGGCCTTCTTGAGCTCGCGACCCGCCACCGAAACAGCAGCCACTGATGTAACGAAGTGGGGGCCGAAAATCCCTGGATAACCATCGATCTGAAACCCGCTCAACTCCTCTTCGGTGAAAACCCCGGCTGGCAAGCAAAGCATAAAACCCGAAGCCACGGCACGAACGATCAGAGCCTGAGAGCAAATGCTGCCATGGCTTAAAAAGAGCTTGGTGTAGCCCTCGGTCGCGTCTGCAGTGCGCCATCCCTGCAAGTAATCGAGCTGGTCGGCCACTGCTGCCTCAGCTGCCTCAGCAGCCATCACTCACGTCGGGTGGGCAAGCCGTGCAAGCCTGCGCCACGACAAAAAGCCTCGGCCTCGGCAATGCTGCCAAAGCCCCGGGAAATCGAAGTTGGATCGAAATTTCGGCCTGCCTCGGTCTGAACTGTGGCAGAGTAGAGGAAAGCAGAAGTGGTGTAGAAGGGCTCGTCGACGTTGCGGCCGCAAAGGACCGCCACATAGCAAACCTTCCGAGCGCGAGGCCGAGCGGTAAAGTATCGCTCCTCCCCTGAGTAGATCAGCTGAGCCTCTCGGCCCAAGGCGTAAGCCGACTCAATCCTCTGCAAGGGATTTTGCCCGTTGACTGTGCCGCGAAGCTGTCGAGCAAGAAAAGTCACCGAAGTAGGGCAAGTGACTGGAGTGGCCCGAGGTTCCCAAGGCCCGTAGACCAGCGGCCGGCTCCGAGGAACCGAGTCACGAGCAGCCGAAGAAGCTGCCGGGGCCGCTTCAGCCCCGATAAGTAGATGTGCCTGGGGCGTTGGTCACGTTCACGTTGATAGTTAGGTTGCCTAAGGCTCGCAGCAGATCCACCAAATCAGTGGGGTCACGCCCTGTGCTCATGCACAGGCCGCCGATACCTCGCTAGACGGTCCCCCTGAAGTGGAGGAGGCCCAGGATGCAGTTCACGAACGAAAGCCCCCAAGCAGCCCCACACGATGTTCCTGGCAGTTGCCGAGGTTATGAGCAGAGTTGCGAAGCAACCGGTGCACAATCCCAAAAACCAAGCCAGAACGCAAAGTAGGATCCAGTCAGAGGTATGGCTCCCGCCGCTGCAGCCTAGCCAACCTAGAAAGAAAGGCCAAAAGCCCGGTCTCTCAAACATCTACCTTGACCCAGAAAAGCTGCAGCAGCGAGCGTTTCGGTCGCAATCCATGAAGAGACATTGTCACAATTAAACGGGCTCTTTGCACCACGAAAGTCTTTGCTTGCAGTTGGTGAACGAGAGATTGTCCGAGTGTGCAACATGTCTCCTCGAAGTTCGAATGGATGGAGAATGTCAGACTTGTGAAGAACTCCAAGAAAGTGGCTGAGCAAGCGAAGCCCAAACCCCTCTAGAGAAGGCCCAATCCAGAGCCTCCAACAAAGGCAAAAGACGGTGTCGCCAGCGTATTACCTAGTGATGGAGATGTCACGGAGCAGAAGGGTGAGTCTCAAAAACAAGCATTGAAAACTTCGCGCAAACTTGGTCGATGTTCCAGAACCAGCGTCGTTGGACGCACTCTCGGTTGAGAATCTTCCAAATGAGGGTCGGACGCACGAGGTAGCGATGCATGGTCATCATCGACAACGTTGGCCAAGTTCCCACGATTCTATGCGAGTAGTGCAAGACCATTCAGATGTGAAACAGCATCGATGACGAAGATCGTCATGTAGATGATAAAAGCAGGGATGTTGTACCGAGCTTAATTGGGAAAAATCTTCGGTCGGAGAATCGGAAGGGCAAAATGGTGCTTTCAGTTCTGCACAAGAGACTCACAAGACTTGGTACCCACTTTGCCACATGAAAAACTCTGTGAATGGAAAAACGAGTCCAAGGCCTGATGCTTTCGCCTTTCAGCAAGACATTTTCCTCGGAAAAGGACACAACACACAGCATGTCGCTTGAAAGGAGTCTCCGCACGGGGGGCGCGCCAAGGAAATATCGCGGTGGCCTGGAGTGCGGACTCGGGTCTACAAGGCGCTTCCTTGATGCCTCTGTGCAAGCCTATATGGTGGGCATGCAGGTACTTCACCTGCAGAGCAAAAGACAAAGCAACATGCCATTGGGCAGCAAGTGCTCCGTCTGGGAATCCGACGGCTTGCATCATTTGCCAGGTATATTGCCTGTGTGCTGTTGGAGGCAAGCATGCTGCGCAGGAAGTCTTGGAACACCTTCGTTGTCGTTCGTCAACACGTCCATTGAGCACCGCATCCTGAAAGCTCAAGCAGTTTCGGATAGTTTGCGGTGCCGTCACACGATCCGAGCTTGCAGCCAGCAGCTCGCCACCCTCCGCCAGCTCCGTCACGAGCCATCTGCCAGCCAACATGACCACAGGTTCCTCTCAATTACTCTGCTCACTGCCCCCGAGCTTCGAGCATGTTGGAGTTGTGTGTGAACGCTGCCATCGATTTCAACCTGGATTCCGAGTTCCGGCATGTACTGATGACTTCGTGGTTTCCATGCTAGACTCAAGCATCGTGGACTTCCAGACCCGTGTCTTCCTAGGCCAAGGCAGATAAGCAGGAAGATCCGGTTGCTTTGACCTCATTGCGGTCGGTGGAAGGCTTCATCTGAACCGGTCTCCCGGCTGTCGCTCTCGACTTCGCAGTTGGCTGTTTCTAGTCGTCTCCTGTGCATTGGCTTTGACGTGCAATTCGTGCATCTCAGGACTGCGCAAGTACTGGAGAATCCCAATCTCCGCAAATGCGTCCTGAACGGGCTTATTTCCGCGAGATCACCACCTCTACACTCCAGTCCTCTGCGTTGGGTACATCTTGGCCGGACAGGTGAGCAGTCCACTCATTCTCCTGACAGCTGCACAATGATCCGGCAGCTGCACATCAGGACAGGACAGTGGCGATGCATATGTCCTTACCAAGCGCTTGCCGTGCCTGATCCAGGTGAGAAGCACAGAGAGAGCGGGGCGTTCATAATGTACCACATACGTTTGCAGCCTTGTCAATGCTTCTGCACTTGACGGCAACATCCTGAAAGTGGCATCCATTTTTCCACTTGTACTGCCCAACCTGCAACTGATGTGCAGACGGACACTACTTCAAGATTCGAGATCATTGAAAGTGGCGGCCTCACCATATATGGCATCTCCGATCCTTTTGACCCAAAGGAAGTCGCCCACCTCAGAATCACAGTAGGGACCGAGGAGACTGTTTTTGGAACAGCTTGAGGCGCTAGCAAGGCCCTCATCCAGCTCGAGATTCTCCCTGAAGTGTGCCCTGTTGGTATTGCGAGGATCGCTCAGGCAGCGAACCAACCTCCAGAGCAGGCAGAAGCCCCTAGAAGTCTTCACCTTTCAGTGCTGCACAGTCTGGACGAAGCCAAGATTTGAACTGGATTCCGATGGAGGAAACACCTGTAGAGCTTGCGACAGCTAAGCTTGGCTCAAGATGCAGAATCAATTCAGGCTGCTGGCCCATCTTGGACAGATCGATTTGCTGCGACAGCTCTTGGCCTGCACATCGATGCATGACCATGGGCTTTCCTGCATCGCTACAGAAAGCACCGATCCTTCATGAAAGAGCCTCTGCTGCTCGATTGGAACTCCTGTGCTCTCACACACCTGACCACGTCACAAACTGGGGAGGAACGGCAGGCCCATTGCATCGCCTGCGCCCGTATTTCGGCAATGCTTGTGCCGGTCGTTGCATCCACCTGCACTCGGCACGTAAGCATCCGCCGAGGCCAAAGGCCTCTGGCGTCTTGATGGTTAATACTAATCAACCCTCTACCTAATCCTTTTTCCTGTGGCTCCAACGCAAACTTCCACCCGTTTTTAGCGCCTGTTTTCGACCCCCTTGCCCGGCTTCCGTCTTGTCACGCGTGATGTTCCCGATTTCCCACGTTTCCCCCTGTACTTCCCCTCAATTGTTGCTGATTTGTGCCTTCCCTCCCCCCCCCTCCCCCCCGCTCCCTTTTCATCGCCGGCCTTCCCCGTTGGCCGCCTCTACCCTTCCAAGCCACTTCCCGCTCCTTCTTTGTCTTTTGTTACTTCTATTTTCCCGGTGCTTTCCATCCTCACCCTTGCTTCCTATCTTTCGCTCGCGTGTTGTTTTCCGTTGCTTACTTTTCGGTTTGCTTGTCTTGACTTCCCGGTTTGCTTCTCTTGACTTGTTTATTGTTCTATCCTGTCCTGTCTTCTTTCAAGCGTTCCTTCTTCTTCCTCCACGACCTGCCTTTTTCTTTTCTTCCACCTTTTCGCAGCTTTCCGGCCCCAAGCTTCCTCCTCGTTCTTGTTCCCCTTCCTTCTGCCGTGTCTACCCTTCCAAGCCACTTCCTGCTTATTTTTTACCTTTTTTACCTTTTGTTACTTCTTTTTTTCCCGCTGCTTCCCATCCTCGCCCTTGCTTCCTATCTTTCGCTCGCGTGTTTTTTCCGTTGCTTGCTTTCCGGTTTACTTCTCTTGACTTCCCGGTTTGCTTCTATGGACTTGTTTCTTGTTCTATCTTGTCCTGTCTTCTTTCAAGTGTGTCTTCTTCTTCCTCGACGTCCTGCCTTGTTCTTTTCTTCCACCTTTTCGCAGCTTTCCGGCCCCAAGCTTCCTCCTCGTTCTTGTTCCCCTTCCTTCGGCCGCGGTTCTTTCTTTTCTTGGTCCATCATTTACCACCTGTCCACCTTCCTCCGCTACTTTTCCGTCTTTCCGCTTATTCGATCTGCCAGCTGCTTTCGGTCGACTGCTGCTTCCGTTGTTCTTTCCTCGGGTTCTCTTTTCTCTCTCCTGCTCTGTTCTCATTTTTGCTCCTCGCGTTCTTCGACCCTTCAGTCCTTACTGCCTGTGCTTCGTTCGCGTGCTTGTTTTTTGAGTGTTTTTGCCCTTTGGTTTCCTTGCTTCCTCGTCGAAGTTCCGTCGTTTTCCTGTCTTGTTGCTCCAGCTGTTTCTGACTTGCTGCTGGTATGCTGTTCCTTTTCCTTGTCTTCGCGGCGTCACTGCTAATAGCAGCGTAAATGAGCATTTCCGACAAGCATACTGCAGCCGCCAGCCGAGGCGGGCTGCGTAGCATTAAAATTAACACGACTGGTAAAGATCGAATTGCCATGACACATATTCATCTGCCGGCATCCGCAGACACACAGGCACCTCGCAAGCCAGCGCCGCCGTCAGCATCCAACGAACTGGCACGCGGACTGCCTCAAACAAAAGATCATCGCTGCATACATCCCCTGCTGAAACCACAACGGCGTATTCGAGTTTCAACCATGCAGCACGCAGCCTGAGGTTTTCCACTTTCATGAACCGCAGCACAACCTGTCCGCATCTACTCCGAACGGAACGGCACTGCAGCGTAATCGCTTTTGCATCTGTGCTGCTCTTGCCTGGGAAATTGTCCACCTCTGCCATGGCGTTCTGCAATGCCGGCGCGAAGCGGGCGAAGTTCTAAGTCTCAGAATGTACGGCTCGTTGCCAGCCTGCTCATTGATGTCGAGAGCATCTTGCATAGATTCGGTCTCCCCTCTATGGCTCGACGAACCGACAACCATGACCAATGGTCAAGCGACGTGACGCTGGCATCGGCATGTTGGTGACACTTTGGTGAATGCATTTTTTGTGCCGACTGCTCTCAGGATCTCAACATCCGACAACTCTAGGTGAGGCAAACAAACCGATTTGGGTGCTTGATATTTCCAAACAACAGCTACTAACATCGCTGATTTGCAATGTTGGTATTTGCGAAACATGTACAAACCCCACCTGATTCATGTCCTAAGAAAGCACGTGGACACAACATGAGTCAACGATGTCCTGTTTTGCACAACACCCAATGCAAGCAAGCGCCTGCTTGAATTAGCTTGCAAAGCATTAACGGAAATTCAGAGCTCCTGATCAAATCACACGGAGGTCTGACGGCTTCGCAGCGATGCTACGCTACACTCAGTCCAAGAGCCTGCACCCAGCGAAAGGCACAGCTGTCAGAAGGGCAATTTTGCTGCTGCCCCACCTGCTGGGCCAACACTCCACCAACACCCAGGAAGTAGCCCACAAGTGCTGCAGGAGCCACACTTTTGACGTACCTCACTAGGGATATCAAAGCAACAGAACTTGTGAGCACAGCTGTGGCACCATCCAAAGGAGACATTTCTCTCCATGCCCATGAAGGCAACACCTGCGCTGACACGGGAGGCCAGGTAATGCACAGTGAACACCCTTCTTCCCCGCCGGCGGCAGAGCCAATGACCAACAGCGAACCACCAGTGGCTGCACAGTACCTGTTGAAAAGAAACAAACATGCCAGGAAAGCACAAACCGGGTAAGCCTCGGCTAAGCATTCGCTAACTCGAGCTCACGTGATCAGGTTCCACAGGCCGTCATTTGCAGGGTGCACCGAAATGTCGTACATGCCCTGGGAGGACAAGTAGGACGAGCTGAAATCACGAGGACGGTGAACCGGTGAACTGCAGGGATGCCTGCGCAGCCGCGACCAGCGGCACATTGTCCACCACAGCAGAAGCAAAGCCCAGGAAAATGGCGACCTCAAGAAGGCACGAATCAAAGCAGCAGAGCAGGAGAGCAGCAGAGCAGGAGAGCAGGAGCACGACTTTGGAGACTCATCGGACTGCATGCTATGTTTGCTTCTTCATGTCGTGTCGCCGTTGCGCTTGACGCACGGGCCCAGCACCCCCCAAAACAATGCACCCACAGCACCAGAGCGAACTCCAGGACGGCAGCGCCAGACTTCTCATGTCTGCTGAAGCTCCATCTTCTGTCGTCGAGTCGTTCACACCAAAGAAATGACCCAATGCCAAGAGGCCGCTTCAAGACATGCCTGCCAACTTCACGCAACTCAGGTCGCTCACCTTTTCCCTGCGTTTCGGGTGCATCCCTCCCATCTCAGCCTCCTTCGGACTAGTGCGAGTTTTCCCATGGTTGGCAGCTTGCGAGCATGATGGAGCGCGTGTGCGTAGTGGCTTAGTGCTGACACCGAGTCCTTCAGCATTCCATAAATAGGGAGAGATGCAGATGATGCAGGACCCCTGCGAGAGAAAAGCAAAATCGACCCAACGGTGAGGCGCGCTACGCCTCACAGCCTGACCTACTTTCCCTCAGGTCTCGGCCAAAGCGTCAGAGGGCACCAGATTACTCAGCTGGATGGCAAACTCCTGGCGTCGGGCATGGCCTAGGCCTAGCGCCGAGGACACTAGTACATACTAGTACCTTTTGCGCCTATCGGTCCACTCCCAAGATGGTGCAGACACTTCACGGCATGGCTTCTCCTTCAAGAGCCCGACTCGTTCAAGGCCACCGACGGCGAAGAGAACACCCAAAAAGAACAAAGCGTCAGGCACCTCGCCACACTGCTGCTGTGATTACATGTGATTTATCGGTTTATGTCCGAAAGGCTGAGAGATGCGAAAGATCCCGGGCGGTCGATTTGTCAAGGTTTTGAGATTCTTGGAGCGAAGATTCAGCACGCTGCAAGGAGCAGGGCACAGCTGTGGCTCTTGCACAAGAACATACTTACGCTCATCAGTGAGGCGAAGACACTACGTTTTCGGACATGGAAGCAGATCCTTGGTTGACCGGACTAAACCTCGAACGGACTCCTAGCCGTCATAAGTCGTAACAAAAGAAACGACCTTTGCACTACCACGTGGAGTTTAGAAAGATCTGAGCTCTCCAAAAATGAATGAGCACACTAAACAAACCAAATACGGAAGCAATTTCAAAGCAAGCGACGGAGCGTAACAGGAAGCCAGGAGACAGTAAGATACCGTAAGAATTTTGCAGACGACCCAACGACGCTGCTTAGCAACGTGGGAATCTTAGCAACGTGGGAATCCAAGCCTTCATAAGCTTTGGTACCAGGTAGGTTCAAGATGGTTCAAGCGAGTGATTGTGGGAGCACCTCAACACGAGTGAGAGCGCCCTTCAGCGAGTAGCGATTGTCGTCTGGCTCGTGCAACCTCTGGCATCCGATGAGTCCATCCACGGAAAGCTCGAACGCAGTGGCTTGTATGCACACAAAGCAAGTCCCTCAGCTTGTCACAGGGATGTGATCAAGCCCAGAAGGCCCAAGACGAGCATCATCCTCTCAGAACTCAAGAGTTGAGCTTTCCCGTTATCACCGAGCAAGCTGAGGCTCCCAGCCCACTCCAAGCTGGGCATTGGGTGATGGCCTGTGAACACAAGGACAACGACGGGCACGGACTGTAAGCAACTAGCTGCACGCTGCGTGCAAGTTAGACGTCTTTGGGCTCTCGACGGTGAATGCCGGAACTGTGATCATGCCGATCAGGCCCCCCCAGAACACCACTGCCTGGTGAACTCTAAAATGGATGGGTCAGCAAACCTGGGCACTGCACAACAACCTGCCTGACCGTTGGGCACCTCGTCATCCTGCGCAGGAACCAGAGCGCAGCGCTACCCCTAGGATGAAGCTCACTCCCGCCCCAGGACTGGATGGTGTTCGCTCGAACGGCTTGTCGTCCATCCTGGTTAACTCAAAACCTCAGCGCTGATCTGTGCGGTGAATGCTGGGCCGTAAGAAGTATAGGCCGGCGCACCCACTGTGCCAATCAAGCAAAGAACGCTTGGGATAAACAGATTTGCCAGCAGTGGTACGGTGGTCACCTTGGCACACACATGCAATCAACTGCCCAACCTTCAGAGAAGCTGGTCGAAGAGAAATAGCAGCAGTGTCTGAACTATCAGAACTCACAGAAGACTGATATCTTCCATCTGCTCGCATGCAACAGGCCTGGCCACCAATGTAGAGCATCGTAGTCGTGATGTCACCAATGGGCGTCCTCACAACATCCATTCCGGCTTACTCATCCCCTCGAGCAGCATGATGTGCAAGGGGCTAAACCCAACAGTCCAGGCTCCACCAGCATTCGATGCCACCACCACGATTCCACCAAGCCTCATTCGAAAATCCTCGTCCTGGCCAGATTCACAGAGCTCATACGCTCGATCAGATTGCCGCACAAAGCCTTCACCAGCTTCTGCAGGAGAGACACCTGCCGATTCAATCAGATCACCACGCATCACCACGCTGAGTTGCAAACTCAACAAGCTCAGGCGCACCATGACGATGACCACAGTGAGGTTGTTGAGCACTGACGACAGCACGAAAGTCAGAACTGATACGATGACCTTCGTTGAACTTCGGTTGCTGCAACGCAAACTCAAGCAGCTCACGAGCTACGGACCAGCAGCTCGCGCTGAGTTTTTGCTTGGATGAGCTTTGTGATAATGTCGAACCCTGGCGAAGATTCGCGGTCCGCGTCCGACAACAAAGCCATCACGTCATGCTAGCTCCCCGAGGTGAAAGCCGAGGTCTGCTCCCGCAAAATCTTCCGAGACCACTGCCTTTATGTGCGTCCATGATCTCCACAATGGTCAAGGCACCCAGGAGAAAGAAGACAACCTGCCACGGGACACGCGACCAAAAAAGTCGAAGCTGCCCGCCGCCCTGCGCCCTGCGCCTCGGAGACGTCTTCCAACGTCTCCCTGGAAGCGGTCGGCATTTTGCATCGTTGGGAGTTTCAGGGCCGCAGGCAGCTTCCATTGTGCATGCCGCACCGGTGCATTGGATAAATCCTTTCACTTGTCTGGTCGACTTTGATAGGACTTGAAGCCTCTCCTCCGAATTATCGCGCAGCCTTTTACAGCTTGGTCTGGTTACTGCAGAAGGCATCGGAAAGCAGACACATAACGTCTACGCCAGGATAGAAATCAGGATGGCATTGAACTCACAAGGCCCTGACTTGATGGCGACGTCGAAAGCGGACGATGTCATGTCCACCCCAGTACCCACCAAGGCCCACACCTCAAAGGAAAGCACCCCAGTGCATCACAGTTGCTGCTCATTCATGCGAATCAGGGAGGTACTTGTCTGGATGGGTAGTCTTTTGAAGCCTCTTGAATGCTTTCGCAATGTTGGAAAGGTTCGGAAAGGTGACCTGGCAAGACAACACCGCGCAGGGTAAGGAGCGAGTTTCAGCCCTTCACTAGCCTGATAAGCCTCAAATCCAAAAGCTGTACAACGAAGTCACGTTCTAGTACACAAAAAATCGATAAATGCCACAAACACACACACACACACACACACACGTGGACTACCCAACCTGCCCCCAACTGCCCCCCTAAACTGCGCAAGACCGCACAAAACTCCCAGAAACCCCCTCAGAAACGATCAAAAGCTTTTGAAAACAAAGTGTCCGGAACGCAGGACTCTGCTGGACTTGGCAAGGTTACAGAAGTTTGTCGAAGGTTCGGTATGTTTTCGGAAGTTTTGGGGAGGATTTTGAAGTGTTTGGAAGTTTGGGGTGCGACGGTGCTTTGGACCCTTGAAATCAACTCTACCGCAGAGGAGAGCCGTGGACAGAACACTGAGAGCAACGCCAGAACACCTAAGATGAGCGCGGTGGCTGCCTGTGTGGCAGCTGAACAGCACGATGCAGAGCTTAGAGATCCATGACCATTCTCCGCGAACCAGGCGAAGCATGTCTTGTGACATTGTGCGTGCAGTGCAGCATGCTATGCGACGTTGTCAACCAGAACCGAGACTTCAGGGCTAACCCCCGAAGCCGAAAACAAAGCAACAAGCGCGCTGCTTGCATTTTGGTTGTGATGACAGAGCTATCCCAGGTCTGCTTCAGCTTATTCGCAGCAGCGGACTTCACCCAGCGCTGGAAAAGCCTGAGCCATCAAGGATTAAAAAACTATGGTATGATTAGGCAGCAACTCTGCAGCACTGTTCACACACATGGGCCTTTATTCCCTTCACCCAAGAGGTAGGCGTGACGCCGTCAGGACAGTAAATGCATGTCACACCTGAAGAGCAACGGCAGAATGAATACCGTAGCCAAAAACTATGCCACTGAAAGAGACTGCTCCAACCGAGCACAGAGCCCAATCGACTTACTTCATCGCAATTGTATTTCTCGTTGTCGAAGAAGATCATCTCGTCGAAGTCACAGCCGACCATTCCGCGAATCTCTCGAAAATGAGTTTGCTTGGAGCCCTTGTGAATTTGGCGCACTTCGATGATGTTTGCAAGTCTTTTTCGGTCTGGCCCGAAGTCAAACTTTCCAAGGAGTTCGTGCGCCCAAGGTGGCACATCACAACAGCTAGCAACAGCAACAACCACCCCACGCCACTTTGGATCCGTCGCCAGTTCAGTCAGTGCAGCATCCACCCCACTGTGCAAACGAATTGCATTCCCTCGACGGTCACGAATATTTCCCAAATCGTCGCGGCTGAAGGGAGCTCCACCGCCTTGCCATGACAGCTCATACATTTCCGGATACCACAAACAGCCATCCAAGTCGAAGACCACGCATCTCGGCAGATGCTCTGCCCGTGCGTCGGCATATCTGGCTGTCTTTCGCATGCTTGGCCTTGCCCTCGCACGCCTCTCACATGTTGCTCGCGCAGCATTCAATCCGAGCGCAACGCTGATCCCGGGCAAACAGCCAAGGGAGTCCACAGGGGTTGCTCTGGCTCGAGCGGGAGCTCTCGAGGAGCTGTACGTGCACCGTGGGCACTGAAGCAAAGCTGTCGAATGAAAAGCATTGTCTTTGCCATGAAATTGCGACGGTGGCAGGCGCGCCATCTGCATGTGTCGCTGCTACTGAGTTGTGGAAACACAATGTCTGCGAAGGCTGCTCTGCTCCTAGTCGGCCATGACAGCTGAGTGCAAACGCCAAGCTGAAAGCATCCAGTTCCAAACGCTCAAGTCCGGACTTCTCCCAATATGCTCGATGCTCCTGGAGTACTGTCAACATTTCGAACACATCCAAAAAGACCTGGTCTCAATTGGCAGAAACGGATAGCACTCTGGACGGATTGGAATGGATGGGACACTGCGAATGCAGTGCAACTGCCTTGTTGATCTCGGTCTGTTCCTGGAGTGCAGAACTGCACCATAGCAGCAGTGAAGACTGGCAAGCGAGCCGGCCTCCAGCACGATGACAGTGTAGCCTGCCTGAAGCTATTGGGGCCGTGACCGTGCAGATTTGGCCGGCCGTAGGCAGCTGAGGCTGAGTGACGAGCTACGAAGGTGGCAACAATGGGGAAGTATTCATACTGCGCTCCCGTGAGGAAAGGCACCTTGCAAGGAAACAAGGTGACAAGACAAAACAGGTTGCAGGAGGGCAGGGTTTCAAGCAGCGCACCGTCACGATGGAGTGCTGGATGGAATACATCAGGGCCAGCCAGCCTGTCAGGCCAGCCAGTACAGGCCTCGGTAGATCTCGGCATTGTCGTGGTGCTGTGCTGTGATCTGTGCGGCATTCTTGGGTGCCCGGCACGACCACACCTGTAACCTCACCGCGCACGTCCTCGTCTTACAGCATGCTACGCGTAAATGCCGGTGGTTCACCCCCGATGCAGATGGCGTGTCCTCCGTCGTTCTAGTACTTCTGCGAAGTACACGGAATGCGCGGCCACCAAGTCCTGATCAGCTCAGACTGATTCCACCGATGTTGCTACAGTTGCCACAGTGCACCACGGATCCTCGTAATTTTGCCGTTGCTAAGGAAATCAAAGGAATCCTGGCAGAGGACAAACAAACCTCTGCAAGCAGAGATCTCTCAAAACCTTCTATGCACCTGGCTTCATTAGCAAAGCCACAACCGCACCATTTCTTGCATTCATCGGAAGTCATACGAGAAACAGGCTTTGCAGATCTTGCAGCTTCCACGGATGTCTCACTGCCGAGTTGTCGTCCTGATTTCACCAGGTGTGCAAAGCCATAAGTCAGCAGTGAACCGTCAGCTTCACATTCCCCTCTTTTGGAACGAATGGAACTTCCCCGCCTGAAGCAGTCCGTATGTCTCGCTTTCGTTGGCGCGTTTGTCTCCGTTGATGCTCCAGTAAGCGAAGTCCAGCTGTTGCTCCTCGTGGCAAAACCATGGCTGCTTGTTTCTCCCGGCTCGGCAAGTGCTAACAAAGGCGGCGACCGAAAAAGCAAAAGGACCTCTATTATATATATAGAGAGAGAGAGAGGAGAGACAGATACACGTTCACATTTATGTATTTATACATGTACGAATTTGCCTATTACTTATGTGTATATAACTTCGTAGACCGCAGTCGCTCCCGCATGTATCGGATGATGTAGATCCAATAGTTGTCGCTGACGTCAGTTCCAAACCTCAGCAAGGTGTTTACATGGTCGAGGTTCTGCTTGGGATAGTGGGGGGCACTGCCGGTGACGACTAGCTGACTAGCAATACCAGCAGCGTTGGTTGTCGCGGCATCGGCAACGGTCGCAGTAACAGCAGGATTGGCGGCGGCAAAACAGCAAAACTGGGAGCGGCAGTGGAAGGGAAGGGAGGACAAGGTCTCGGGGAGTCTCAGAAGCCCCGGCGAGTCATCCGAAGACAAAGCTCCGAAGACAAAAGCCCATCATCCAGACACGGGGGCGCTGAGGGCTACAAGAAGATAAAATGTCAAAGCTTTGAGCTCGAGGTTGGAGCTTCAAGGTTTCGAATTCGAGCAAGCTGCGGCCGGGGGCAGTGTCAACGGTGCCACTGGCAACAGTAGTGGAAAAGCGGAGAAGCGGGCCAGCAGCAGAAACAACAACAGTAGCAGCAACAGCAGTACCATGGCAGTAGCGACAACGACAAAATCATTAAAATCGATGAGACTTGTAACCGCATTGGAAGTCAGAAGCCTCACGGGAGAAATACGTCACCCGCCCAGCATCCGTGCACATTTCGCTAAGACTTATCAATTCTTTAAAAAAAAGCTTGGCGGACTTCTAAAGAAGTCTCAGCAAACCAAAACCAAGGCTGCTTCCTCACAGGACTCGCTTTCCTTACGTTCTTCGAGACTCGAATCGAACCGTAATCGGGCGAAGATCTCGACGATTTGCGTGCCAAGAGTCAAGGACATGTGCTCGTCGCGACAACACACCCCGCCACTCTAGACAGCCCCACGACCGGCGGCCGCCCCCCGGGCGTTCGCCTCAATCAAGGCGGGGCGCAGAAGTGCACAGCCCGGCTCCGGCACTGGGCGGTGCGCGCGGCCGAGCGCGGTTCGCGTTTCGACCACAAGAGGGCACTGCACCTTTCCTGGTGGCTCTGACTAACACATCGTTAGCGTCAAGCTTGTTTTTTTCCTGCTTTTTGCTGTTGTTGGTTGGGTGTGTTGACCACAAAGCATCTACTGGGTGGCTTTCATGCGCAGTACAGCGTCGCGGTTGCTATTAATATGGGTATAATTCAGGCCGTGCAATACGT
Source organism: Symbiodinium sp. CCMP2592 (assembly GCA_905221615.1). Taxonomy (NCBI): domain Eukaryota; class Dinophyceae; order Suessiales; family Symbiodiniaceae; genus Symbiodinium; species Symbiodinium sp. CCMP2592. The sequence continues at coordinate 77,143 of CAJNDT010006175.1, read as the reverse complement.
GTCTTCCGTTGTTGTTGGTTCGATGTGTTGTCCGAAGGGCGTTTACATGGTGGTCTGTACTATGCGGATTATTGCTTCTGGTCGAATGGTCTCACGAATCGATTAAAGAATCGGGCCGAGAGTGCGGGTATAAGCGTGCGAGGCGAATGCTTCGGCGGTTGAATGCTGGAATGTGTTCCTATGCACGCAAAGGTGCCCTTCACAACAAGAAAGCTCCAGACAGCAAGGCCGTTGCTGGAATCTTGCTATATCTTGCCGCAAGAGAAGTTGATTTCTTGCACCAGCGTTTGCATGGGTGAGGCGGTGTTGACATGCTGCACCTCTTTGAGCAAAAACCCAGGAGGAGCTGAGAAGCAGACTCGCTGAGCCAGACCTGAAGCTCGATGTGCAACAGCACGCTGGCCCATGCTGGCACGCTGGTGCTCCGGTCATCGTCACTGAGGTCCCTTCAGGTGCCGGCATGACACCATCTCCACTAAGCAAGGGACCTGCCAAGAGACCCAAGCGTGCCAGAGTCGCAGTCCCGACAAGGTTTGCCCTATGTCCCGGCCTAGGCAAGCATCTAAGGCTCCTGACAGAGATTGCAGGTTTGCAGAGCTTGCAGCAGCACATGTTTTGTGCCGACCTTGAAAACTCGAATACGAGCCACATTTGCCCCCAACGACGAAGACCGCGGCAAGCAGGGCAGCAGCGGCTGTGGCAGAGAGAATCTTCCTGCATTGGGCCGCTCATGTCGCAGTGCAACACAGATCGCAGGACAGAGGTGAGATGATTACACGCCTGTCGCGCAATGGCTTCACCAGGTGTTTCGAGGCCAAGCACTTGCCAACGGTGAACATCAAGGCTATGAACCTGCTGTAAGAATGTCTGACGACTCTCGATGACCACAACGCATGCTTCGAAGTGCAGATGTCGAGACCCCGGATCTGTGAAGCGCTGAAACCTTGCTGGATCGTGCCTGATCTTGAGATCAGTCGGCTCGATGGCCTTACGAACTGAGAAGACTGAGAAGACCCTCTACGATCGACAGCGAAAAAACATTTCTGCGGAGCTAAGCGCCTCTCCCCGTCGAGCAGCCCCGTGATCTCCCCCTGCTCCACCACCTCAAGGCACACCGACACAGTTGACTCAGTTGTGCTTTATGAAAAGACACGGAGCAAGGAGACACTGCCTGCTGGTCCTCTTGCTCATTGCCCAATCCTGTGAAGAGGACCAAAGTGTAGGCCAGTAGAATCCTTGCACCCGACAGAGACGCGCGGAATGATTTTTGATTTCGCAGCCTTGTGCCTTAGCCATAAGACATAGCCGATGTGGAACCCCACGCTGGTTGCAACCACAAACGCAGGCGGAGATACCTTGCTTGGCATTCTGCGACAAGAGACTGCAGCTCAAGCACACCTGTTCACAGAACATCTCGACATGTCATTTGTGCCTTGTACGGTTGAACTGACCATTCTCCATTCAGTTGAGGCCCAGTTGGCTTCGAGACACAACACAACAGCGGATGTCGCCATGGCGCAATGTGGACGTGGCCGCAAGTCTGGCCCAGGTGCTCTCCGATCGAGAAAAGGACTGCCTCGGACAAGTCTGGCAGTTCCGAGACTCGCGGCGACGTACTGCCTTGCCTGCCTGCAACCCCAGCACTCCAGCCGCAGCAGAAAGCTCCCAATGCTCGCCCTGCCAAGGACAAATCGGATTTGCATCTCACACGAGATGACCTCTGCTTGCACCTGAACTGCACCCTTTGTGGCCACCTGTGCCGAGCCACAACTGCCATGATTGTTGTCACTGGTACAATCGGCCTGCGTGCGAGTTGCGGACGTTTGGGCATCTGCCAACAGCAAAAACCACAGCCAGCAGGCAAATAGCATCCTCAGGACAGCGGATGCGACGCAATTGAGGTACCAAGACGCAGACGACCAAGTTCAGGACAGCGTCGGAATATTCCTTCCCAGCATGTCCTGGGGTAGGCACAGTCACAAAAGAGCACAAACTCCAGTCGAGGAAGACTGACATGGCTTCTTTAAGACCGGGATCGTAAGCCATCAAGTCGAAGGACCAGCCATAGTAAAAGTGCGTGGTGTACACCTTCGTCTGAGCTGCATGCTGAGGCAAACGGGCGTGATGCTCTGTATGAGTCAATCCTTTCTGGGCTGGCACAGTACGGTTCCACAAGGCTGGGACCTGCGAAGCTGCGAAGCTGACGACACCGGATGCATGCTGCTCCATGCGGCTCCTCGTCATGGATAGGTCGCGTTGGGACCTCCGACAGGCGCATGCCAAAGTGGATGCCTGGAACTCTCACATCAACGAATCATGTTGCTCCATGCAGAAGCGAGGCTGCTCTTAGCCTGAAACTACGATCAGCAAGTCCGGGCTGTGGCGCAACACCTGACTTTGAAGGCAGCCTTCTATTTGGGCTTTGAGATCATGCCGGGCAGTCGAGGGGGGGACACCTCTCACAGATCGAGACTGGGCTACAAGACGAAAGACAAACTGAAGTCCAAGCTGGCTGGGGGGAGACCGGCCAGCAAGAACAGAAAAAAGCGGTTGCGGTTGTGACAGAAATCTTTGAGGGCACATGTTCACTACTGGAAAGAACGAAGCCCAGGTGCAACATCCTGTGTTTATTGTGGTAGTCTGCCACTGGTCTCGGGCATGCATGTGCATTTCAAAACTCTGCAGCCTGCCAACTCGCCGTCTGACACGATTAGATGTTTCTTTTCAGTGCTTCGGCAGTCAAATCTGCGAAACTCTTTGGAGCCTGCATTGCACAACCGGAAACTGTGGGTAGCATGCCCCCAAGCAGCCAAATAATTCTGAGATAAGCAATGGAGACTACAAGACCTCTCTTTCTCTCAGTCGCGCAGAGCAAGTCCACAAGTGAGACCACTCGTCAGCAGCCCTTTCAGCTGATTAACGTAAAACTTCTAACTGGGCCCAGGATCTACGGTTCTGAGCTAACGGCTGTAGGGTCCTCCAAAAGTCTGTGTTACCAAAATATCTGGAATGAGCAGCAGCCACCTCTCTTTCGGTGGGGTGATGATAGATGTCATGGTGTATTTGGTGGGGGCGGGGAATAGGGGTATTCGAGGTTAAAATCTGGTGGCGTTGATACGCCTGCGTCATACTCAGTTCAGCCCAGTGTATTCGAGGGTGGCCAGGTCTTTTCTTGTGGAGGCGTCTGTAGGCGTGTGCGGTTTGGTAGGTGGGTAGGTGTTCGATAGAAGTCTCGTGCCTAAGTATATGCCCAAGATAAGAAATCCGGGAAGCGATTATATGCTGTGAGGGGGATAAAAGTTTGGGCGAATATTCATAAGCGAGCTGGGACAAGTATTCGTTGGAGCATTCTGCCTCCGAGGGTTCCAATACTTTATGGTAGAATGAACTTTTGATGTTGAAGATCTGCCTAAGGACCTTGTAGTGCAATTTGTTTAATTTCGTAAGGTCGGGTTTAGGGTCGTAAGGTCGGGTTGAAGGTACATCTGTGATTCGGGGCAGTAAAGAAGGATGGCCAACACTATCTGGGAATGAACTAGCAGCTTTCGCTTGATGGTGATGGATGGGTGTTGAAAGAAATCATGTAGGCATTTGGCCCCGTGTGAGGCCTGCGCGTAGCGCTTTTTAGCGTCCGCCTTAGCGGATGAGTTGTAGGTCAGGACCGCACCTAAATAATCCGCGTGGGGTTTGGATCTATTCGAAGCTCCTTAGGGAGTTGTGGATTCTCTCGCATGCAACAGAAGTCGCACTGGGAGGGGTGGGACATGGTGTCAGTTAAAAATACAGGTAGTTCCGTGTTGATACAAAGAAGCTGGCACTTCTCGTGGTTCAAGGACATGCCTCGCAAGAATGTGCTTGCAGCATGTGCAAAAAACGAAGGGAAAGTCTCGTGCGAGACAACAAAACTGTGTCATCCGCATACTCTATGTCTGTGAGGCGGAAGTCTGTGGCGAGAACTGAGGGTCGGGGGCCGTACTCAGCGACATAGGCCGCGTAGGTATCATGGAAAAGAACTGAAAGAGTGATGATAAATAGATAGGGGGACAAGGGACAACCTTGCCGAATTCCTTGAGCAAATGCTTTGGGTCGTGACGAATAAGCCGACTCCTTTACTTGAAATTGACAACCTGGTAGATTGATAGTACTGAATTGATCTGGGAGACCGACGTGACCAAGGGCGTTGCGCAGAGCCGAGTGAGAGACCGAATCGAAAGCCTGAGACCAATCAAGGAAAAGCGCGTAGAAAGATTCCTGGTGGCGCTCATGCAGCTCGAGCAGTCTGCGGAGCACGAATAGAGGGGTAGAGGTTGATTTACCGGCTCTAGAGCCGAGTTGGACCGGTGATATGCGGTCGTCTATGGCCGATTTCAATCTTGCGTGAAGAAGACAAGTATATCTTGTAGACTGTGTTTATTAAGGAGATGGGGCGATAGCTAGTAGGTAGAGTGGGATCCTTCTTTTTACCTTTAAAGATCATTACTATATCCGCCACTTTCCAGGATTTAGGCGATATAGCCTGCGCAAAAGTCTTGTTGAAATGTGAAAGTAAAGCAAGATGAACCGATCGTGAGGCGAATTTCCAGATCTCCGCAGGTAGTTGATCAGGGCCAGGGGCCTTAAGGTTTTTGAGGCGCGCGAGCGATCTTAAGAGTTCGGGCTCCGTAAAAGGGCTGGTATCGATTGGCGCAGGGGGAAAAATAGTTTCTGATGGTAGCTCAGGTCCAGGTAGTTCGCGGTGGTTCCAGACTTTGGTGGCCAGGTGGTTGGCCAGTACTTCAGTTTTGCTGCCTTGGTCGACATTTGACCATTGGGCTTGCGGATACCTTGTGTACGGGGCGAATAATCTTTGCGAAGGTACCTTTCAGTGGACCATTGTTTGGAGGGGGGACCCTTACTATCCTGGAGAAGGTTGTCGCATAAATGTTGTTTCTTATCTTTGCGGGCACGTCGTTTGACGGCTTTACGGAGCTTCTGTAATAATTCATGATCCTCCGGGGGAGTCGAGGCGATACGGTCAATGAGTCTCTTGGTAAGTTCAGAGAGGTATTCTTTCTTGTAGGCTTGCTCTTGTTTGGTGCGTGGGGCAACTTTCAGGGCGGCTTTCTGGAGCGTTAGAGCTTGGTCTTCTATTGAGAGTTGTTCGAAGAGTGGGGGAGTAGAGATGCGCAATGTCGCTGAGGGGTGATCTGACAGGATTAGCGTGTCGACCCATAGTGGAGAAAGAAGTTACTCCCTTCTTGGCGAGAGTGTCAGCTCTTTCATTGCCGTCGTTTCCTGAATGACCTTTTATTTTCATGAGAGAAAGCGGTATGGCGGAAAGCAAGTGATCAAGGATGGTACGAAGTTTTGTCAAGAGCTGAAGGTGTTGTGTCGGGAAGGAAAGGCCGTGGAGAAAGTCGTAGGCCTGTTGTGAATCAGTATAGATGTTAAGGGACTATATCGAAAGGTGTGTTTTATGACGAGCTATATAGGCAAGAGCTTCTAGAAGAGCTGGAGTTCGGCTGTGAAGTTGGACCCCACGATGGGGAAATGCAAGTTGTGGCCCACCGGGCCCCATGAGTCGGTCCAGGAGTGGTTGTGATGAATCGTAAAGCCCCATCCGGCTGGGTTGCCGACGCGAATATTATACTGGTCCGGACAGGCCCCGTCGGTATACGCACGGGGCGCGTCTGGAATACTACAAGACCTGGAACCATGAACTAGGTCTAGACACATCGGTTCATATTCTCTTACAGAAAGCAAAAGCTTCGAACCGCAGATGTTTCGAGAAGCCTGAAAAAGCTTGACAAACGTGTTCGACAGATGCCAGACACGTCACCATAGACCAAAGGTTGGCACCGCTCGACTGCTCGAGCTCGGCGCCTCCTGGGCGCCCTTCGCCGCCGCGATGGACCAATCTGTCTGGCGGTCGCCCGTTCCCCACGTGGGCAAAACGATCCTGAGAGACGAAGAAAAGGCATTTTTACTCCATCTCTCTTTGGCGATCGCTCCTTATTGAAAGCTGCAGCCTGAGTCTGGCACCCGTTGGCCCGCACCTCGTTCCTCTCCAGAAGCCGCACAGACTTCGCGCTGCAAATCACACTCGCGCTCCTCAAGTCGAAGCCAACGACCCGAGGATTGTCTCTGTACCTGGCGGTTCTGCCAGTCATGAGCTCGCCATGTTTTGTCCTGGCCTTCGGGCAACCAGACCGATTCCTGCGAGCCAATCTTTCTCAGAGTACCTCGAGCACACGACTGAAACCAGGCACACGAAGGTCTACACCGGACGACAGCCCAGGACGACAGCCCACCGCGGCCAAAATCAAAGACGGATGCAGAGTCTCAGGATGAAGCTCTTCTTGTTTGAAAGTTGCGTTTCGTGAGACTGTGACGAGCTGCTAAGCCGCGGGAGTGTTCTTGTGCAGGGAGTGTGGAAGTGCTAGTGGTAGGGCTGCTAAGGCTGCCAGGGGTACCAGAAAAGACAGCAACTCACTCTGCTCGAGCGCCGTCTGACAAGACCATCCACTCACAGAAAGCTGTGACAAGTTAACAACATGTGCACCTTCGCGAATCTCACACTTGCGGACAGGATCTGCTACCTCCGCTCTACACCCTATATTCCCTAAACCCTAAAACTCTAAAGCCCTAAACCCTAAACCCTAAAGCTCTAAAACTCTACAACCCTAAACCCTAAAACCCTAAACCAATTCCCACGAGTCTTCATCCCCAGGTCCGAGGCAAAGGCAGAGGAGACCACGCACAATACCGAGCGGCCGGTTCCAGAACCGCAGTGGCCCGGCTCGGAGGTTTGGGGCCCTTTTCTGTTCAGGGTCCTAGGGTTTGGGGTTTTGGACCAGTGACTCAAAAACCTTTCCAGTGAGGGACTGCTTCTATGATACGAGGTCAGTACGAGGTCAGGGTGGAAAAGGAATCGAAGCTGTCGCTGGCGCCACGGAGAGCAATTCACTTCAAATGCAGGCAGCAACGTTGACGCACGGGCGGGCAAGCTAAAAAACGGGTACGGTGTGACACCGACAGACTCAACAGGACGAGGCAAAACACGGAAGCTGGTGTTCTTGGGATCCGCAGCAGACTGGCTCTAAAGCCGAGCCAAAGAGTCAAAGTCAAATTCACAGTTGGCAATGCCTTTCGTCGACACATGTCGACACTGCGCACATCGAAGACACTGAAGCTCACCGTGCGAAAGGGTCAAAGGTCTGTGAAACTTGTTCTGACTTGTGGAAAGCCAGGAACAGATTCCCTTGGACCTAGGTCTGACGGTTTGCATCAACGCTGTGTAGACATCACACCCTCAACGACCCTTCGTTGCAACAGTGTGATGTTCGTCTCTGAAAGGGGATTTTCGGACCCGCAAGGAAGTCTTCCAAATAATGACGAAGGATTGCCCCAAAAGAACAACATCACCAGTGCCCAAATCGGCATCAGCATAGCAGAAGTTGGAAACACAACGAAGACAGAGTGTACTGTGGGGATGACGGATTGATCCACCAACATGAGTCACACGTCAAGGGTGTCTGAAAGCACAGACAGGAACGTCTTCCATCAGAACAACCTTCCAGTGAGGAGCAAACGAAGAACGACCCTCTTGCTCCAACAGGAACTCTCTGATTTGCCGAATGCGAAAGTCCTTGTGCTTGCTGTTCCTCAGGTTTGTGGTCATCCGTCCAAATCAACAAGCTGCTAGGTTTTCAAGCAATGAGCCAGCTCGTGAGGCTAGACTCTATGGAACGAACGACCGCTGAGCAATGGTTGGTAGTACAGCGTAGAACTCATTGAGCAGTGAAATGTAAGTCAGGAGTAGAATGCAGCACGATGCGTTGACCACAATAACGTGTAGAAACGAGATCATCGCACCTGGTTGTGTACCAAAGTCCTTCTCCGTCGGTCCCACTGCAGCACCTCCCGCTTGGTCCAACCACAGCTTGCAACTAGGGCTCGGTCTTAGTCTGCTTTGCTGGGCTAGGTGCCAACCAGCTGATGACACGTGATTGTTGAGGACCACGAGCAGGCCAATGTCTGTCAAGGCCTAATCTCATTTCAACTGCCAGCTCTGCTGGATCTAGCCCAGCTCTACAAGTCGACCATAAAAGTTATAGACTTTAGCTGCTTGCAGATGTGGCTCGGACACGGTTTTATCGAAAACCTCCAGAGGCTGCCATCCGCATGGATGCGATCACTGGCTATTGGTGGCCTGCATCGGCGATAATCCGGCCCAATCAGGATTGCCGGCAAGTGCCTCCATCGAAGTGCCATCCAAGAGTTCGATACAATCTGGAATGATCCTTGCGCCTTGAGGCTTGGAACAGAAACGTTCCGGAGGACCATTTCCTTTCGCTGCACGGCGTCGTACACGCCACGGCCAGTACTACAGCTGCCTGCCTTTGTGTACTGAGCTTTTAACCAAGCTGAAAGGGAGCCGGACGCAATTGAAGCCGAAGGAAGCAATCCTGCCCACGGCGACATGTTCTCTCACTAACACTACCCTCGAGTAGGACGTTTGACACTTTCCTAAACCCTGCGTCCTGGTGGCCAGAAGAGATGCAGGCTGGTCATCCAAGCCATTATTCACCATCTGTCTCAGATACGCACGACAGCAAGAACATGCAAGAACAACACATAACAACACACACACAGCAAACACTGCTACCTCTGTGATGCACCGTACCAGTTCACGCAGGCAAGCATCACCTCGTCTGGCGGCAGCACAGCTCTCGCAAAGTCTCGGGACTCTTGAAAGGCATCACACTCGGGCCAGCACGCGCCTGCCCGACTGGCCCACAACAAAACGACCTGTTACAGACATCCCAGTGAAACCGCCACCCGAATGGCATGTAATTAGTCACCTTCCCTCGCCTTTCGTGCGCAGCGGAAGATCTTTTGCTGGTACAAGCCTTGGCTGCGTTGCTCGCCCCCAGCACATAGACACGTGTCCCATCTTTTGTGCAAGGAGCAGTGCGGCTGCGTCAAAGCTGGGTGCCTCCAGAAAGTAGCGACGAGACACAGCCACATGAAGCACAGGAATCTTCGATGCTGTTGCCTGGTTGGCATCCACCATGGCCAGGCAAATCACCTTTTGCTGCAAAGGTAGCGCCAAAAGGCATCAAAACGCTGCCTCCATGTTCATAATATGTGCACACAACACTATGTGGCGCTGGTCCGGGGTCTGTGCCAGGAGCAAGCATGGGGTGAAGCGCAAGGATTGCAAACCTGCGCTGCAAGCTTACATTCGATGTGGAGAAGTCTTGCTGCAAGCAGACCGTCCTTGGAATGACTTCACTTGCGCGTTGAAGGATCCGACACTTCCTGAAAGTTTCATTCTCTCTCCTCTAGCGGAGGGCAACTTCGAGCACCAGCCGGCCAAGCAGCCTGCGGTGCTGCGGCCCCGAGACATCGCTCAAAAGCACCCGGCCCTGCCCAGCACCTGAAAGGAAGCTCGTGACCCTATACGAGAGGCACTTTCAGCAGGCACTCTGTGCCTGACGCAATTCATGGCGCTGCCGCTACCCGCCACCGCACACAACGAATCTTCCGAAGACGCTTCTGGACTCAGCTAGCGTGTGTAGCTGTCTTTGATGTTGCACCAAGTCCGACGGACTTAACTTGCTGCTTTTACCGTGAGACGTTGTGAGACTATATCATGTTTGCGCGGCCCTGCGTGCGAGCGAGCATCAAGGCAGTCCAAAGGCACAACATCTCTGCATTGTGAGTAATACGCGTCGGTCAGGCGATGCCAAGCTGGTTACGCTGAACCACTTGGAATTGGAGGGCCTCGTCTGACTCGACCAAGACCAAGCAAGCGGAGCTGACGCCGTTTTCACTGCCCGTTTCGGCCTTTCCGGAGTTGAAGCGAGCAACGCCTGTCTTCGCAGCTGGTCGGTTGCTGTCGATCTGACGAACTGCTGGGCGGTAAAGGCCGACAGACATGGTGGAACTGTATGGCACTTTGCCTTTTCATCCGCGAGCATGGACAACTTGGCACTTCACCATACATGCTGGTTGTGCAGCAGGCCACAGCGCTCTCAGATCTGCAAAGATGCGAAGATTGAAATCCTTTTGCATCCGCACCAATTATCACGTTATGATGTTATGCACACAGACTGCAACTTACAGCAATAAGCCGCCACCTTGAAGCTCGTCACCTCAGATCAGGTGGTGGCAAAAGCATAATTATTGAGAATGGCCAACCCGGCACCGTCTAGAGCCCAGAATCTAGGGTTGACACATGCGCTCTGGCCGCTGCTGAAGCCGGCATGCCTAACTTTTTCACACCCCTCAAAAACAACGCCTGCATATACGAAGGAAACGCTTGCACCAGCTGCGGCCTTCGACCAAGCGACATGACAGGTGCCTTCTCCAGCTAATCTGTGTCTGCCAGGCCCGCGAAAACTTCTGCTGGCCTGGGACACTGATCAAGGCCCCCGCAGTACTGTGTGCAAGCTTTGCAAGCAGCGCTTGGAGGATCTCTGCAAAATCAATGAGCTATATGAAAAGCGCTGTTAGTTCGGTGCGGATCCAGTTGCATGTCGTGTTTTGAACCACTACCACGGAGCTTCATAAAGGCGCTCTGGCTGCAGCACGGCCACCGGCAGGCTGCTGTGGTGGTGCGTTGCGCCAGGCCGAAAGCCACATGAGTCCGTGCGCGTGGCACTACCAAGGTGCAGCTTGCACTATGTCAATTCGGGACAGCCTCGCGAGGGTTGTACCACCAAAGTTCGCGTGCATTGCTCGGGGCTGAGAAGACGCTACATTACCAGAAATTGGCCCACAGACGTAACACCATCCCGCGCAGGTCTGCAGTTCTCCCATCCCTCCTCGCCCTTCGAACCACCCGACGTTTCGAGTATAGGCTGAGGAAGGAGGGCGTGGACAGAGTCAGGAAACCTTTTTGGCATACCGATATGAAACAACTTCATGTTCTTGAACAGAGCCCTTCCCCTCGAGCTCGCTTTGTCACACGCATTCACACGCGAACCGCCCCCCCAGCAGAGAAGAGAGTAGCCGCACTAGTGCAAAGATAGAAGCCTGAACATTCGCGATTTAGAGCACTCCTCGGATGCTGTAGCTGAGTAGCTGCCTATGCAAGCAGGAGCCGAGGATCATGCCTGGGATAGTCACCAGGAATTCCTCACGATTCAAAGGTTTCCAAGCATTGCAACTCAAGCACGCGCACAAGCGGGCGTACTGTCAGCCCAGGCATACGCCACCTGCCAGGTTATCACGGGCCGATGCAAGCATTGATTCCCAACCAAGTTCCAGGAAGCATCGCTATCAATGCAATGTCGGTCCACCACAGCTTGGCATGGAATCATGACTTGTACTGCTGCTGCTACAAGGTCTGTTAGAGCTCCCAGCCGATCCATGCCCTTTTATATAACCTCCGGGAAAGCCACTATAAGCCACTGCCTCTGCACCCCGCACAACGAACGTGCCACCGAGAAGGAGCACTCCCTGTGCAAGGCTCCGGACTGTGGACTCATTGCAACAACTCAAAAAACTCTGCGGTTGCGAAATTCGCGCACCTCCGGCACACCGCTAGAATCTCTCTGCTGTGGAGCCAAGGACGTCATCTTGCTGAAATAGCGAAACCTCTGGTAAAACTCACCCCAAGGTGTCGAGGTCCCAATCACCGTTGACCGAGTCAACGTCGCTGAGTTCTTGGCAGTCCGTCCACGCCTCCCAGATCGGGTGCCTCAGTGCGACTGTAAAATTAGAAACATATCTGCCCGAGGATTTGCATGTCGCAACCGCGCACCTCCAAGGACACTCCCTCCACAGGTTTGCTTCCGAGGCGACCAAAGTTCATCGCAGAGTAAGCCTTCAATGGAAAGATCTCGGCTGCAAAAAACGTTCGGACTCACACATCAGTTCGTTGTCCCTGCCCGGCACACCAAACAGAAAATGGAACGACTCAGGATAAAACCTGGTAGCCTGCTGAGTCATCAACAAAGACCTGCACATCAAGCACTGCAAAATCACCCCCCAAGCAATTCACAAAACGAGCACATGAGTCGCAGGAGCCTTATTTCGAGGCACTTCTGGAAGCTGATCAAGAAAATCGTTGAGCTGTGCAGCCTGAAGCGTAAAAAGCACCAAGAGTTTGTCGTCGTCGACGTCGAAACGGGTCGCGGCAACAGTTTAATTGTCGCAGTGACAATGATGGTAATGCTAGTGGTCGTGGTGGCAGTGGTGGTAGTCTTAATCGTCGTGCTGTCGTCGTCGTCGTAGGAGAAGTAGCTGCAGCAGCACTCAATGTGTCGGCAAACAAGAACCACCAATGTGTGCAAGATTTCCGGTCAATCTTGGTCATCTTGGTTTGTCCCAAACGCTGGGGAAAGTGCAAGATGACAAGCAATCTTGGTAATTGCGAGGGGCACATTTTGCAAATCAAGCTTGGTATTCTGGGTTCGTGGTTCACGCTGTCGCTAATGGGGGAGGCCCCGGCAATCTTGCGATTTTGGTTTTATATACCACTTGCACTTGCACCGTTTGCAGCACTTGCGCACCCCTTCTAGCACCAGACGAACATCAAGATCACCACGATTACCAAGGCTACCAATATGAGCCCCCCCACCAGAACTGTCCACCAAGCCAGGTTCACGGGCATGCGGCTGTGAGCCTAGCAGTGGCACCCCCCCTTGGAAAGTGTTCCAGTCTGGCGGAACGCAGTGCTCGTAAGGCTCCGAGCTTGGTCGTCACACTGCTTAAGGATGTAGAGAAAGTTAGCAGTTACATGCGGCACCTTAGGAACCCAGCATCCGACGAAAACAGACTGCTGCCCACACGAACCCTGAACACCTAAATCGATTCTCCGGGCGTGCATAACCCTTAAACCCTAAACTGAAAAACCCAACCCTAAACCTTAAATACTAAACCGCAAAGCCCCAAACCCTAAACCTTATTACCCCCAAGCCCTCCATGATATTTTCAAAAGCGTGAATGTGGGTCGGATAGGGGGAAATATCACAAAAACGCGCAAGGCTCGGCGTTCCTACGCTACACTACAGTCCAGAGTCCAGACTACACTACACAGGCAAAAGCAGCGCGAATTGCTTGGAGTAGCAACTGCTCAAGTAGAAAGTTGCACGCAGGTGCGAAATTTGCAAGCACCCACGAGAGGCCTCTGCCTGCTTGGGTCGGCCACATCAACACTGTCGGCCTCCGCATGTTGCTGAAAGCAATACTTCGGGAACGCTGAAACTGTATCTGCGTGCTTTGAGTGTACTTCTTAACGCCGCCACGCAGCCAAGCAACACTTGGAACTCAATGCAGAACGCTTGAGAATAAGCCTCCCAGAATGTACATGAGACTCAAGGAAAATTGCCGCAGGCTAACCAGAAGCCAACACAGTCTGGGTGGGGAGGGTCAGGCGGCCCAGGCGTGGAAGACCCTCATCTTGGAGGACAAGGAGGGTGCCTGGCTCGGCCGTATCCTGCACAGCCGCAAAGCCCACAGTCTCACAGGCACTTCGGTGAGGTGCAGCTGCCAGCAGAGCACAAGGACCGCATCCTGGTACGACCAGCTCAAGCAGCAAATCTGGAGAAAGCTGCGTATGCGTCGGCCTCACAGAAGATTTCAAAGGACTACGTGGCAGCCGCCCGCCTGAATAGGTTCCTCACGAAGGCGGTCCCCAGCTACAACGAGGGAGAGGAGCAGGGATGGAGAACTGGGTGGTCCTGTGAGAGGCCAACGGAACCACCCGGACCGGCAGTACTTCCAGGAGCTCCGCCCCGTGGAGGAGCTCATGGCGGAGATGGCGGCGGACCGGCGACCTGCCCGTAAAAACCTGGTTTCCTTTGCCTCACAGGGAACCCCACAGCAGACCAAAAGGCAGCACTCTGGAACCATCCGGCGAGCCAGATCTCACCAAGGAGCCCTCTACACCCGTTCGACTCACAGCCGAGCTCGACCAGGAAGTGGAGAACGAGAAGATCACCCAGATCAACCTCGGCTACGATTTTTCCAAGTACTCCGCAGAGCAGTGGTGGGCCGTCCAGCTTCTGACTGCCCCTCCAGGGCGCCCCCTCGACACCTCCCGAATCTGGATCAGGTGTCGGAGCTTTTGGCAAACCTCTCCCTGAGCACTCCCGACGCCCCAGCTGTTCTCCACTGAAGCCGCCATCGCCTGCGAAACACCGCGCTGGCGCTCAGTGGGCGATGTAACCAATGTAATCTTGCTGCTTGCGACATCCCTTTTGGGCTTGGCTGCAGGTCGTGCGGCCTGTGCTGGAGTCCGCCTTGGAGCCGCCGAGGTTTGGGAGCTCGAGCGGCCATGTTCAGGAGTCGCGGAGCAAGAGGAGCCCGAGGCCAACGAGGCAGAGGACGAGGAAGAGGGACCGGCTGCCGAAGTGGTGCGCCTTCGGGCCCCAAATTCCTGCCTTGGAACGGGCAGCGCAATCTCAGCCTGTTGGTGCTCGGCGTGGGGCCCGCGACTGAGGAGGCGGCTGGCTCGCCGCCCCCACGCATTGCACAGCAAGCGTGCTACCCGCACCGCCGCCGTCAGGACGCCGACAACCTTCTTGCCGAGGTGCAGGTCGTCCCCAGGGGCCTTTGGAGACGGCGCCAGCTTGAGTGCCAAAGGCAGCGCCGCTCGCGAAGCAGACGTCCGAGGATCATAGATCCGGAGGCTTGCTGCGATGGAGCTGGGCGAGTCTGCGGAGGATCCGCTGGCGAGCTTTTGCTGCGCACCTACTTCGAGCCCTGTCGGCGACGTTCGGACGCTTGCCTTGGTGGGGACCTTTGCGGGTCACGCTTGGGAGGCCGCTCGCCGCGCAGAAGCACGAGATGGAATCATGGTTAGCAGGTCAAGGCTTGCCCTCTTCGTCGACCAGGCGGCCACAGAGGGGGGACGCACCCAACTAGCTTGGCTTCTGGGGGGACTGCCGGAGCCTACTTGGACAACGATGGTCCGAAAGAGGCAGTGGCTAAAGCCCTTCTCGAAGATATGCCCGTCGCTGTGGGCCAGCGCCAACATTGCCTACCTACGAGTTGGACTGGATCGGCTCACCAAGGCGGCGGGGGACACCAAAAGGACGAAGCCCACGAGGATGCCGCTCCATCGACCAAGCCGCCACGACGCCCTCGGAAAACTCCTGGACCCGGGGACAGCGGCTTCTGAGAGGACTGCAGTGCGACCGGCCGAGCGGAGCCTGGGCCGTCTATAGCCGCCTTTCAATTCAAAGTCATTTTCTTTCGACCCGGCCGGGCTGACCCCGCTGGTCCGCGGGCTGAGCCGATGGGAGCAGATGATAGCTTTAATGCCGCTTCCCCTTTAGGTCCATTCCTGCCTGACCGCAAGCTGCCCTCGAGCGAGACCTGTTTCGTCAGCTGGGTTTCTAGTTTTGGAGGTTACCTTTAGAGTGCTAGGTGTTGCTTGGGGTCCTTCCTTCGGGATTCTCTTCGCGCTCCTGCCTGCACAGCTGTGCCTGACAATTGCTCAGGCGACCTGTGGCCTGTTCCGATGCGCTCCCGGGCTCGATGGACCGCCCATGCACAATGCACCCTCGGGCCTCGACGCCGCCGGCGGGCTAAGTTGTTTAGTGTAGCCTGGGAGCTCGTTCGCACTCAGATCCGACGCCTTAACTGGCTTGCTTTGGGTTGCCCTAGCCGCCCGCCCGACCGTGCTTGCGCCGGCATCGCCTTGACTGAAAGCCAGCACGGCGTTCTTGACACATCTGCATTTCTTGCGCGCGGGGCGCTTCGCATCTTCAACCTTGGGTCGCAGCTCTATGGCCTTGGAACTGCCGCAGCGTGACTTAGCTCCCGCTTCGGATGCGGACCGCATGTTTCTGCATTGCATGCTGACTCTGGGCCCCGTGTTTGCCCTAAGGACCCGCCACCTGCCCAACTGATCCGTCTCAGGCTGCCACGCCTGGAGAGGCGGCTCCGCGCCCTGGTTCGGGAGGTGGTTGCCGATCGCTTCAAGTGGACACTGCCTCCGACTGTCCGATGCCTTTCTTTTCGGACGCCACCACCCGTCGGGTTTACTTGGATCCTAATGCTCTCCGTTTGCCTGAATCGCTTTGGCCCCGGATCCCTCGAGCAAGCTTTTGCGATTGGCTGCGAAATGGGACGAATTCAAGGCCCTTCGGCTTGTTCCTTGCAGTGCTGTCCCTTTCCATGAAACAGTGGGTTGCTTCGGGGTTGCCAAGGATCAGTCCTTTGACAGATTCATCTTAAACCCGGTTGTGGCTAACTCTCGAACCCAGGGCCTTAGCAAGTTTACTAAGCTCCTCGCCCCGGGGGTTTTGCTGACCTTAGCTCATCTCCCTTCAGAGGGTCATGCCATCAGGTACACCTTCTCGGTGTCGCTGGCACGTGCTCAGAGGAACACTTTGGGAGTTGCCTTGGGCCTTGGATCCTTCGGAACTTCTGCACTTCAGTGTCTATGATCCAGCTTTTCAGAACCAACCTTGCTACTTAGCTTTAGGGACGCTTGCTATAGAGTTTGCCCAGCAGTCACACTTTAATGTGCTAGGTTCGCTCGGCGGTTGTATGCGCCCCCATGAGTATGTGGCCTACCGCCGGCCGGTGCCACGGACGCCCTGCTTGGAGTTCCTTTCGATCGACGACCACTTGACTGCTCAAGTTTGCTCCCGCGCCCAACTGAAATGCTCAGCGGCTATTTTCGAAGGAACGTTCTTATCCTGCTGTTGGTCTGGTTCAACATTCCAAGAAGAGGCAGCGCAACGTTACCACCGGCGTTTTCCTTGGTGCTGACGCCGACGGTCTTCAAGGGCTTGTCTCAGCGCCGCGGCATCGAGTTGGCGTGCTCATGCGCGTCACTGCTACCATTGCTCGGAAAGGCTGCTGCTCTTCTGGGCCTGTGGATTCATGTGCTCTTGTTTCGCAGACCTGCTTTAGCAGTGCTTCAGGTTGTCTTTGAAGACGCCTGCCGGGTTCCTCGGAGCAGTGTGCTACCTTTGCAACGTGGGTCCATCAATGAGCTCTTTTGCCTCTGCGCTTTGGGCCCCTCGCTGCAAACCGACCTTCGTGTCGACGACCCGGGCGCTCTTTTCTGCATGGACGCTTCTCCCACTGGTGCGGGGCTGCGCGTGGCAACGTTGCCCCGGGCCGTCCTCAAAGAACTTTGGCACCACGCCGAGCAGAAAGGGTTTTACAGACTAAGCTTCTTGAGCCCGCGAGCGCGTTGCTCTCTGAACTTGATCTCTCGGAAGACCCTGGGCCCCTGGGATTGACTTTGCACGTCGTGTTGGTGACGGGTGCTCCTGGGGCCTTCGACTTCGGTGTTGAGCGTTTGCCCTTGAGGCCTGCGGTTTCCGCGACCGCCACCTTCTTGCACCTGTTCGCGGGCGATTCCACCTGGGACACTGTCTGAACCTTGGTCTTCACCGGGTGCCGGATCCTGGTTTCCTCGCTGGCCTTCGTTTTGTGGACTTAGCTTCGGATGATGTGTTTCATCGGTTTCGTGGCGTGCTAACCAGCGGCGCTGTTCTTGACCTGCATGTCTCGGCGCCGGCCCTGTCTTTCCTTCCTCGCGGCCGGCGCCGTCTGCGTTCTGCCAGCTCCGCCGCTGCTTCACATTGTCGTTCGGGGCTTCTTAGCTTCCACAATCGCCTCGCCCGTCGCTTGTGCTTTCTCCTTTGCCTTGCCGCCTCTTCGGGCGTTTACTTCAGTGTGTCGCACCCCGCTGTGAGCTTACTTTTCCGTCTTCATGCTTTGGGAGGTGTGCTGACGCGCCTGTTTTGCTGTGATTTCAGTGCTCCTTGCAAGCGGCCCTTGCTGTTCCTGCACAACAAGCCCTGGCTTTTGCGGTTGGCTGCCTCTGGTGACGACTGTGGTTGCCCAGTTGCCCTTCTGGCACGAAGCACTTTCCGGTGTGCGGCACTTTCTCTGCTCTCAGTGTCGATGCCTTCTGTCGCGCTTGCAGCCCTTCAGATCGCTTCGGGCGCTGCGTTGGCCGCTTCCGGGTACGTCTCTCCGATGCCGGTTTCAGCCTCCTGGGACACCCTTGTCGCTCTCGGGTTTAGTGGTTTAGCCCCCTTCCCCTTTCCCTTTGACCTTGGCCTTAGCGGGCTCCGGTTTGCCGCCAGGCTCTTCACGACGACCCTGAGTGGATCAGCGAGTTGGCCGGCAAGGGGCGGCCATAACATCCTTGAGGCCCGCACCTACGAGACCTGGATCAAGTGGTGCTCCCGTCGGCATCCTCACAGCCGCCTTAATTCTTCTCATGGGTACCGCCAAAGGGAGGTCTGCCAGCCCGGCTCTCTGCCGCGTGCTCAGGTCTGTCGGCCTCTACCCGTGCGGCCTTCACGTCTGCTCAGCTCTCAAAAGAGCTGACGGTCCTTCTCGCGGCAGGCCTCCGCTACTAAAGCGTTCCCTGCCTGGCTTTTACCGCTCTTGTCGACGGGGATTTTCGTCCCTTTGACCTTGTCTGCGGCTCGGCCTCCGTGAACCCTGGGCCTCCTTCCAGGGTACCCCGTGGCAGTCTCGACTTGCAGTCCGGTTTCGCTACGTCCACTCGTCACAAGATGACGAAGACGCTCGATGCCTTCATCCTTTGGCTTTCGGTTGACTTCGGCCTTGGTTTTGATGCGGCCATGTCGTTTTTTTCCGTCTGCGGCCTGCGCCCTCCGTGCGTTCGGCCTGCACCTTTACTTCGGTGGCTTTCCTCGCTACTTGTTGGTCTACGCTATCACCTCTGTCCAAGACCGCTTCCCACAATATCGGTCGCACCTCTCGCCAGCCTTGCAGATCGACCGGAAGTGGCAGTTGGCAGAGCCCGGCGAGTGTCGCCCTGTGATCTCTCAGCCAATCCTTCTTGCCTGCGTTGCTTTAGCCATCTGCTGGGGTTGGTACGACTCGGCCGCTCTTACCTGTGTGGGGTTTCTCTACATGCTCCATCCGGCCGAAATGATCCCTTTAATCCGCCATGTTTCCTGAGGACGCTTTGTCTCCGGACCCTGTTGCTTACGTGCACCTTCGCAGCCAAAGACGCAGCGGTTCGCGCGTCGCCAGCACGCTCGGTTGGAAGACCCTCTCGTGCTCCGTCTTCTTGAGGCATGTCACCTCTCGGAGAAAGGCGCCACTCCGGGAGTCCTCCGAGGCTCCGGCGCTACCTTCTTATATCTTGAGACGGAGGATTTGCCTTTGGTTGCTTGGAGGGGTTGGAGTAATACTAAGACGGTTGAATTTTACCTTCAGGAAGTTGCGGTGCAGCTGTTGCTCCACCGCTTACCTGTCTGGTCACGAGAGCGAATACGTGTGCTCTCGTCCTTTTCGCGGCGCCTTCTTCTTGAAGTCATCGCGACTTGTGGCAGAGCCAAGTAAACTGGAGATGGAATGGTGCCTTGATGGTGCCCTGCAGGCTGCCGCTGCGGCTTCCTCCCTGATCCTTAAAGCCCCTTTTTGGTTTAGTCCCCGGGCCCCTTTCGGTTTAGGCTTAGGCTTGGAACCCTTGTGCTCCTCGGCCCGCAGGCCACTTTGCCGGTGCGAAGCACTCGGCATGCGGGACCCTTCGTACGAGCAGGCGAAAATGGGATGCACACTATCCCACGCAAGCTGAGCGAAGCATGACTTCTCGTAGCATCCTTCTCCCCGCCCGCCGCTCCCGTTGCGGAATGGTGCCTTGATGGTGCCCTGCAGGCTGCCGCTGCGGCTTCCTCCCTGAGCCTTAAGTCCCCGGGCCATTTTCGGTTTAGGCTTGGAACCCTTGTGCTCCTCGGCCCCCAGGCCACTTCTCTTCTTTGCCGGTGCGAAGCACTCGGCATGCGGGACCCTTCGTGCGAGCAGGCGAAAATCGGATCGGGATAGTATTTAGGGTTAAAGGTTTTGGGGTTTAGGGTTACGCACGCCCGCATCGGTTCAGGTGTTTAGGTCTTTATGGCATCAGTCTGTTTTTGCTGGACGTGGGTGGGTGGGTGGGTGGGTAAGTGGGCGGTGGCTTTGGGGCGGGGAGGGGGGGATAGGCTGATAAGTTCACAACCTCTCCTGAAACTGCGCTATGGCGACCACAACAACTTCTACAGGCCGGCTTTCCCCTGTGTTGCCAACGATAGATCTAAAGAGATCGGAATCTAGGGTGTTCGACTCTCGCAACACAGAGGCCGCTTCCTCCCGTGCCTTGCGCTCAGACTGCGGCTGTTCGTCTAGCAACATACCGCATAAATTGCCTTTGACACGACGCGTTTTGCGGCTGCTGCCTGACCTCTCGGTGGAGGTGCGCGGACACGTCGCTTGGTCTCCTCTTTCTCCTCCCTGGTCTTCGTGACCGTGCCGCATCGTTTGCGTGTCCGCACATCTATTTATGCGTTGCTGCCCGACTTGTTGAACTCCTTACAGCCTCCCCGACACTTGCGGGGGCCTTCGCCGGAAGCAGCGCTCGAAGCGGCGAGCTGGACCTTGGGCTGATAGGGTTCAGGCAGTAGCATGTAAATCAAGGGAGTATCCCGCTTAGGTAATAGAGATTGGCGTATCATCTTTAACGTCGAAATACTCAGTAACCCGATCCAAGAAGTTGGCGAGCCCTGCGGAGCGGCACTTCTGCCTGCGACCCCAGATGATATAACCTGGGTTATAAGTTATACGTGTACAACACGCGCTCATAAGTCATGCCCTTAGTCCAAAGGTACAAACCCTGTCGGAGCCTTCGGGCGAACTGTCGCGCATGATGCCCGCTGCGGCTGTGCGCCGGATCTGTGGGGAGAATATCCCACCGCTGCCCTTTCCGGACTTATTCGACTTCGCGGGTGACGGCGGGTAGGCTTCCACTCTCCCTGCGCTTGAATTCGAAAGGTAAACCACTTCGCACTCGCTATCTTCTTCATCTACTGTGGCGATGTACACCTGTGGTTTCACCGCCACTGGCTTTGCAGCGGGCGCAGTCTTTCCTCTGGTCGTTGCCGGAGTCGTGGCACCCTTGGAACCACTGCCCTTGCCGCTGAATTTGCATACCGCGTCACCGGCACAGTGGCCGTATGGTCAGGTTGCTGCGGACAACTAATCGCGGCCTTTGCCGCGTAGGGTTTAACTCACGAAGAGTGGACCACAACCGATATACGACAGCATGGGCTTTCCTGGCTGTTTCGCCAGGGGTCCGGTAACGAGCTGGCCTTGCCGGAAAAGCTCGGAAGCCTCCTCAGATTGCAGTGGACATGCTTGCTTCCGCATTTCCTCTACCAGATGGTCTATGCCATCGCAGCGCAGAAGTCGATCGAAGCCAACCTCGTGCGATGCAAAACGCGTCACCGCGCAGGCCTTCCAAGATATTCTGAACACAGTCGCGCATATCCAGCTCTTCGTCTTTCACATCTTTCAGAGTGTAAATTGCCAGATCGTGTCCGGAACTTCATCATCGTCGCCTTCAATCTGGCTAAGGTGCGCCGGAAGTGACTCCACATCCTCGTCTACAACACGGATAACTTACCCTCAGTGGGGTGGCTGCTCGTTCCACGCCTTTCCATTTGCGCAGAGATGTCGACTGGGACTTGGCACTTGCGGCGGCTCTCAAGTCCTTCAAAACCTCGCGGTGCTGTCGCTCGCGGTGTCGGAGTACGCGCACCTTTGTACGGAACTCCCAATCATGGAATCCCGAAGCTGAGCCCTCATACGTATAAGAGCCAGAATTCGTCTCCGCCGGGGCAAAACTATGTGCCCACGCATTGGGCTGGTACCTCAAACCAGCGACAGATATGGCGGCAGCGACTACGGCTTGCCTACTCCTAGCCTATGGTCCCCGGCCCTTTCAGCTCGCGAGACTCAGGAAAACTGCCAGTTTGCAACGGATCCTAGGAGCTGGGTACAACGGCACACGGTAGCTACCTTTTCAGGGAATGCACTCAAGACGTCTGCGGTCAGAGGAAGCATTTGGACATGTCCACGAGACTGCATGCCGTTTTAGCATTATAGTCGATTCATGTACTACATACAAGCTCAACGTGAAAGGTACGTCAGCACGGCCCCAGACATGAGGTGATTTTCACCACCATAAACCCTAAAACTCCAAACCCTAAACCCCGAAAAAACCTTGAACCACAAAACCCCAACTGCCGAGACCCTAAACCCCAAAATCGCAGAGTCCCAAACCCTAAACCCTACAAACCCTAAAACCCCACAATCGCGCTTGGCACTAAGAAGCACAGACGGGGAGCGAGGGAAGGGAGGGAGGGAGCAAAGGAAAGAAAGGAAAGGAGGGAGGGAGGGAACAAGGGAGGGAGAGGGCTTGGTAATTGTGGTGATCTTGATGTTCGTCCGGAGCATAGGAGGCGCGCAAGTGGTGCAAGTGGTACAGGTAGTGTAATCTTGAAATCTTGCCCCCCGCTGCCAACCAAGATTTCAAGATTAGTAGGGTTTCGGCTCGCCGGGGAACCTACCAAGATGACCAAGATTACCAAATACCCACCAAGATTACCTAGATTACCGCATAAACACTAGTGGTTCTCAAGTGCCAGCACAATGCACTAGTAGCAGTAGCAATAATCATTCATTTCAGCATCCTCGCCGAAACAGCGACTGTGGCTTGAGGAACTTGCTGTTCCAGGGGCGATCATCAGCGGACCCGCCAATCCCTGATCCTGCTCAAGATCCCACTAATCCAGACGGAAAAGCACGCCCTCACACTCGAGGTTAAACTGTGAATCCAAACTCCTGCAGGCGCTTCAGCACATCAGGTCGACACCTGGGAAATGCGCATGCAGGCGGGTGAAGTTCTGCCCAGAGTCTTGCCCGGCAACCGGGCCGGAACACACAGAGGCTGAAACCACGTGCGTACGTGTGACCAGCAGTAGGGTCCTGAGAGCTTTGCTTTGCTTCGACTCACTCTGATAAGGTCCAGCAGCTGGCGTACTGCACTCAGTGGCTAGCAGGCCAGGTGCCTCAAGAAGACCACCACAGCTCCATTGGCCTTGTGCAAGTTTGATAGAAGCCTCAAAACCTGAAAAAACCTGCATATATCTCGAGTACTTCCGGGTTTGCGGCAGATCCAACCTCTTCAGAAATAGGTCGACGCCTCGCATCTGACCTGGTCCATCTTTGCTTTTTGATCAGATTTCGTGATTCTTCTGCAAGGTTGCGAGATCCTTGAAATTATACTTCTGTTTAGAGGTCTGGGCCGCATAGTAGTTTCAGTCTGGACAACTTCATGTACCAAGCGATTTAACATGCAAGGTCATCAGAACTGGACGGCACAAGCATGTCCAAGCCATGCTGGCCTGAAAGCCGCTGTCTCTACAAATAGACCGGGCTCCCACCGTGAAGGCTCAAGTCACTCGTCGCTTCCAGCAACGATCGACGCACATCGAAACAGAGCTTCCGAAGCATGGGCAAGTTGCTTTCGGAACTTCTTCCGCTTCCATATCTCTCGCAAAGCTCTGACAGGTGGACTGGTAGGTCAACAGAGCTTAGCGTTGCAGTCGGCTCCGGGATTGCATTCCGGCGGGAAAGTCAGTGCTCGAGACTCGGCACAAAAGGAATTTAGCCTCGTATGGCTACTTGCAGCCAAGACTCCCGGTGACAAGCTGCGCCTGGATCAGACAGAGATCTGTCCCCGCAATCCATGAAACATCTGGGTGCAAGACCAGCACCGTCTCTCCATCCACGCACTCGCCTAGTCACAAGATTGGTTCTAAGAAAGCTGACAAATGCTGACAACGCGTGCATCGTGTGTGATGCGGCGGCAACGCCCGCCTGTTGGCCAGACCTCAGGCTAGTCTGCTGCAAAGAACAGAATGCTCGAGAAGAGAGCAGTCACTCCGATAGACCTGCCCTTGCTTTCCGTCCGGCCCAGACTTCGGGAAATCTGCGGTCGTCCGGTTAAAAGGCATTCTTTCAACTTCCCTTGCTTGAACCCTCATACAGCTCGATAGCACGCTTATTGAACTAAGGCGGCACTATGGCATGGCGGGACGCGAAAGATTGTGTAAATGCTGGAGCCTGCAGGCTCCGGCGATTCTACCCGAGAGCGGACGGCCTTGCGGTTCAGAGCTCCAAAGCCCAATGCGCCCCCGAGAACGCGGCTGCAACAGCAGCGAGACTGTGAAAAGAACGCTACACGCACGCACCACGTGCAGCGGTCGCCACAGGACCGCCTCCTATGCCTGGAATCAAACGAAATCATCTTGCTGCACGAACCCTAAAGTCTACAGTGTTACCGCAAAGGGCAGCACAGGACATAAACTGGCCGATGGTGTTAGCAAGGCTTGCTGGCCCTGCTTTGCAAAAGATAGCCGAACCACGAATGTGGAACCGAAAAAACCCAAGAAAGAACTCCAGCGGCTCTAGCTAGACTCTAGCATTCCGAATTGGGTGTGGCTTCAAGGCACCTGTCCTCCATCGAAATCCTGCTGACACTCGTTGCAGATGATCTCTGCGGGAGCTAGCACTCTCTGCTTTCCGGGAACATCTGAAGATGCCGCGAATGGAAAATTGGAGAAGCTTGCTGAAGTCTTTGCATCAGAACCTTCGGTGTCGGCGGTGTGCAAGCACTGCAGCAACCGAAGCTGCCAACAAGCAGGCCCAGAGAGGTCGCCACTGCCACGAACCAGATGCACCGAATGCTCCTATGAGCTCCAGAACCTCGTGAGTACCAAGAAAAGCACCGTGCTTCGCAACAGTAAAAGCCTGCGGTTCCTCTTGAACTGCAGTTCTGACAGATTCAGCAGTGAAACCAGGTATGTAGGTGTGGCCCACAACCTTCGCTAGAGCCAAGTCGTTGTCGTCATCGCCCATACTCACAGTTGAATCTTTGTCAAACTGCCCCAAAGCCTTCATGAGGTACTTGGCAGCCTTGTCCTTGCCACTCGTGGCAGGATAGAAATCAGCACTACCCAGATTGAAAGAACATGCCAAGTTTGTCGGCAGAGCATCAATGACAAGACGAAGGTCAGCTTCAGTCTTTCCATGTGATTTTTTAACGCTGACCCGAAAGTCGGTCGAATACTTGTTGGCGTCACAGGTCCAGCCTTCACGCTGCAATTTGCGGAACAAGTCCCACAATGTCCCAGCGCGCTCAGAAGGCGGCACAGACTCGAGAACGACTGGTGCAGCAACATGAATATTGCGCCACTGCAAGTCTTCAACGATGGGTGCGGCTGTCGGGGCGGATTGGCCCGGAGCAGGAACGAAAATGCGTCCCCCATTCTCCGTGACATACGCATCTGCTGCAGGAAGGAACGGCAGGCGTTCCAAGACGGTGCTGCTGCGGGCCCCACTGATTAATACGAAGAGGTGCCCAGCTTGCCGGATCTCGGCGACAAGCTGCAACGTCCTTTCACTGATGAACGCCAGGGTTCCGGTAGACGAAGGCGGAAGCGGGCGCACTTCAATCTCCTGGCCTTCCGTGGTGGTAAAGGAACGGCCGTCTTCTGAAAGCCGACCCCAATGTTGCAGCGCATCGTCTGCTATGTGAACCAGGGTTCCATCTATGTCACTGAAGATTAGCTTTCTCATCGCGAGATTAAGGTTCTCATCGCTGGCAGGGCATCAACACTAGCGGCTGCGGTCACCATAAGTTTGTTAGCAAAGGCGATCGAAGGAAGGAATCTTTTACCCAGTGTCGATCTTTCTTGCAATCCTTGGCCCTTAGGGCCCCCGGCCACACCACCAGCATCTGCACAGTTGCAGCGTGACGTTGCTGCCTGCCGAACTCAGGGATCTGGAGATCATCATCTTTGTGCAACTGCACCAGTTGAGGCCAGCACCTCTCCAGATACAACTGTGCTTCTCGGCTGGAAAACTCGTAGCTTGGGTCGGATAGCTGCTGCAATGGCCTGACAGTCTGGCACTTCTGCAACTGACTTCTATCGGAAACTGGAACACTTGCCGGACACAGGCTCGCCTGCAGCGGCGGCGGCTTTGCCAAGCTCTCGGGAATGTCTCGAACATACGCAATCTCACCTGCAACTCGGCAGCAAACACACGAAAATTGGGTCTGGCAACTGAACCAAAACCATAGCCAAGGAGAGTCCTTCCTTCGTTGTTCAACTCGTAAAAGGAGATGCCTCGAGTCCTGCACACAGAGCTTGAAACATCTGCCACAGTTGATCGAGCTTCCAGCTCTTGGCCTTCAGGTTGGCTGCCCTCAGAGCACTCGACATGTGTTGACAAGAGGGATTCGCTCAATCCGGCTTCTAGCCTGCCCATGTCTACAAATGTGACGTCAACTTGAAATTTCTTTGTGCATTGATGGGACACTTGCAAGCTCTCTCACGCGGCAACGACATGATGAAGGAAACTTCACATGTTTCGTTGCTGCGGACATCAGTGCATCCGATCCTGGGAGCATCTGAGGAGGTCCCA
The DNA here is from genome assembly GCA_905221615.1 of Symbiodinium sp. CCMP2592. Taxonomy (NCBI): domain Eukaryota; class Dinophyceae; order Suessiales; family Symbiodiniaceae; genus Symbiodinium; species Symbiodinium sp. CCMP2592. The sequence goes on along the minus strand of CAJNDT010006175.1, from coordinate 50,893 downwards.
GAGATCTCAACGTTCCAAGTGAAGCCTGGGCTTCAAGCTTTCGTGAGATGCCTCCGCACTCCTCCAGCGAGTACAACTAAGTCGAGTTCAGCATGCTCGGATTCCATCGGAAAACCGCTCAGCAACGAACTTGAGAGCCTTGATCTCAGCCTTGTGGGGCAGCCAGTGCAAAGCAGCGACTTGTGAACTGAAGACTGGGTCGCATGCAAACTTCTCCAGGAACTCGCCTGTGTGTGATAATTGTTGAAGACTCAGCAGCATAAAGCATGCCTTTGCGACATGACTGCAACAGTCGTAGGGACGCAACCCACTGCGGCTTTCCCACCTGCCGGCTCACAACAATTCCAGCAATGCGCCCTCTCACAAGGCAGGTAATTCTGAGCCCCCATCGCATTGGCATCTCATAGTTGAAGTCCTCGTACAACACCTGACAGTCTTTCTGCAATAAGACGGACTGTGTGGTCATTGCTGGATGCAGGCCTCTTCTGCGAAGAACGGTAAAGACTCTGACGGTGCTGCATTGCCCTAACAGGGGTCGAGACGGTCGAGAGGCTGCGCTGCTTGTTTCTCAGCCTTACACGGAAATACAACAGTATAACAGTATCAGTATAAGGGCACAGATTACAACTGACCAGCTTTGATCATCCGTCCTGCAGTTCGCTCCACAGATACCGGCAGATGTCACCTTGCGCCGAAATACGGACAAGACACATGGTCACCATCAACAACTGTTTACTAGAAAGGCACTGGAAAACTGCTTCAAGAATCGCACTCGCTCCCGACGGCGAGCGTCGCTTAGCCTTGCTCATGCACTTTCTCCACTGCGGCACATGCAAGCACAGCCGTTTGAGAGCGGAACGGCATCAAACTTGGCTGTGTTGTCACCCCCGATGGCCTAGTGATCCACCGTGCGATATCCTCACTCTCCTTCTGGACTGACAAAAGCCTGGGCCTTCAGGAGTTCCACTGTTGCATCACCGGGCTTAAACAGGGGCTCGCAAATCTCGCGCAGGTAGCTGACCAACCTCAAACATGAGATACACACTTCCATAAAGCGCCAGACTACTTCGAGTCTTTGGGACAAGCTTTCTGGCTGCGACTTCTGTTAGACTCGATCAAAAGAAAAACGCGGGAACAAACAAACACTGCTCCGAGCTGTACTTTGAAGACCGATGCAAGGACTTCACGCCTTCATCTCTCAAAAGTGTTTCGAGGGGCAACGATGTGGTGCATACTCTTTGTCCTTTCACACCACTGGGGCGAGGCCTCATGCAAGGCCATAGCATCGCCAACCTTAAAATTTCAAGCCTGCACAGATTTGCGCATGCAGGACATCCTGCGCACACTACGATACCTGAAGCAAGTAGAACAAGTACAGTAGGCTTTCCAAGCCCCTTGCCCATCTTCATTCAGCTCCACATACGTGGTGCCACGGATTCCAACCTAGCTTGTCGGCTCTGAGAGAATCGCGAAGCGTCCACTCAAAAGTCAGCGGATCATCCGGAATGCGGGGTTTGTTGCAGAGCGTGGAGCATGGTTTCTGAACCTCTCCCACCGCTCAGCCTTCACCCGCTCCTTTCAAAGTTCCTGAGGCCAGATAGATCCCCCCCTTAAGTTCGGATCCCCCACTACTACTGAGAACCGCCCGACACATCCCGAAGGCCACCTTGTGCCGCTTGCTGCATTAAAGCCGCGTTGAAATAACATGTTTCTTTGTGAGCTCCTGGCAGCACCGTCATCTTCCAAATGCCAGGTGAATCCACAAGACCTCTCAGCTGTCACGATGCGACACAACCGCTTGAGATTAACATCAGCCTTGCTGTTGATTGCTGTCCCCAGGCCTTGTGCCATCACTCAGTCGGTCAATGACGATCCTCATTCCAGAAGCATGTCAACAAGTCGGAGCACGCATCTGCTGCTTGGTTTGATATAGGAAAACAAGTCCTTCCGCAAGAAGCCTTGTTGTCCATGTAGGCGCGCACCTCAGTGATACTGGCATGGCGTTCGTCGTCCCACTAGGAAGGTCCTAGCTCCGAGTGCAGGCCAGCGGCACCAGCAGAATTCGATGCGCTGACGTCTGAGTAATAGAGGTCCTGCTGTCTTCAACCGGGGTCCCACACATTCCAGACTGAAGCGTAGAGTCTCCATGCATTCATCCGCACCGATAGCAATCATCTGATGCATCCCGGGGAACCAATTTTCTGCAGCAGTCTTCTCCCGTCATCTCAAACGCTTGAAGCACAACGACATACTTGCAAGTCATGTGTCTACACTTAGTTCAATGATGGTTCGCTTGTTGCTAGGTCGGAGCTTCCACGATCTTGGCGTTGCCCCCAGCACTCGATCCACTGGTACTTGTGCTGAGGGGCACAAGTCCTCCCTAGCCAACGGGCAACCCTTGCACACGGGATGGCGTGGTTTGCAGATTTCTTGGCCGAAGCCAATCATACGCCGAGCTACAATCTCGCGGATCTCTTCGGAAACAAAGCCTTCCAGGCAGTGTCGCGTCTGCTCCGGTTCGGTAAACCTTGACCATCCAAGCCGCCAAGCAACACGCTGAACATGAGTGTCTACGACCATTCCACATCCGGCGGCCTGCTGAAAGGTAACGGACAGAACCAAATTAGCTATCTTTGGACCAACCCCAGGCAGTGCAATGAGGGCATCAAAGCTTGCTGGCACTCTTCCTGCATGGTGAGAAAGAAGAGTTGCCGCCGTCTCGCGCAGTCTTTGCGCCTTCCCCTTGTAGAAGTTCACGCCGGCCAAGCTCAAACATTCAGAGAGCATCTCCAAGGGAGCCAAAGCCAAAGCCGCTGGGCTAAAGCACACAGCACACGCAGACCCAAAGCGCAGCAGCAAGCGCTTCGTTGCATCGATGGCCGCACGATCCCGTGTCTGTGCACTCAAGATGGCCGCACAGAGACAAGTAAATTCACAGTTCTCGGATCCTGCCAGTGAACGAAGGAAATCATGGAACTCTTGAACTGTGCCTCGGGCATCAGCTGAAAGAAGCACTCGCAGCTGCTGGCGCCAACCAGGGGGGCTGCATCCACGAAGCCCAGCACCAGAAGCCCTCACAAGATGACCATTAAGGAACTCCTCTGCTGTGCAACTGCTTTCTCCGGAAGGCTCCAAACTGCTCACGTCTCTTCACTATGTTGTTCCGGGCAGTACGTGTTTAGGACCAAGGCCTCTCCGTTTCCTGTTGCGGCGATGCAAAAGCCCGAGGGCTCGAGGCCTTTCCCCCCCTCGCCCCGCCCTCACCGGCCTTGGCCTTGGCCTTGGGAAAAGAAGTTTGTTTGTTTTCGTGGGCGCAACGGCCGTTGAGTTGATCGCGGTTGTTCCTCAGTGCATATTCTGCACACGAGGGTGTGTGTGTGTGTGTGTGTGTCTTCGCCCACACCCTCTGCAACGGCCACAGATCTACATTAGCTACACTTTGCAACCTACGGGGAGACGGGGTACGTGACTAAACAAGTTAAGGTGCCTGTAGCTCCACATCCGTCCCATGCATCGTGCCCACCGGCATGAGCAGGCGATGCGGCGAGGTCCGTCTCTGCTGCCGCACCAGCTGTGGCACCTGCTGCCGTCCGCCTGTCCCGGTCGGCGAAAATGCGAAGGCTTCCAACAGGTCGAGGCCAAAGCTTGCCATGATGCGAAGCCCGCACTCTTCGATCGGTCCCAAACAGTGCCTTCCTGCCACCGCAACAGTTTAACTTCCTATAGAGCTCAGGGTTCGGAAGATGGAAGCTGTCGGTTTTGCAGCAGGGTTCGGGGTTGAGCCGGTTGAGCCTGCAGCCTGCATGCAAGGAAGCTTGACTTGCACCAGTCACTTCAAGCCGTGGAGGCGCTTGAAGTGGACTTTTACAGAAACCTTATGCATGCTGCATACTGAAGCTAGTCGTCGGCAACTGACCTCAACAACTGCATTCGCGTCGAAGGATTCCAGCCAAGCACGCTCCTTTTCCACATTGCCTCTGTAAGGGAAAGCGGGACTCTGAGTCCATCCTTGTCAGCACAAGCCAAATCAAAGCTGAGGAAGGCACCCTGCGGGAGACCAACCTGCAGAGCAACCATAAAGCCGTTCATAGCCTGCATCGTAGCTCACCACTGCACCTCCTCCCACAACTGCAGCACTAAAGACGGTGCTGCTCCCAAACTCGTCCTGTGCAGGTCAGGCGCAACATTCTAAGTCGACTACATCACGACCGTGCCGACCACCCTGTGTGATCTGGGGCGTCAGCTGTGCTCGAGTAACTTCCAGGGTCGCAGCCTGACTAAAACACTGAAGCAGAATAACGATGAGTATGCTTTGCATGTTGGGAAACCCTTTGTCTGTGGACGCACCTGCATCGATGTGACCGAAGGATCGCCTCGCAGAACTGGCACTCCCATCATCCGCACTGCCGTAGGCTTGTCATCCAACCACTCACTGGGTCCGGAACGAACAGGCCCGCATCTCTTGCCTCGATTTCGGAGCGCAGCATGCACACCAGCCTCGCTTCCACTGGCTGATCCAAAACCCTTTGAAGTCAGAACAGTGAAGACTGCAACTCAAGCAATACTAGCACGTCTCGCTGGGTGCTGGTCAAAGGATCCCATCATCAGGGCCGTCACTGCTGCAGAAGCCTCGGCAGCTCTTTTTTCGGGAAAGCAGCTTGTTTCTGCAGCCTACATAACCCACCTTCCCATTCTCTTCACGAAAAGTTGCTGGTGGCGAAACCTGACAAGTAACCAGTTGATGTGTCTTTTCTGCAAGCCAAAGCAGCACGGCGCGCCCAGCCTCCTTGATCGGAAGTGCTGCCGAACATGCTGGTCTGCTCAGCTGCGGCGGCGAAGCAGACTTGGTGTCATGAAAAGGACCAGTTCACAGTTGAATTTCGGCCCTAAGCTTTGCACCAGCAGCCCAGCCATGGCTTCACAGTATCGCACCAAGTGCCACCACAAATACGACGTAGATTCGTGCAGCAGTGTCTTCTGAGGCTTAACACTGGAAGCTTCTTCTGCATCGTTTGCAATATGTGACTTTAGAATCACTTCTATCACTGATCACGGTGCTCAGTTTTGAGCAACGAGTTGCTGACATCCACAGTGCTTGATTGACTGCGGTCACACTTGCGCAAACAAGGACGACAATGACAATGGTGACAACCACAGCAGCAACACTGTCACAGCAGTAGCAACAGCAACACCAAGAACGAACACTACCACCAAGCATCACTTCTATCAAAGAGATCAGTAGATACCAGACCAACAGCCAGCAACAGCAGCAGGCTGTACAGCAACGACACGTGCAGACTGTTGGACCATGGCCTGCCCGGCTGGTTTGCCTCTGGCAAAGTCCGATGGCGACGCTGTGATCAAGTTTGTTTCTGGTCGGCTGATGGACCTTGGCATGCACGGAGAGACGCTGCAGCAGCAAACAGTGGTCTAGACTCTAGATTAACTAAAACAACAAGGCTGGCATAAGGTCACCACGGGAATGCCATGCCTCCACGACGCGCAGCCAATGCCAAAATGATTGCCGTGGCCTCATTATCAAAACCAATACCGGAAACTCCCGCACACAACATATAACACCGGCCAGGTGCACGGCGACGAAAGTGAACCGGCTGCCATGGCGACGGTAGTGTCTTCTGGACCGCGCAAGCGACGCCTCGGGGGTTCGCCAGCATGAAAACAAAAACATCGCTTGAGGACAGGCACAAAAAAGGGCATACACACACACACACAGCTGAGGCCACTGCTGATGTCCTGAAGCATCAAACTCTTCTCAAAGAATGTGACAAAACAACTGATCGTCTTGGGCACGTGCATTGTCATCACAAGACAACGAACCAGTGCATGCCCTTGTCTGCTGATCCAAAAAAGCACATGGGCAAGTGCGGATGGACACTTAAGATGGGAAGCAAGCAACAAGGACCCACATAAACATGAAAAATATACACCGGAAATTTTGCGATGTGTCGGCTCCAAGCGGAAACGCACGCCATAACTGAAAATATCATCGCAAAGCTTCTTCCGATTGTGGGCGATCGACACAACTGACTGTCCGCGTTATGTTGAGGACATTCTGTCTAGGAACAGGTTGTCATATATATATATATATATATATATGTTCCGAAAGCCGACATCTGGTTGACAAACAACCCCGTTCCAAAACGAGCACAAAAATAACGAGTGTCTTGTTTCGCAAAGATGGTGCAACTGCGCATGTATGTCGTCGTGGATTGTTTGCGCTCTGAACGTGTCAGAAACGATGCTAGCATTCTACTTATCTACACACATGCAACTGCTTCCTTGTTCCAACTGAAATCAGGCCATGAAAACCAGTGCTTGCGGTGTGAAAATAGGTATTGCACGCTCTCAAAGCAGACCGAAAGTGCGGGAAGGCATGAATACACCCAACTTCTGACATGAAAGATGTTCGTGCCGATGTCACTCCATTGTTTCACGTGGCGTCACATGCTCACTATCGACGATGCGTTATCTATCCGATTTGCATGTGAGACATACCATTTTACCTTTATATGCAGGATTGCATATTTCCAAACCACCAAACACGAATAACAAACCTTCAAGTGAATGGCGGATTTTGTTTTCCATGTGTCAAACGACTGTATTGTGGACACCTGCTGTGTCTTACATTTCTTGTGTTTTAAAGCCCTAAACCTAAAACTGCGTCCACGTGATGATCAAGGGCAGCGCATTGGGACTACGACGGCTACGTCTACTCCTGCTACTACTGTTCCTACTACTACTGCTACTACTACGGCTATTACTACAACTACTACTGCTACAAGCATCTCGGCTGTTCAGTCGGAAGCCCCGAAGGGTTAGCTGCCGCCTTGGTGAGCCATCGCAGCCGTGCTCCCGGAAAAACCACGAATTCCCGGCTCTGCGAGGCCCCAAGGGCACATATGCTGCTATGGTTGACGTTAGTGGCATACGCGAGAAGCATCTGCGACGCAGCCACAACAAAATACCTCTTACAGAGGACGAGGAATATGCCAGAGAACTTTGCGGTAGAGTACAACAGCGACAGCAATTCTACACCATGCTGGGCATTGGAATGCTTCGAAAGGCGGGCGGTTACTTGGCCGATCCTGCATACTTCAATGCTTTCGACATCGAATGGATTCATGCACATCCGAAAGCAGTTCTGCAAGCGGCTAGAAGATCGCCATACCCTCCGGATGAAGCACGCCTGCAGCAATGGTGCAAGCTGTACTGTCCTGCCTGGCTTGTCTTTCTTTGGCCTACAGAACCAGAGAAGCAACGTCTGCATATCGACCTGCATGCGATGGATTAGTCGAGGCGGGTGCTTTGATCGCAGGACCTCACCCCATATGCTCCGAACTTGTCCAGGCAAGAAGTACAAGCGATGGAGCTTTAAACAGTCCAGCAAACGCAGGACGCCGCGAAGACGACCTAAACGGAGACCCCCGACCAAATGGAACCTGCTACTCAGGAGTCTTTGGTGTCTTCTACGTCGGACGGCCGCCTTGCAGTGCCCCACACATGTTTGTCGAGACGCCTGCATTCATCAGCTGACTCGCTTGCGTGACAGACTCAATCGAATAGAGACCAGCCTTGCACATGTCTACTACGACTTGAATCAGGCTCAAGCTGTCTATATTGTTCTGGCGGCAACCCCAAGGAGTGGCACATGTACGCGACTCCGACTCCGAAGAGATTGACAGACTTGAGACACTGGCGGGTAGACCACCGGTGCCACCTCAGGGTCCTGGGCCCTTTGGCCCACCAGTACCTCAGCCTGTTCAATTGGACCAGCCAATCGTCCACCGCATCGCCGCGGCTATTGGTGTGGTGGGGCCCTCAACCCCTTTCAAGGGCCGATCTTGGTCTACATGCCCAGAGGCTGGCCGGCACTTCAGTCGCTGAGCGTCACCATCCGGCCTATGACGGTCACGGAGATGGATCATCCAAATGTTCTGGAGATCTACGATGACCCGCCAGAGGACGAGGCACCGGAAGACCGAGAAGAAGCTGAAACCGACGAGGTAGAGACACCGGTGCATGGGGCGATCGAGATGGCAGAGGGCGATGCAGGGGCCGAGGCTTCATCGTCTACAGCGGGTTCGTCTGCAACTTCAACGGCCCACACCGAAGCCCAAGGCCGTCAGGAAGCGCAGGCAGGGACCTCAAATCTGGTTTCCAGGGTGCATGTACCCAATGAATGCCTTTCTTCTTCATTGCAGCCAACTGTTGCTCTCATTTGCTTGCTCTACAGGCATACGAGTGCTGAGTGATGCGAGTGAGTGGCGGTACCGGAGTGCAAGTCACCACATAGGGCCCGAGAGGGATATAATCCGCTTCAATGTTGCTTCAGCAAACCCTCTGTCGTGCATGCACTCTGCGAAGACAGCCTCAGGATTGCACAGACAGCTGCGCCTTGCGGTTCGGCGGCGACTCAAAAAGAAGCCCTTCCTTCTTACACTGATATATACATGCAGTTTGTGAGCAAGTTCTACTGCTTCTTCTACTACAATGCACGTCCAGCTGCAGCATGGCCAGGTACTGTATCTCCTCGTTCTTGCCAGTGACTGTGGGGACCTCATACAGTTTCTCTTGGGTGAGATTCGGTACACATCTACGATTCTTCTTTCATAACCTTGCCAGGATCACTGGATCTCGCCGACGTCTTCGTCAGGCTCCGCTACCACAGCATCAGAGGTTAGCAAGAGCATATGTGTCGGCAGGTCAACTTGAAAAGACTGCCAATGATAGCCGGGTCGGTCCCAAGTCCGGCCGTGCTCGTGGAGGCACACACAGGACGCCAGTTGTCTTTGCACTCTTTTGTGTGCTGTTGTGGTTGCAGATCACACCAAGTTACTCCACGGGTACAGATGTGAGGGTTGACCTCGATCCCACTAGGACGTCTGGAGCCACTTTGGCGAAGCATGTGGGTCATCGGGAGGCTCAACCGCCCATTCATAGTCGTGACATTTCCAGTTGCGCTAAACGAACTTACAGGCGAGCATTTGCGCGAGCTTGCCGAGACGGAGGATCGTACTACAGAGGCGTCTGGAGAGAACATCGATGGTTCCAACCTCTTTCTGTTCATACCCGTGCACTTCCTGGCATCAGCAGGCCAATGGCTCACCAACAAACTTTGAGAACTTTGACCTGGAATGCAGGCGGGCTGCACGCACAAGTCTTCAGGGAATTGGAAACTTTTGCTGCTGATACTGCGATAGACATCTGCCTTGTACAAGAGACCAAATGGACCTTCGATGGTAACTGGAGCACAGGACAATTCCACTTCGTGCATTCTGCTGGTGAAGCAAAAGAGGATCGAGTTGGAGGCGTCCTCGTGATGGTCTCAGTTCGAGTTGTTCCGAAGTGCCATGATAAACAGTATCATGCCGTCCATCCGGGCCGTCTTCTACACGTTCGGGTCAATCGCAGGCAGCCCATTGACATACTCAATATGTACCAGTACTCTGCAAACGATCACAAACTCACTTCTGAAAGGCGACACAAATTTCTTCTTCGACTACGACACACTCTACAAGGACTGCCCACCAGAAACACATTGATTTTGGGAGGAGATGCTAACACAACCTGTACCCCTATGCCAAAGGTCTGTGGCAAATGGGTTATGCCGTCGGTGGAGGCCCACAACAAGGACTCAAGTGACTTCATGGCCATCCTGTCTGTGCATTCGCTTACTGTCCTTAATTCTTGGAGTCGTCCGACACACAGGCAACTCGCTACCTTCACGTTTGGGGAGCTGGCTTCTCAGATCGACTACATCATCAGTCGACAGGATCAGGCCAATCACAAGGCCAAACAAGCTGCAGTGCTCAACCAGTTTCCAGTTGCAGCCTGGCGTGACGGAGCGAAACATCACCCAGTTCTGGCACAGGTCACGGTCCCAGTACATCAGTGGCCTAAGGCCACGACATCATCATTGCTGATACCAGGATGCCTCAACCTCCCCCAGCTCTACAAGCTCTTCGCGAGGTTTATGTTGCCCAATGTCTACACAGGCTGAATGGAGCAGTATCTCACAGTTGGAACGTGGTCTTCTCAATCTGGCTCACGCCCACTATCCTGCACCGGCTCCGGAGACCAGCACTGTCAAGGACACGGACGAGAAACTTGCCAACTGTGCGCGTAACATGTGGGCTGTGTTCAGGAATATGCGCTCTCAAGCCTTCACGGCCCAAGGTCTTCTCCAAGGCACATCGCGAGCATAAAAAGGCCAAAAGCAAGGAGCGGAAGTACGAGTAACTTCCCAGAGCTTCCAAAGATGCTTAAATAATTTTTAGATATCTTTAATCATCTTGATTAAACACTATAGTGTCTATTTAAACATGGTATGTAAATGACAAAAACAATGCCTAATTAAGAAATGTTATTTTCTGTATATGCATCCCAATTATATACTTGCATGCGGACGATCGACTGCACGTGTTTTTCCTCCCAAGGATCACGCGCCGATCTCGATTCGAGGAACTTTATTAGCTGCCAGGAATCGTCTGAGAACTTGACAAGAAACAGCATTCATCGAAAACTTGCCACCACGCCGTCTGCCCAGCAATGCTAGGGTATGCCCATAGCTCTCATCCCTGTAGGTCCAGGTCTTGCTAGGGTTCACCTCGCCCCTGGCCAATTCGAACAGCTGATGGACTTTAGGTTTAACCCTGAAGAGCTTGTCCACCTCGAAGTAAGTCTCGAGGCTGCCCCAGAGTAAAAGAAACTTCTGAGAAGAAACTCTGAAGACTTCCTTGTCCCAAGCTGCAGTGCTGAGACAGGCATATATGGACTGCAAAGCTTCTGTGCCATGCAACATCGCCTGTTCAGCAGGCTTTTTGCTGGCGACAAATACTTTGTAGCCAATTCCATGGCAGCACCGACGAGTGCTCGAGCTTCCCCTGCTTTGGCTCTCAACTTGGGGGATTTGATCTTGCCTCGATCCTCTTCACGAAGCATGGTGGGAAGGAGCTTCGGCAATCGATCTTGGACCCCAGCTCTGTCGTAGTATGCCTTGATGTCTTGGTACAGCTTGGCACATCGGATGAGTTTGCTCAGGCCTCGGATCTTTTCACTCTGTAAGTAAAACAGCAAAGACCCAAGCCAGTCGGATGTTACTCCGAGGTCGAAGCGTGTAAAAAGTCCATCTTGCAGCAAGCCGTATTGAATCCTGGGCAAGAAAATAATCTCGACACCAATTTATTCTGTCCATGCTGGAAATGAGAGGGTACCTGAGGCAAAGGCAACTGCCAGGAATAAGCGATCGACTTCAACTGTCTAGCATGCCTCACACGTCGAAATTAAAAGACAATTCTTTCCTGGTGGCGATATTTCGAGCCGGTTAATTGACTCCTTAAGTCGACTGTATCATGCTAGGGTATGCCAAAAGATATAAAACTTTGAATCTATCAATCCCAGATGCTTGGCGAAAGTCTGAGTATCAAATTTTTTCAAATCAGCTCGGGGGCACATACACCGCCAACAGATAAACCCCTTCGAACTCCAAGAAGGGAAGCTCAAAACGTCCTTGTAACAGCTCCAATCAGCTCGAAATTCAGCCAGAGCAGCTCTCAGTGGAAGCTTTTTGCCTGCCAAACGTTGTCGATAACTATCGGTTCGATTGAAGGGCATGCCATCGTGTCGGCAGCTTGGCATGCTCCCCGTCGCCGGCTGCTTAAAGGACCACTGGATGATTTCGAATACATCCTCAAAAGTTTGCGATTTAGATACAAATTCTTTTGGAAAGGCCGCAACAGGCAGGCGAAGATTCTGCTGGCCAAAGATGTTCAAAGAAATCGTCTCCAAAGTCATGAATCGCTCGCTGTTGAAAGGCACACCATCGCACCACATCCCAATGAGGAGAGTGGATTCAGAATCCAAGCCCAACTCATCCTCCAAAAAATGCAAGTGGTTCTCCAGGTCAGGCCTGTCAGGCAAGATCTCGGCTTGCTGCTGAAGCAAGGCCTCTGGCGTGTTCACTTTGAGCAGTGAGTGCAAGGATTCGTGAGGCAGCAAAATTGCCAAGGAATACTCTTCAGACGTATTCTTCGCCTGATTCCAGCCACGAACCTTTGCATGATATAACGAAGGCCATTTCGTGTTTCTGAAACATTTGCGCAAAAGATCCCGATGGGTGTTGCGAGTCTCTGGGCGGACCTGTAAATCTTCCACATGCAGTGCCCCGGCTTGCTGTGCTGACCGCAGTACTCGAGCGCTTCGCTCAGAACTGAGCTCATTGTTTAAAAATATGTCGACCATCTCGGACCTGAATCGTTTTGCAGGAGCAACGGCCTGGACATCTTCTGTTGTCAAAGATCTTTTGTTGAACATTGCCGGCAAGTCTCGAAGCGAAGCGAACCCTACAGAACAATGTCTGGACAATCAAAAATTAATCCAAAGTACATGCGGTTTTCACATATATACAGTATATATATATATATATATATATATATATTTTTATAAACATACACTGTCTTAGCATATGAATTTACTTAGATCGAAGTAGCTATGCGCACGTGCCTGTGCGACATGGGGCCGAGCCTGCAGAATGTAAGAAGCAACAGAAAGTCTGCAAGCACTCACGGGTCTCATAGCTGCAAACATGCGAGAAGAAGCATTGCATGCACGCATTTTCTACCACTGCGAGGTCAGTGCAGCCTCTCCTGCCAAGGAGCTCCGTCTCAAGGCGAACTTGGAACAACACCTGTACTCCTACCGGATAATATCATCGAGGGTGATGAATCTCAAGCCTAGGGCCGATCACTCCATCAGGCCATTGACTTTCTTGAGCAAGGCCTTGCTGCCTTTGTCGTGGTTGGCAGCCTGGTCGACGACAGTGTGAAAGGTGGCCACAAGCTCGGTGCAATCGGAAGTAACATCCGCCGGCACACTCTCGGCCTCGTGCTGGCGAAGAACACCCAAGAAGTCCTCGAGAGCTGCGATCGCCTGATCGACGTCGTCCTTGCGATTATCCCATGTTTTGTCCCCGCTGTACTTCGTGGAAATCTTGGTCTTCAAAGACTTCAGCTCCTCGTTGTTTTGGGTCAGCTTTCTCTTCTCGGCCACGATCTTCTTCAAAAGATCTTTTGCCAGGGTATGGCTCTGGCTCGGCTGCAAAGCCGGATCCTTGGAACTGGAGCTTGCCGCACTCTTGCCCAACATGATGTCGAGGGACCTCTTGTCCTTCAACTGCAAGTTCTTCATGCCGGAACAATGGCTTCCCAGGGACTCCTCCGTCTTAGTGGCCTGGCGGGCCACCTGGCCTTTCGAGTGCATGTAGAAGTACTTGCTGAGCACCTCGAACTTGGGGTGAATTTTCGTCGATCTCTCATAGCTGTACCGCTTTTCGGCTTCGGACATCAGCTCTTCCAGCAGATCCTTCTTCATATCTTCCTCCAAGCCGCTTTCATCGATGCCCTCCAGCTTGAAAATTGCCGTCCTGCATGCAGTGTGCATGCATGCTCAATATAATCATCCGTTCCATAGTCGAAGCCTAGAGAATATAATCATAGAATAGACAATCAAACAAGAGCAAAAATCTGACAAAACTGCCACCGAAAATCCGAGTGTACCAGTTCTTGACGGTATCTTCGTGCTCACTGTTGGTATTCACGGTCGTCTTGACCAAATCGTGTACCCAATTACACTGACGGACGCCGAACTGTGAGACCTTGCTCAATATCTCTCTCTTGGTGGCAATGTCCCCCGCCTCGTACTCCTGCCAAGGAGCACGAGTGGAACGAAAACAAGAATCAAAACAACTGGCACGGAAGTGCCGGAAGTGCAAGATGCAGGCGGTCCTCGAGTACTTTTTGGGCGTTTTGTTTCTCTTCGTCCGTAGTTTTTTTAGCTTTGAGCTGATAGCGAAGCCCGGTCAAAGCAGCTGAAATTGTGCCCCGAGCATACCCCAAGCCGCTCGGTGCCGTTGAATCATCGTCTTCCTCGGCCGCATCACCGAGCTCCACCTTGGCAGCCTTGGCTTTCCTCTTGGGGGTCACCTTTTCGTGCTTAACCTTAGCCTTGGCGGCCTTGCTCTTTGCAGCCATGGCCTTGGCCATCTTGCTGTTCTGCGGACCTTTGCCGCCCTTGCTCTGGGCCGGCGCCATCAATCCGGGGAGGCTACAGGAATGCTACCCGATCTTTTATCGTGAGCTGAGCTCGATCTAAACATTGATTCAGCAGAAAATTCATGCGAAGAGTGGAGAACGGTGGCACACGAGTGCCATGACATGTTCACTGTTGCACACAGCATGCATAAGTTATTTCATTTTGCAAGACACCATCGCCTTCGCCGGCAGGTCACAGCTCGTCCAAATCATAATCGTTTTGCCACCAATGCATGTCAGCACCTAATCTCCTAGCCAAGGAGATGGCACTTCCAGAGACCGAGCGACACTTCAGGAAGTATCCATCATTCCAATAGCCAACATAACGAGTATACCATTCATACAAGAACTTTTGGAAGCACTGCTCGCTCGGAGCAATCAAATGTATCGTACAGAAACCACAGAGCGAATGCACTCAACCGGGTCGTGAAAAGCCTTCTCATCAGCTGCAAAGCGAACAACGGCAAATGAAGCACAGGTCGCTGCCTCATGCCTCCCATGTGCCAGCTCAGTTGCTGTTTCATCCACAATCGAGCCTTTGCATGGCAGGGCTGGCCTGCAGAAAGTCAAAACTCTGCTGCCGAACTTGAATCCAAGAACCTGGCTGGGTACAGCTGCCGATGCCAATGCGGTGGAGAATGGTCGCTCTGCGGATCCGCACCTGGGTCTAGGAAGACCCCGAAAATTTTTAACAAGCTTTTTTTTAACAAATTTTTAACTGTTAAAAAAATGGCTTATGAAAGGATTCCTTTCATAAGCCATTTTTTTAACAGTTAAAAATTTGTTAAAAAAAGCTTGTTAAAAATTTTCCGTCGCTTACCAGAATCTATCTTCACCCATCACTCCCCACAACAGACCTCAGAGAGAATTGGACACGAATCACAAATGGAACTGGCCTGGGTTCTGATCCTCCATGCTGCGAAGACCTGGCAATCGCTAGACGACATGCATGTGTACACGTGAACAAACTCCTACCCAGGAGCAGGACCACTCCTACCAAGGAGCAACAAACTGCAAACGTGATGCACACCAGCTGCCGACTCCTACCAACAAGCTGCAACCTACGAGCACTGCCGACCCAAACACAGATGCACACTAGCTGGCGACTCCTGCCAAGGAGTCCTTGTTTTTATCGTCTCGTTGCGGGAAGATCAATCCGGCCGCAGACACATATGCTACAGCAGACACTGCCTCAACGCAGTTCATCAGAATCCTCACGGTCTTCCTGGGTTTCATCTGCAGCCGCCTGCTCTGCCTGTGTTTCCGCTTGGTTATTCTTCAGGCGCTTGTAGGCTTCATCAAGACCAATCACGTGTTCAATGGTCTCGGCGCCTTCCACCATGGATTGGAAGCTCTGCCAGGTATCCACCGAGCCGGGCTCCTCCTGAGCCTCGTCAGGACCCGCATCCACTGCAGCTGGCTCCTCAGCTGCACCACCGCCCTCCTGACGGGCTCCTTGGCCTGCAATCTGCTTCGCCTCAGCCTGCAAACAGAATGAACATGTGCTTCATACTGATGTGACTTAAGTTATAACAGATGCACTGAGCATCTGCAGAAGCTGGCTCCTACCTAGGAGCATATACCCTGATACCACAGAATTTAACCCAGGCCTCACGGATCAAACGAAGCTTCTTGGAGGATTCCGACGGAGCTCCTCCGACCCATCTGCCCTCCTGCTTCAGAGTCTCAATCTGGCTGGCGAGCCACAATTTTCTTTTCTTGCCTTTGCTCTTCTTGAAAGACTGCTGTTGCTCCTGAGAGGCATAGTCCCGCTGCCATCGATCCGAGCCCCAATAAGCCTGGGATTTTTTATCCATAAACTCTTCCCATTCATTGTACTTCTGCATGGCATCCTGGCCTCTGCCACTCTGCGGGCCGGGCCTCTCCCAGCTGGAGCTCGACTGCTGCTTGCGACCGCCGCTCTTCCAACCACGGCCATAGCTGCTTGAATAATCGCCATAGCCCCAAGTATCCTCACGGGTACTTTGCTCATTCGCAGCCGTGCTTTGTTCAGCAGTGTCACCTTGCTCCGTGGCCCCGGTGCTTTCCATCGCCGGCTCCTCCCCAGGAGCTTGCATGTAGGGGTCATCCTGCACCGGCGGCTCCGCTTTCACAGGCACAAAGCGCCGTTTTTGCACTGCAGCCTGATATTTTTCGGAGGCGGCACCCTTTGCCTGAAGCCTCTGCCACTTTTGGCCCTCCTCAAGGGCCACTTGGGCTGCCGACGCAGCCTTCTCCGAGCCATAGCTATGCTCCTTCTCCATCTTTATGGCTGACCTCAGAGCATGCCCCGCCTTGTGCTCCTGGGAAGCGCTTTCCCATGCATGGCGGGCGTCCTCATACTCGGAAAAAGAGCTCACTTGGTTTCTCTCCTCCAAACCGAAGATGAAGGCATTCGCCTCTTCGTCGCTGGACACGACATCCTCGATCCGTGGCCCGTCGCCTTCCCGAGCAGCCACAACCTGAACCTCCGGGTCCGATTCCTCCTCGTCGAGGACGTCTTGGAGTTGTTGCTCAAGCTTGTTCTGATATACGCCGTCAGCGTAGCCGCTGTTTTTCCACGAGGTCCAGCTCCAGGATCGTTTGCTCGAAGAGCCCAGGGACCCCGAGGATGCAGTCTGGGGATCTGAACTCTGAATGGGGCCACGTGCCCAAAGATTGGTATTGGGCTCCTGACGCATGTAATACCACTGGCATAAGATGTTGATGCACACCCGCTTCCTGAGATAGCTCCGGGTCCCGCATTTCGGACACATACGAATGTCCTGCAGGGCTTCCGGTGCATCGCGCTGCGACATAGCTGAATTAACAGCTAAGCTCAAAAAAACTATCGAGCAATCGCAGCTGCGCAATACTCGAATCCTGACTGCTACCTCCTACCAAGGAGTTTTCAGCACATCTGTATGCCCTGCAAACAGCGATCGCCAGCAGATCTAGATCTCACATGCATCTCAAAACATGCACATGCTCCTACCAAGGAGCTAGCATGCACTGCAATTAAGACTGCTGCACAGAAATGCAAACACAAGCCGTCGCACCTCGATCTGAATTTGAAGATCGACCGGGATCGCAGCTGCTGCCGCCAGACCTGCAAGCACAGCCAAGATTCTTGGACCTAGCTCCTCCCAAGGAGCTCATGCTTGGACTTCTGAATTGCTGGCATGCAGTCAGCAAAAAACAACCTAACACCTGCACTGCCAGAGCACATGTCCAGATCTCAACATGTGTCTTCGGAACTTAAGCTAGCACTCTGAGGCCCGGACTTGACAAAGCAACAACGAAAACACTCATGCAAAAACGGCTGCAGCAACATCAAGTCAAGCATGTGTGTGCACCAGCAACATGATTCGTCAAAATCTCTGCACTTGCACTAGTGACTTAAGCAAACTAAGCGAAACTGCAAAACTTCTGACAAAAAAATTTTTCGTCCAATCCTGCATGCATGCAGCATGTCGATCTTTGCAATTCCATCCACCTGTACAATCGCTGATATACACAATCCTATAGCTCGATCGAGGGATCCCCGCCACCCGCACGATTCAGGTCAGGGTTTTAACCGACTCAGCCTTATTCTGCTTGTCTGCCAAAGAATCCCGGCAAAATTTAAGGCAGGCACTCCAAGCATCTGCTAAATTGTCGTACTGCGACCAGGAGTACTGGGATCGGCATTCTGTTGGCTTCTTGATCCAGAAAGCCTTGTTCCTCACAAGGACGTCAATGGCGATCCCGTCCGGCAGTCGAACAGTGTAAGAGTGCTTGCCCGAAGCATCGGCCGGTGGCTGAGCCTCCTCTGGCATTCCTGTGATATCATAGCCTTGGAACAGGAGTGCATCACTAGCTGCAGAATTTTCAGGCCTCGCCGCCTCGAGCTTTTTGTCAGGACCAGAATCGCTTGCTGCATCAGGAGACTCCTCAGCAGGAGCTGCTTCGGAATCCTGTGCTTCCTGCTCCTCCGGGGCGGACGACTGCTTACACTTGCCCTTCGCTTTGGCTTTAGCTTTCCCACGAGCTCGTTTCAGCTTCGGGCCTTTTTTGCCTTCCTTCTCAGCAAGCCATAAATTCGGCACCTCCGATTGGAATGGCATTTCAGATGGAAAGCGAACCATGCAGAACCCCTCAGGTCCCTCTGAAAGTTCTCCTCTCACTTCTTGGCCATCTGGATTGAGTCTGATGTCGCATCCAGCCGCAGGGTCAAAATAAGCCTTCTTTGCTCGTCCTTTGGTCTTCGCTGCGGCCGGCTCCTCATTTTCCGACGAGCAGATTTCAATTTCGCTTTGGCTGTCATGAATAACACCAAAGTCATCAACATCGCCAGCTTCGTCTGCAAGCTCGACGTCTGCATCTTTAACCTCCTCCTCTGCATCTGTCCGATTAAGTCCATAAACCGACAAAATCTCTTTGGCGGACTCGGGACGTGCAGCCGTCTTGCGTCTCACTCTCCTCTCAAGAGAGAACAACAACCTCTTCTTCAAGCTGGAAGCCCGGGATGTCGATGGAACAATAGAACTGGCCTTCGAACTAAGTGCTTTCGGCGAAGAACTGCAAGTGTCGGACAAACTCTTAAGCCTCTGCACAAGCCTCCAGAGCGCTGGCTCCAATTTCTTGCCAGTGGAGGTGCTCTGCATCTTGCCTCGAGCAAGAACGAAGCAGGAGCAGATCTTCTTGGCAATTTCCTGTGCATCGTCTTTGCTTATCTCAAAAGCCTGCATAATGCCATCCCTCAGGACATTCACTGTCGGCCTCAAAGTTTTTTCCACGATTTCTTGGATCAAGGCCTCATGCTCTTGCACGACTTTTGTATCTGCCTCTCTGAAAGATGCTATATCGATAGGTCGATTCTTGAAATGAACCACGAAGCAGGCGCAAATGTCCTTCGCTGTAGCCGTGTTCTTCGCCCTCGGACTGCTTTTCAGATCGATTTCCATGCTGCCCGGATCTAAACTCTGTATATACTGCAAAACTGGTTTAGGGAAGCTGCAACATGGATCATTAATCTGCTGCTGCATGTTCCATGCACACTGCACTGCAAGCTGCTTACGATGTGCACCTGCAAGCATGCACACACCGCACAATTGTTCGGTTCTCGCAAAAAAACGTTGCCGCAACTCCCAAAAAAAACCATGACAAACATGACACATGCTCAACGATTCATCGATCGGCCCATGTGGCAAAAATGATCGATCTTGCAAGAAGAAATACCATGCTTAATTAAGATGTGTTATTTGCAACAACATTTAAGCAATGATTGTTTAATTAAGCATTGTATTGCTTAATTAAGCAAGTAAAAGTGTTTATTTAAACAATTTTAACAAAAAACATTGTTTAATTAAGGTTTTACAGCTTAATTAAACAATTTTTGTGTTGATTAATCATGTACTTAAGCATGGTTTCCTTATTTAAACATCTTTGGAAGCTCTGGGTTCGCCGAGCTCAAGAGGCGGCACAGCAGGGCAACATGCATCAGGTCTGGCTTGTGGTAAAAACTTTGGCTCCCCATGAACAAAATGTCTCGCCGTCATACTTGGAATGAAAGAAAACAACGACAAGACCCAGGCTATTCTCTTAGTCACGGGACCAGTGACCAATCAAACACAAACTTCCAGAAGCTCTTCGTGCGCAAACAAGGCTCCGAGCGTCTGCTTCTTCCATCACCCCAGTGATTCTTCAATGGGTTCTACTGCTGAAAAGACGGAATATCTTGGTCTCATTATCTCCGACCATCACTTCGAGAAGCAATGTCTGAACCATTGTACCGAGTTGGCGCTGCAGAGAGCCAGAAGCTTTGTGAGTTTGAGAACCAGAAAGGACGAAATGAAAGAGAAGATGAGCTGCGTCGACCGAGCTTTTTGAGGTTCTGAGTGAGAAGATCGCCAAGTATGACTCTGAGTAGAAGAAGGAAGTGGAGGGCACAACGGCGATGAGATGGCCCAGCTCCGAGGAGAGATCACATGTGGTCCAATAGCATGTTGTGCAGCATGGCATCCGAGTTGCCTTCGGCCCCGATCTTCCCATCGCAGATTGATGTCTCCGATGGGGAGCCCGTGGCGAGACTCGTGAGGAAGTTCTTCCGCTTGCTTCGCGAGGTGATTTGCTGAAGAGGAGCAGAAAGTTTCAGGCGGGAGACAAAGAGCTTGAGTTATTTTGTCTTGAGCAAGAGCTCAAGGCAGTTAAACAGGAGAATGTCAAGCTCAAGCTCTTGACGAAATCAACTCCATCATCAACTGGAGTCGTCCAGAAGCCAGGGCGAACGGTGGTTTGGCGAGAATGAACAGTTTACCTATGTAACCAAGCGAGGAATCCAAACCTTGTTTGGCGGCTTGTCGCCGTCTTAGCTGTCGCCAAAAAAAAAACGCGAGCTCTCACCCTAAGGGCATTGCAAACCAGAAGAGTTTGCAGTGCCAAAGTTTTGACGGGAGGCACAGGGCAACCTGAACCCCAAAACCCTCAATCCTCAAACCTTTACCCTAAAACCCCAAACCCCAAAGTTGAGAAACGAGTTTTGTGTTTGCACCGGGTTAAGACACAGTTCTGACACGACATTTGTGTGCGAGCTGCAAAACAAACTTGTTCGCGAATACTTGAAGCATTAGTTTCATAGCTTTGTAGGCAACATCACATAAGAGTGGCTGTGAGCTCTGTGAGCTGAACATACCACCGTGTCCATTCGAATTGTCGTGTAGATGCCCGCTGTTGGCACTTTTATCACTTTGATGTCGCATCTTTTCCATTTCAGAAATAAGCACGACCCAATTCCATCAATTTGGAACATCTGCACCGGAAGACACATGCACTGCCAGTGAAAATGAGGTTCTGGGCTAAAACTATCATTCAAGTCTCAAGTGAAAGTGATCGCCTCCTGTTGACCGGCCCGCCGCTGCTTCTGTTGGTTCAAAAAGCCCGGAAATAGAGAGTTTTGGAACATTTGCAATTGATAAACTCATATTGTTGTTTTTGGCCTCCAAACCCAGAACCTCGTGCCGGAAATTGTGTTTACCCAAATTTGGCCATATTTGCCCGAAGCAGAGCGCTGCTGCTGAAGCAGAGAGGAAGCGTTGGAGGGGAAAGGGCCGCTGCTGAAGCAGAGCGGGTGTGCAGAGGCTCAGAAAAGCAGAAGCGGCCGAAGAGTACGCGAGATGGTTGGTGCGTCGGTGGTAGGACACAGGCCGCCGCTGAAGCAGAGAAGAAGAAGCGTTTGGCGGAGGCCAAAGCAAAGGCGACAAGCGGTGACAAGATGGATCAGGCGGCCAGTTGCAGCGCAGTTTGTTGTCATGTTCTTCCTTCTCATGTGATTGAACTGTGCTTCTTGAACTCGCTGCCCAAGATATTGTGTCCCTTGGCAGGACAAGCCGGCGGTCAACATCAAGGACATGCAAGCCAAAGCCATTTGCAGCAAAGGCGAAAGCCGCGTCGGGTTCGAAGTAAGAGTCTTTGATGCAGTGACAATCTGGCGATGCTGCCGGTGCGTTTTTCAATAATTTTGCAAACAGCCGAAAGACTGTCCCAACGTGTTTCTGTGCAAGATGAGACGATGTGATTTTCAGCAAAAGGGTGCTGGCCCAGCGGCTCTGCTCAGCGGAAAGAGCTGGTCTTCCGGCTGCTCAGCCGGTGCCCTGAGTCTGTGCGTGCGGCGTGCGCTGCTTTAAGCAGCACTCTGCATGTGCAGCAGACGTGCCTCGGACATTTGCTTCTGTAGCAAAAGCTGGCAGCGTCAAGGTTTGCTTGCGTGCCAGTTGTGTGCTTTGTACTCATGAACTCTTGACTCTCATATTGTCGTGGCCGGACTGCCCGTGATGTACTGCAGGCGGATGCAATCCGAGAAGATCCACTCGAGTGGTGCTTTGCTTGGGCAGAGCGCCACTTGCAGGCTTTGCCAGATGAGAACCTTCAGCTCCTTCGCAAGAACCTCGCAGATGGCATAATACTTCTGACGCGGTTTTCAGGGCTCGATGCTCCGGGTGCAGCGGCGCGTGCGATAGATAGGGCTGTTGGCACACATGGGCCAGATACAGGTTTTATGATGCACTCTGCAGCAGAGCGGGATGCACGTGGCCTGAAGTGCCTGCGGCGCTTGGCAGAGCAGGCAGCGTGGGAGAAACACGCACCGTCCCACAGTCCCACATCTTCAAGGATTTGGAAAGCTTCGTTGCAAAGGATGTGCTGGAGAAGATGAAGACAACAGCAGCTTCCAAAGGTGATTTCAATGGTTCGGATGAACGGGAAGGCGCCGCCTTTCCAATAGAGCTGATGAGGCCGATGTTCGAGGGTGCTACAGACGAACCAGTTGTGGCCCCTTGTGAAGTGCATGGCAGGGCCTGCAATGTTGTGCCGGACTTTGGTTCAATCCTCGCTCTCGAGATCACCGGCAGTCCTTGCGTGGACTGGTCAAAACGTGGCCACCGCAAGCACGCAGGCGGCCCGACAATGATAGTGTATGCAGTGTGGCTGGGGTCGTTCATCAAAAGTGGACTTCATCTGCTGTTACATGAGAATACCCCCGACTTTAAAGACTACTGCCTGCCGGCTCCGCTTCACTACTGGGCGAGCAGGCATTGGAAGCTGGAATGCTTCCGGGTCTGTCCTAGCCAGCTGGGTATACCGTGCAAGCGTGCAAGGCGGTTCTCCGTGATCTGGAATCCACTTCATGTGACTTTTGAGGGGACCTTCAAGGAGTTTGTGCAGCTATTTATGACCCCGACGGAGTACACTGGCAAGATTTTCTTTGTCACGGGTGGAGATCTTGATATTATGACGGCAGCAAGAACACAGCTGGGGAGTCGGCAAGCCTACAATGACATGTTCAATGACCGCTGCCGCGAGAACGTGGCAAACTCCAAGGTATCCATCTGTGACTTGACGCAGCCGCCGCCATTCGGGAAATTGGAGAAGCTTCTGCCGACGCTCGTGACCAACCACGCGCCTTACTGCCTGGAATGCAAGAGACTTCTGACGCCTGACGAGTCCCTCATGTCCCAGTTGCTGCCGGATGACCATCCCGCGCGCGAGATGCTCAAGAACAAGATGATCAGGGATTCCCATGCCAAGCATCTGGCAGGCAACACCATGAACGTTGCAAGTGTGGGGACAGTGATGCTTTACCTGCTGAGCACCGTGCGTCGCCGCGTTGCACATCACGATGACATCTTCCAGAGTTCGGACAAGTCGAGTGCTGCGATGCTGTGACAAGGCTGTGAGTCAGGCTGTGAGTTTGAAAAGAATCGTCAGTCCGAGTGACGTTGCAAATAACCGTGAGAAAGACCTGAAATTAGAAGGTACCATTTCTGAACATAGGAATTGAGATTGTAATTGGTGATCTCTGCAGATACTTGCGACTTTCTGTTTCGAGCTTCTCTACTGGATATATGAAATATTTGATGGCTACACATAACAATGCGTGATGATGCTTTTCAGGTCAGCTAGGCTATATTTTCACACACACACTACTTTGGTAGTGGTTGTTTTTCATGCAACATCTCCAAGTATTTGAGGCTGGTAGTTTACCGACAGTGCATAAATTTACCTCTATGATTATTTGTTTTTTTTTTTTATGAATTTTAATGTGTATGTATATGTATATCTATATATATATATATATATATGCGACGGGAGATTTTGCCTTTACCAATTTGCGGACAGACATCGTTGATGAGTTAACGCATATGATTTCTGTCGATGATATACGATGGAAGAGTTTCAGTCATCATGATCTAATTTGTTATCGGTGCCACGGGCATCGCGAAGCCACGAGGACATTGAGACCACACATAGTTGCAGTTCGCAGTTATTGGCTCACGCCCTAACGCCAAACCCTTTGTTTGCAGTGATGCGTAATATGCCGCGCGTGAGGATCCTACGTGAGTGGGCAGTCTAAGCCAAGTGCCACATACCCCTCAGTCACAACCCGCAAAGCTCATCCAACTTTCGTGAACTTGTGAAGTGTGACTGGCTTGAGCCGTGAGCTGTGTTTGACAAAAACTGTGGGAGTCTCAGGCCGCCGACACTGCTCCTCCTGATTGTAATTCCTCTAAATGCCGATTGGTCCGAAAATGGGTTTCGGTAGTGTGATCAGATAATCTTGGTAAGTCTTGGGGCCGCCGTGCCGATGTCTCATACGATTTGTCGCCGTGATTTTGGCCTCGAAGTGTGCCCCAGTGCTAAGATGTACGAGGTGTTTTGGCCTCGCAGCGGTGCCCCATTGCTCATAAGTACGACTTGTTGCCGTGCGTGGGCATATGCACGGGCACCCGATGTTGGCTGCAATTTCCTATTTCCAGCAGCTTGAGAGTCCAGTGTTGCAGAGTTTGACGTTGGGCACTGCAGCTTGGAAGGCATCCCACGATCCGGCAGCCTGCGCGAGAGCGGCAAGGTCTGACCACGCCAAAAAATTTTGCGATTCTTTTCTGCAAAGCTCTGTTGCGTGCCTTGCAGATCAGATTCCCGCACCAAGCGAGTGTAGTCTAGGCCTCGTTGAGCTGCCGTGTGGGAGCCTGCCATGGGCTTTCTTCGGCACCACCCTCGGTGAGAAAACGAGGTTGCAGTGTCCACGAAAGCCTCGCGCGCATGCAACACCCAACCTCAGCCGTTTCAAGATGAATGCTTCTCTCTCTCTCTCTCTCTCTCTCTCTCTCTCTCTCTCTCTCTCTCTCTCTCTCTCTCTCTCTCTCTCTCTCTCTCTCTCTCTCTCTCTCTCTCTCTCTGTGCATGCGCAAACATGTAGTAAATACTGAGAACTTACGTGTACTTGATGCTCGGAAAGCTTCAGTTCGGGCCTTCACGAGGGAGGATATTGGCCTTTGCACAATCCTGTAAACCAACAGAAGCGAATAGTAATTATACTAATACTAGTAATGTTGATTTACCAAGAACACAACACACACATTCATATGATTTATTAACAACACTGATGATAATTTTATAAAGTTCATCATTGTGGTACTAACACTAGAAAAATACGGTTGTATTGCATCTTGAAACTAAATCCTCGACCCGAACCGTGATGCTTAAACTTTGAACCCTGAAACCTGAATCCTTCGCTCGGTCAGGCCGATCCACCCGGATCTACTAGGCAGGAGTCGGTGTACCAAGTCACGTTATTTTAGGGTTTCGGGTTTTATGGATTCCAAGTTTTGGGTTTATGGTTTGTAGCTCCAACTTGGTGTTTCACGGTTCCAGGGTTTCGGGCTCGAGGTTTGGATCTTGATGTAGGGCTTGGGTGGTTTTGGGTTTAGGCACGTGTTAGCTAGGCTTTGTAACTACGTTCCAAAGGTGTAAGTTGAGGGTTTGTGAAATAGGTCCCGAAGGGTTTGCAAGAAGGCTGACGTTTCCGGGTTTAATGTTTTCAAGTTTTTCAAGTTAAAGGTGCAAGGGTGTACAGTTTTAAGGCTTGAGGCTTTTAGAGTCTCGGGCACGTAGGATTCTGGTGTTTAGGCTAATTGCGTTCAATTGCGGGGCTTGGTTTTAAGTTATAGTTTGGGGTTTCGGCTCTTTTTGCGGGCTTGCGGTTTGAGCCACCGGGCTGGGGGTCAGGGTCAGGGCCATGGCTTAGGATGCGGGTTCATCGTAGGTTCCGGGTTTCAAGTTTCAACCTGAAGGATTTTCAGGTTTCGGGTCTCGGATTTGGAGTTGTGCCGTTTCAGGTGCTTTCACTACCCTTTTGCGAGGTTGCACAGCCACCGGGCTTAAAGCCACAAGGCTTTTTCGACAGTCATGGCAAAACTGACAAACAAAGACACATAGTGACAATGAGCGTCCAGAAACGCAACGAACAGACAATGGTAGATTTAACATAAAAAGTTTGTAACAGTTCTACAAGTTGAGAATACTTTAAAGATGTTGAAAAAGTTTCAAGAGTTTTTAACAGGTATCTTCAAACGGTTCAAAAGTTTTGTGTTGTAAGATATTGACAGTCATCAGAGATGAAAGAAGAAGCTCGGCGATGTTCGAACATGGAATTTCCGAAAAGGAGGTAGTTCTCGAGCTATCCAGGGTTCGAACATGGATTCCGGTTCGAACATAGTTCTGCGAACCCAGGGTTCGAATGTGGAGTTTGGCTTTCCGAAGCCACGGAGTTCCCGAAGCAAAACACTTCAGAAAAAAAGAATCGAGATGAAGCGAGGTGAAGTTCTGACCTGGTCTCGAAGATCCAGGGGTCTCGAACATAGAGTTTCCAACGCCGAGCTTGCCTTCGGAAGTTGCGAACATGAACTGTTGTTGGGTTTTGTGGCGCTATTGCATGACAGCTTTGTTGGCATCTTGGCAAAAGATGCCGCCATTGCGCGAATCGTTATCCCGCCCCAAGTTTGAGAACTCTGGTGTCGAAACTTGGTGCTTGAGCACGAACGTTTGGCTTTCCTTGCTGGTTGTGGTCCTGGGTGGTTGCAGATGTTTTAGAATCTTAGAAATTCCTGGAGTTCGGACTAGGCGTTCAAACTCTGTTGAGGTCTGGGCTTGAACTGGTGTTTGAACCGGAGATGAACACATGACCTTGAACACTTCTCTTTTGATTGTCACTGGTTTCTTCATGTTGATCCTCACATTTGGCTTTCTGCAGCGGAAGACGTTTCTAGTGCTTCTAATGCGTTTTTGAACCCTGCGCGACCAGATGGCTGTCAGTTGATGTCTCTGGTTGTGGGTCTGCCTTCTTTCGAGCAGTCGCTCAGTTATTGGAACCAGTGCATACTGCAGGATCGAAAAATTCATTTCCCAGGATGATGACGTCCGTCGCGCTAAGGCAGACCGAGCATCCATGCCCGCAAGATGATAACGTCCATGCCTGTCGTGATTCTGTCGTTTTCGGGTTTCATTTCTTTTGTAGAAGACCTGGCACAGGGTGTTGTTCATCAACTCGAAAAAGGTTCTGTGTGATCAAGATGCGCGAAGCACGCTTTTTGCCCCGAGGTCTGCAACTATGGTCTGCCAATTAAATTGTTATTGTTGCACAAACGAATTAAACTGTCGAAAGCCAGCACTCGGGTTTCTTAGAACATTTTGACGTGTTTCAATTTTTTGAAATAGATTGAAACACTTGTACAAATTTTAAAGCTACTGAGCCGGGTTTTATATCTTTTTGCTTTTTCCAAACGGAGACTGAGTATACACCATAGGGGCGACGTCGTGATTCGTTTTTTGGGAAGAAGACACTGACCAAACGCCGCCATTACACCACCGAAGACCCCAAGCAGTTCCATATATATGTATATATACATATAAGTATACGGGCATTGAACTGGCTTAAGTGGGAAACTACTAAAGGATTGGGCTCCCGCTCATATAAATATACGGGCATTGAACTGGCTTAAGTGGGAAACTACTAAAGGATTGGGCTCCCGCTCAAGCATAAACCTCATTCCTTTTATAAATTCTTTCAACCTTGGAACCCCGATTCCTTGGTTCGCAACACAGAAATTTGTTTATGTTCACAAGACACCTTTCTCAGTTAATGCCAAGATTTCAGGTCAAAGGTTTAAACGATTCAAAAAGAATTATACAAGGAAGTAGGTTGACGCCTAGGCAGGAAACCAGATCCATTAGTAGTTTCCCGCTGAAGCGTAAAGCCACATCCTTGTGATTTTACTTATGAATCATTGCTGTAAAGAAGAACCATAATTCGTTTCAAATTCAAGATTTCAGGTTAAAGGTTTAAACGATGTAAAAAGAATTATACCCCAAGGAATAGGTTTATGCTCAAGCGGGAAAACAGATCCATTAGTAGTTTCCCGTTTAAGCGTAAAACCAATTCCTGGTGATTGTACTTATGAACCATTGCTGTAAAGAAGAACCATAATAGCAATAATAATCAACAGACTATGAGTTTGCTAAAGCATAAAGGTCTACTACTATGTATAATACTTTTTCTTAATGTTCACACCTGCGTTTTGCCCCACTAAAAACACACACATGCAGACACTCCAAAGCGAACAGTAGTGCATTCAGCTAACGCATTTGTTTTTCAGAACCAGCTGGGAAAGGTTTGCTATTGGTGAAGATCTAAGAGAATTCTACGTGTTTTGGCTGCTTATCAAACTTTGTACTCCTCTTCATATCGTTTAGATTTTGGTGCTTATTGATCGAGTTTGTTTTTGTTCTCGCGTCCCTGCTCTTGTATCAGCTGGTATTCGGAGCCAACTTCGTCTTAGAGCTAACTTCGTCTTAAGCCTGTGCATCGTTTATGTCACGTCCTTCCGTCCATCCTGGGGAACTAGGATTTGTAATTTTTTGGTACACGTGTTTTTGCAATTTCGCACCCAATACATGATGACCACGAAGCATTCCAGTATGTCAAAGTTTTGCTTTGAATTGCTGATATTGCACTGTCTGGGGCTCTGCAAGTTTACTGTAAGCACCAGTGCAAGTCCTACATATATAGGTGAAAGCACACTAATGAAAGACAGCCCCCAATGCAAACGTAAAGCAACGTAAGTGAGCGTGCCAAATATTACGTTTAAAAGAGTGTCAGTTGTCTGAGCCAGCACACTTTCCAGATGGCCCTAGTTTCCCATCGGAAAGTCCTCAATCCCAGACAATGAATATGGTTCCATACGTGATGAACAGACAAAGACAATCAATGCACTGATCTTCTTTTCGCAGTGGCCTCAAGCACAGATGAATTTCCAGTTTTGCTCAATACGAGAAAGGATCAATTTCATATCTGGCTTGGTAATGAGCCACCCTGCTAAACCATTAGAACAGTGATTGGGCCGACTGAAATTCGTCAGGTTTAAACACGTGTCAACTGGGTAATAAGCATTTTTACACCAACATGAACCCTGAGTTTCCGAATTGTCAGCCGGGGTTGAACTACACGAGCTTCTGGATGTTTTTCAGACTCCTTTGCTGTGCTAGCAGCCGAGGTATTGAACTATGCGGACACCCTCTTGAAGTCCAGGACACAACATTGTACTGAAGACCCTACCGAAATCAAGCTATAGCTCGTAAGTATTGATTGCAATGTGTTTCTTTACAGCAAATTTGTCTACCCGCAACATGAATATGCAGCAAAATTAGCATAGGAAAGGCACATCAAGCTAGGACATCTGTTAATTAAGCCTAATCTCTCACGTGTACTTGATGCTCGGAAGTCTTCAGTTCGCACCTTCTCTAGGAGGATATTAGCCTCTGTACAATCCCGTAAACCAACAGAAGCTACTAATAATACTAATAGCAATGTTGATTGACCAAGATCAATAAACACATGTATATCATTTGTTGCAACAAGAGTAGCAACACTGATGGTACTTTCATAAAGTTCATCATAGTAGTACTAACACTAGAAATACGGTTGTATTGTGCGAACGGACTGCGATGCCTTGTCATGTTCTAAGGTGTCACTATAAGAGCTGTGAGCAAGACCGTGTAAAGTGCAAGAGAAGGGGGCACGCTACGCGTCCCTCGACTCTAGGGGGCATGCTACGCATCCCTCATCTTTACCTTTCTATGTGACCGCCAACGCAACGTTTGGCTCAAGTCAATGCCCATAGCTAAGTGCTATATGTGTCTTCTATCCTGAGCAATCAGAGCTATCCCGTTGCACAGACGAACCGCCGCCGGCAGTGAGTGCAAAAGGAACGGCCGCCGGTTCTGCCTGCATAGGATTGCACGTGTGGAAGTAAGAGGGAGAGACAGGGTCCAGTCTGTGGAGAGTGCTAGCCAGCCACACCTACACTCATTACAGCTCTGGTGGGGAGAGCAGCAACCAAGTCGAGATCAATCCCCCACGCAGGTTATCAGCCGTACGCGGCTCTGCCTTTCTACAGCAACGACTACTTGATCTACTACGACCACAATGAACTCAGGATCAAGCCAAGATACGACAATGACTTTCGGTGCCGATGTGGCAGCGCCAGCCGTTGGTGAGTCAACAGCTGATGACACAGTGGTGCAATCCGTTGATAGCTCCACGGAAGATGACAAAGGTCAATCTTCTGCGCTTGCCATTGCAAAGGCAGTTCCCAAGGGGAAAGCAAAGAGTCTACCAAGAGCATCTACGCCTTCACGTCCGACATCCACAGGTTCGAGGACGGGCAAGGCTTCAGAGCGACGGGCCGAAGCGTCTGGTTTTCAGGCACCTCGGACTACGTCCAGGGCTAAGGACAAAGGAGTCAAGACCTTGGAAAAGAAGTCAAGACCATCATCTTCGAGAAGCTCTTCAGCACGATCGAGGACTTCGGCTACTCGTGGGCGTGACAAGTCCATGACTTGGAATCGGATGGTTACCAATCAACCACGCGATACTGACGATCTGGACATGACTCTGGATACGATTCCTGCACGTGGTGATGCGTCATCCGTGGCCACGCCTGCAATAGCTGACGGTCCGAATGCCTACCAGGAACTGACGATTTCGCAACAGTTCGAAGCATCGAACCTTGCACAGCAGATGTACTATCGCAGTCAGGTGCAAGAATACGAAGGAATCGTCCAGACCCTGATGGACAAGATCAAGGAGATGCAACAAGAAGATGAAGGATCTGGAATTCGCATTGAGGAATTGGAACGACAACGTGATCATGCATGCTTAGCCATGAGGCACATCAACAATGTCAATCAGGAGATGAAGCGAGACTATGAAACAGCTTTGTTTCGCATGGATGAGCAGAACTCT
This sequence comes from Symbiodinium sp. CCMP2592, assembly GCA_905221615.1. Taxonomy (NCBI): domain Eukaryota; class Dinophyceae; order Suessiales; family Symbiodiniaceae; genus Symbiodinium; species Symbiodinium sp. CCMP2592. Next base: position 20,188 of record CAJNDT010006175.1, on the reverse strand, counting down.
GCTCAACAACGTCAAGCACATGCCGTTGCCGAGGAGTTAGCTCAACAGCTACACGTGTTCCGCACGGAGGCAGCCACCAACTTTGTGCAGTTGGAGGCAAGAGCGCAAGGTGATGGTGAGCTTATGGCACGTGAGTATGAGCGTCTGACTCATGAACTTCATGAACACGCCAGAGAGAACTTGGTCCTCCGGTCAAACACAGCAAGTTCGGAACAAGCCTTACAAGCAATGCAGGAACGATTCCACTTGGTCAAGAACCAGGAGTTGCGGGCTGTGAACGAGATCCAAGGGCTAGCTGGAAACAGCGCAGCCATTGAACAAGAACGATTTCGGCTTCGCGAACGTCTTGGTGAAGAAGAAGAGTACCGCAAAATGGCTGTGAAGAGGATGCAAGAAGCAGAGGAACGACTTCATCAGAATGAAGATCACGCAAGGCGATCATTGCCTACCTTGCACGACGAGCTGAGTGAACTCAGGAAAACGCTCAAAGCACAAGAAGATCTTCAAGCGAGGACACGCAGCGAATTGGAGGCAGCGCGAAACTCCAATCAAGGAGGAGCGACGCGACCTTCGAGCATGCCCATGTCTTCGAGGACTACTGAGTCTGGCTGGGAGCACGTAGGAAAGGAAGTAATGCCTGCATTTTCCGTAGGAGATGAGGTACGATCCCCTGAAATACGGTCCCCAAGTCAAGTTAGTCCAGTCGCCAAAGAGAAGTTCGCATTCTCGGAATCGGACAAGGACAAGAACCTTGTGATGGACGGAATTCCATTCACCGGTGGAAACTTCTTCACTGGCCGCAGTTCAATGCCAATCGTGGCGGATGCAATGCCCGAGCACCACGTGCCAGGTATTAGCAGCCCAGCACTTGCGCGTTCCACGCCTAGTGCAGCCACTTTGTTCGGCATACCAAGCGGATTTCATGGGAAAAGTGATGCGGCAGCCGTGCGTGATCGACAGCTACGCGAACTCTTGGGGGATCGCGGGATGTTGGGATCGAAGTCCACAGCATCGGCCAGCTCCTCAAGACCTGTTGGCATCGACGGTGTCACCGCATCTACGAAGGGCAACGACCTCATTGGTCCCCCTGTCGCCTATGACGATTCCATCCATGAGGCAAGGAGGCGTCAGATCGAGAAAGAGATCGCGGAACAGTACGAGGAGAAGATTGCTGATCTGCGAAGTGAAGTACTCAAGGCTCAGAAAGCCGAACAACGTCTCAGAGCTGATCGTGATGAGTGGAGATTATTCGCTGAAACGATTCAGGAAAACAATGGAGACGATGACGGTGATGAAGCTGGCGACGAGAACGGAGAGGAAGAGCATGATGAAGGTACCGGCACGGGGTATGATCCTCCAGATCCGCCTGATGATGATGATGACAAGAAGAAAGGCGGAGGGGGCAAACCCGAATCGGATCCTGGCTCGCATGCGCGTGACCCTGATGGAGACGCGGATCCTGAAGTCACGGAGGTGAGAATTTCCAGGAGGGAAGCCGACAAAGTTACTGTTCCTCCATGGCCTACTCTCACTCATCTCAACAACTGGCGATCTGTGTGCACGGCAAATGTCTTAGGGGCATCAGCCGACCCACATCATGAGGACTGGATGTTATGGCTGGCACCAGCGTTCAACCCATTCCCTGATGTCGAAGCATTGAATGATTCAGGACACAAGAAGTTCAAGAGCATAGACGTCAAATTGGGGATCGCCATGGTCGCAATGCTACGTGCCGGTGGTGACAAATCAGCTGACCTGTACCTTGAGGTGAACCGGAAGGCCAATGATTACATCAGCAGGCCTGACGTGAAGATCATCAAAGGACGGCAAGTCATTGCGATGATGTACGAAAGTTTTCGAACACATGATCGTCTTGACATGATCATCACTCTTGAGTACTTGGTGAAGCTCCAGTACCAAGGCGACAACAAGCTCCATACGTTCAAGCAGACGTGGTTGGAAGTTCTGGGACGGATGAGACCAGAGGACATTCCATCCAAAACAGCTCTCCGTGATTGCTTGTACAGCAAGATCAAGGACTCGCCCGCAATGAAAATGGACTTGGGCATGCACTATGAACACTTGCCCTACAATCATGAAGATCGATCGTACGACAACCTGATGAAGATCATTGATCGTACCATCATGCGGAAACGAGAACAGTCAAATCTCACTCAGACTCAAATTGGCTTGCGCCAGATGCTTGAGGGCAAGGATTTGCTTGCTGCACCGGCCAAGGTACCCGAGAAACCTACGCCTAACGCAGCTCCATCCGCAAAGGTCAAGGCTTCGCCGACCAAGCCGGACAAAGCAACACCTGTACTACCTCAAAGCAAAGCAAAGAGTCATGCGAAGACCAAGCCGAAGCCCAAGAAGAAGACGAGGAGTGAGTCAGCGGACAACAGAGGTGACAAAAGCAAGAAGCAAATCCGCTGCAAGTTCCATTTCACAGATGCAGGGTGTCGAAATGGTGATAAGTGTCCATTCAGTCACTCGAAGAAGACTCCAGAACGACCCTTCACGCCGAGGACGAGAACTCCAAGTCCATCTGGAGGAGGAGGAAACAGGATATGCTACTCGTTCAAGAACACAGGCTCGTGCTCAAGAGAGAATTGTCCTTTCAAGCATGAGGCAGCAGCTACCCCAGCTCCGGAACCAAAGGCAAAAGCTAAAGCTAAATCCGAAGCGAAGGCAGCTCCAGCGAAGCCGAATGCCAAGGCCAAGGCACTCCCTGCGGCACCCGCCATCAGATTGTGTCGAAGGTGGAATCCATCAGCTCCGGCTATATGGAAGCGATCTTCAAAACAAGATGAGGAGGAGTCAGATTGTCCATCCGTTGACAGCGACGCTGATTCGGACTGTTCAACAGATGACGAATCCTCGGGAACGACTACGTCGACCCGAAAAGTGATAAAGCGCAATGTGACATTTGCCAATGACGTGAAGTTCATTTCTTCGTGTCCTAGACGATCGAAGAAAGACAAAGAGCGGAAGGTGAAGTACGTCGACATGGAAGCGTTTATCAATGATGAGGATCGCGCTGTGAGCTTGGAGTTCGCCAAGCACAAAGCGAGATTGAGGGCACAGATCATGAGAGACATGGTTGACGACGATGATGATCAATGCGGAGATCGAGTTTCATTCGTACGAATCCCAGGAACGTCTCGAGTGGAAGAAGTTTCGTTCTACGACGGTGAGGATTCCATCGTTGAGCGCGAACTCGATGCTGCACACAGCAAACGGATCATCAATCAAGGCTTATTCAAATGCATGGTTCAACCAGTCATCCTTAAGAAGAAGATCAAGTTTCTCATGGACACTGGGTGTGGTCATGACCTCATATCTCAGAAGAAGATCGAGAAGCACAGTCTCGAGACACTCGTGACTCCAGAGCCCATATCATTTCAGACAGCCAATGGAATCACCGATACCGATCTCGTGTCGAATTTCCAGACTGAGTCGTTCGAGGAACCGATCAACGCTTATGTGTTGGACGACACACCGTCGGTGCTTTCCATAGGCAAGAGATGTATGAACTTCAACTACGGGTTTGTGTGGCCTCCCGGAAGGGAACCATTCATGATCAACCCGCAGGGCAAGAGAATATCTCTGTTCGTGAACGGTGACATCCCGTACGTTCGTGCCGGGAGTTCCAAGTCATTGGTTCATGATGATCCGGAGGCCAAAGCGATCACCGAAATCTTCAAGGGTGCGTTGACAGCGGGCAATGTTGACGTCAGCGTCGCAGCTGCCGCTGAAGCTGCACCGGGCGAGATCGAAGCAGAAGAAGAAGGTGATGATCACGAACGACCTCCTGATCCTGAACCCCAAGAACCTCCTATAGAAGAAGTACCAGAGTCTGAGGCCGGACGCCCTCCGGACGACGACGAAGGAAAAGGAGTGGGTGAAATTCCATTGGATGGTGACGATGAGGTGATCATTGATGTGGAAGGCGACGGTGCGCCGAGCCGCAAGGCCAGAGTCGGAACACTGAAAGCCGAAGCGAAGACATTGGCACATCTGTGTACCCATCGCTACCGCAATCCATATTGCGAATCGTGCATACGCGCGAAGATGAAGCACTTGCGAACACAACGAGGTGCATTTCAACGTGTGATCAAACACTGGGGAGATCTTGTGACGTTCGACTTCCTTGATATGCGCAAGGCCGCCGAAGCAGGCATTGGACTCGATGACGGGGCACGTGAGGTTCTAGTCATCAGGGACATCGCCACCAAAATGATTGCAGCGATTCCCACGGCTTCAAGGAGCACTGACGAAGTCGTCATGGCCATCAGACGCCTTATGGGAAGACGCAAGATTCATATGGCGTACAGTGATGAAGCACCAGAGTTCGATTCAGCTATGGCACAGTTGAAGATCGTGATTGATCATTCCCTTCCAGGGAAACCCAGTAACAATTCACTCGCTGAACGATCAAATCAAGAAGTGATCAACACAGTCGCAGCATCCATGCTACACGCCGGATTGCCCGCTCAATACTGGTCCTTTGCGCTTAATTGCGTGATGCAGAACCTCAACGTTGAAGACGTGGAGGGCGATGGTGATTCAGCATGGAAGCGAATGACTGGAAAGGACTTCGAGGGAAAAGCCATACCCTTTGGTGCCAAAGTCTTCTTCAAGCCGACGGACACAAGGCCGAAGACATATGGCAACAAATTCGATCCAAAGGGGATTCCAGGCATTTTTGCCGGATACATCATCACTGCTGGTCAAGGATGGTCCAAGAAGTATCGCGTTTGGGATATGAAGGAATTTGCCAACGCGAACTTGTCGATGGACGCATCTGTTCCCAGGAAGTTGATGAGACCGTACGAGACAGAAGTTATCTACTTCCCAGAGGAGATAACGTTTCCCCTGAAAGCCGAGTACGAAAGGATGAATTCAACCATTGAGGGACTCAGGGACAACGTTGACCTCGCTGGCAAGGAGATAAAAGACGTCGATGACGGTGGTGACGGTCCGCCTGGAGGAGATGGTGGCGACGGGGATGACGATGATCCAAGTGGACTTCTTCCTCCACCGGATCCCGGAGAAGATCCTGACTTACAGGACATAGATCCATCCGACATTGAGACGGAGCCGCTCGGCGAAGTCTTCAAGTCAGCAGAACATGAAGCTATCGATGCCATAGGAGACAAAAGACTCGAAGAACTAGACGAAGAGCTGGGTCTACGTGCAGCACCGCCTCCTTCTGAACCAAAGGTCACTGGGAAAGATCGACGATCGCCCCGCGAAGTCGGTCCAACCGGTAGACTCATCCCCGAAGGAGACATCGAAGAACCTGGAGAGATTATCAAGATCTTGAAAGAAAAGAAGTTGGCTCCCGAGGAGATTGAACATTGGAGTACGGGGAAGAAAGGAGACGGCATTGTATATCTTACCGATGACGGTGAAGCTTGCAAGATCGACAAAAGGGGAGTTCCGTACAAGATCCGAAGTGATGGTCGACGAACTCTTCCTACACGGCGACCTATCCATTCTTATTCTCCGGAAGCATGGAAGAAGATGAGCGAAACGGAGAAGAAGGCAGCATATAAGAAAGAAAAGCGAGACAAAGCTCGAGTTGCCAAGAAAGACCGGAAGAAGGCTGTGGTAGGAAAGAAGATAGTCGCCAAGATTTTAGACAACATGATCTTTCCCAAGATTGTCCCGTGTGAAGAAATTGATCTGCAACTCAACGTGTCCATTGATGACGACGATGGTTGGTCATGGGCACAGTCCTATGTGGATCAATATACACAGGAACAATTCTTGGCAGATGTCGTGCCGGCCGTTCCGGCGCATATGGTCATGGATGATAACTGGATTCCTTCTATGCCGTGTACGACTTCTCACAGAAACGTACATCGGGAAAAGAATCATGCAGGAGGATCGTGCTTCAATGCCATGGTCACTCGACCCGTCACACGCAAGGAGATGATCAACAATCCCAAGGCCATGGAAGCTTTCATGAAAGAATGGAAGGGATTGTGGGACCAAGAGGTGTTTGACTTCTCAACTACGCGTGAATATGACGACGTCGTCGCTGAGGCAAAGAAGAAAGGTGAGAAAGTACACATGGCGCGAGTACATGGACTGATATACGAGAAGAACTATCAGCTCAAAGAGGACGATCCTGCCAGGAAGTTCAAAGGGCGAGGTGTACTACTCGGTGATCAGGTCAAAGACCAGAATATGGAAGCCGCATTGTTTCAGGATTTGGGGAATTCCCCGGCTACGTTTGACGCCTCACGATGGGCAGATTATTACGGATGTCTTCCTGGCAACGATGTCCAGATGGCGGATGCTATCCAAGCATACATTCAGGCGAGACTATCGGGCACTCCATGTTGGGTTGAACTGCCTGATGAAGCCTGGCATCCATCTGCGAAACGGCACAAATTCCGTAGGCCGGTATGCCGCCTGATCAAAGCTCTATATGGACATCCTGACGCAGGAACCATGTGGGAACAACATTGCCACACCGCGGTACAGAAAGTAGGATTCAAGCCGATTGGCGATGAATGGCCATCATTGTATTTTCACCCGCAAATGAAGCTCTTACTTGTCATCTACGTGGATGATCTCAAGATGGCAGGACCCAAAGAGAATCTACCCAAGGGTTGGGACATGCTGCGCCAAGAACTTCGATTGGAAGAAGAAACGCCGCTGGGCTTGTATCTGGGTTGTCGCATCTCCAAGGGCGAGGCAACGTTGCATGACAAAACGAAGGTGCAGACCGTTACCTACGACATGGAGACGTACCTGGACATGACAGTCAAGAAGTACTGCGACGTGACTGGGTTCGATCCGACAAAATTCAAGACGGTACCATCGCCGAGTCCGGCTGAGGAGACTAAGAATCACCCAGCTCGCGCTCCGGCACAGTCAGGTAAAAGCCATCGATGCACGTGGTGTGGACACACCATGCCTGTTGATAAGGATGGTCGGCTCGTTCCGCCTCCACCTATTCCCAAGGCGCCCGAGGAAGAGGAAATCAACGAGGCCAATCGCGGCGCACTTGCTCCGCAGGCAGCCAGCATTCTCATGAAATTGCTTTATGCCGCGCGCATTTGCCGCTTTGATCTTCTGCGCAGTATCAACAATCTCGCACGCAAGATCACGAAATGGACCAAGAAGGAGGATGCTCTTCTTCATCATCTCATGGCCTATGTGCACCAGTCCAAACATCACATGATGATTGGATGGGTCGGGAACTCCTTGGAGGACTCGTCCATCGGGCTGTTTGCAGATGCGGACTATGCAGGTTGTGGAGAAAGTTTGAAATCTACCTCCGGTGCTCACTTGCACATTCAAGGTTCTCACACACGATTTCCCTTGGCGGGACTTAGCAAAAGGCAGGGATGCTTGAGTCATTCCACACCTGAGGCCGAGATTGTCGCGGCTGACTTTGCCATGTCACGTCTTGGATTGCCTGCTATCACGTTGTGGCAGCAGCTTGGGGGGCAAGACCCCAACTTCGTCTTCTACGACGACAACCAGACCATGATCGGGGTGATTCGCACGGGCAAGAATCCGACTATGCGTCACTTGGAACGTACCCACGGTATCTGCATTGGATGGATGCATTCTATCTTTCAGGAAGGTTACGTTTCTCTTGCCTATGAGGTCACTGCCAAGATGTCCGCGGACATACACACCAAGTCGTTCAAGGATTCCGTGTCCTGGACACATGCGTGTCAGCTCATCAACATCTTTCCGCCGGATCTCATCGGCTCCCAAGAGATTATGGATCTGATGCGGCCTACTCATACCCAAAGTACGGATGAGAAGGGTCAGCAGCACTACTCGTTCAAGAGCGAGGTGCCTTGTTTTCCTTACACGCAGACGCCGATCCTCCCTCAGGTGTTGTATCGCGCTGGATTGTCGAGTAAGGAAGGCTTGCAAGAACATGACAGTGTGGACCCCATCCTGGTTGTCAAGTTCCCGCGCATGTTGCGGGGGCCGCCTTCTGCGTTGCCGCCTGGTCGTTACCTTCGGTCGACTTGGATTCTTCGTGAAGGGCAGTGGCACCAGATGGAGGATCGTGCTGCTATCCTTGACACACCGGGCAAGTTCGACCGCTACGTGGAACGTGCTGTGTTTCAGTACCATCCCGTTCGGGGGCACTTGCGCCCCGCTGCCATTGCGGACGTCCTTGCGCCGCCGTTTCTGCCTATTCCTGAACCGCCTCTAGGCCAGTCTTATGTGCGCGCCCTGCCCGCCAAATGGCGAGCGGTGGTTGTCACACTGGCGCGTGCCATCCATGGGGGGTACCAGGGCTTTACATTGCACCAGGGATTTTGTTTCAACGGCCAGTCCAAAAGTCAAGCCTCTCAATTTGGTTATGACCAATGGTCGTCGGTGTACGAAGATGTATGGCATGATGCGGCGGAACAGAAAAGGGAATATCAAGGATATGATGGAGCAATTGTGCCTCACGTGGTCAATTTCGCCGAAAACAAGCCCAAGGAGGGTCTGGTGATCCAATTCCTCGACCACGATGGAAGGTTGGTCCATGCTTACAAGAATCCTTACAGCCGGTGGAAGTACCGTATCACTATCAAAGATGCTCCAAAGGCAGTGACGGTATGGACATTGATAGGAGTCGATGAGGAGAACTGGTGGAATGAGTATGCTCCAGGCAAGGATTGCATCGCCCAGCATGCTCCCGATTCTCACTACGACCCTGGGCTGCAAGTAAATGTTCTGAGTATGGGGCGAGAAGTTGACGACGCCATGTGCGCCTACATCTTTGATGTGGTGGAAGCAAGGAAAGACAACCCTAACTCCGTAATCTTCATTGGTGCAGGGGTGTTGGGCAAGAATTCGTGGCTGAGTCGGAAAATCGCTGACAACCCTGAAAGGGCCAAATTGCGGACAGACTACCCATGGGGGGAGGTCGTCCAAAGAATTGCGCGCAGAGCGGCATCATGGGGGTTCCAAATCATCATCGAAGTGCCTCCTCGAGTACCAGTCCAGGAAACCAAGCAGTACAAGGGACTTCAGGAAGATGCCATGTGGAAGAGCATCAAGATCCAAGGATGCACTCACGGGCAGCGTTATACCTTTCGGGATCCTGTGTCTCCTGGAACCGCCGTTGAGCTCGGCTACTGCAAGGATGAATGGGAGTACATTGCCGCAAACGTCGCGTTGCATCCTAAGTCGTCTGATGTGTGCTCGTCCAAACATTTGCACATGACTGATTCGGACGCTAAGGATCGATCTGATAAATGCGAGTTGACTAGCCAAATCTCCAGAAGATTGCTTAAAGCCTTGAAATTTCAGGCAACTGGCGATGGGAGATTGGTAGCCATGCCGTCTAAGGCTGGTGGACGGAAGCCAGACCGCATGATTGTTGACCTCTGTGGCTTGGGTAACGGCTACGCCGTACCTAAGTCCACGAAAGGTTGCTCTCGCATAACTTGCAGGGAGCTGATTAGCTCCAAAGCCGATGAGGACAACCTTATCGGTATGATGAAGGATGCGTGCCGGAACGACCTGCGCACACCTGTGCTATTCGTGGCATCGCTTTTGCGATCAGGTGCTGGTCCTGGAAGTAGTGAAGGGGCTTGCGTGGGGGGTGAAAAACGTTCTGGTGGGAAGTACAAGGTTTTCAGAAGTGTCTTGAAATCTCTCAAACGCCTGCTGAAGAAGTGTGCGGAATTTTCCGACGTCTATTTTTCGCTTGACATGCCTTCTTCATGCTCATGTTGGTCTTGGCCAGAGTTGCATGCTCTTGTTTCAAGTGGCAAGGTAACGAAGGTTAAGGTTGATGATCATGTTGGTGCTGATGGCGATGGTGGTGGACGCAGGATCATGTTCTCTAACATGCCTGAAGCGGACCGTTTGGTGATGAGACTGAATGATTGCTTGGACCATGACTCGAAGAACAGTTTGTTGCAGCGCATTGATGTCTCATGGCGGTCAATTGCGAAGAATGTTCGCAGCCTTGTTCGAGCTCATGTCAGTGTCAGTCATGTTGCACATGAATCTGAGGACATTGCATGGCAGCAACATCAGTGTGTAGACGCTGATGAAGGGGCTATTAGACAGCCCCAACTAAGGAACAACTAAGGTCTGACCAGACGGATCGGGGAAGGGTGCCTCTTACGGAGAACCCGGAACCGTGAAGTCGAGTAGGGTGTAGGGACTTCCCTCCTACGGAGGAAGGACCGAAACCCGAGCCATGGCTGAAAGCTACAATGCCTACGAGCTGGCCTTCGATGGAGTGGACCACGAGGAAGTTTTCCCGTCTGGTGGGATGATGCGAACGTTTCTGAAGTTCCACAAGTTCCTGGAGATGTATTCTGGGGATTCGTCGCAGAGCGTCTCGCTCCCGCCGAAGATTACGAAAGACAAAGTGGTCGACAATGATCTCATTCGCACATGGGCAGCTTTCAAAGCACCTCCGTTGGTCTTGCTGTTCACGTGTGCAAATCTGTCGTCAGGAGGAGATCTTTCCATTCGAGTCCGAGAAATCCTCAAAGCTTGCTTGCTTGCTGCTCCTGAGGAGTACATGGACAAACCCTATGGGGAGATACTCGCCATGGTCACCAAGTTTGGTGGAGGTCTCAAACACATTGTTGCTGACTACGAGGGGAAGTTCAATGCCATCACCAGGTTCATGGTGGATGAGGAAGTGATCCGCGACGATGCAAAATTGGCTGTGGTTGAACTGGAACAAGAACGAAAGCAAGTTCGGTTCGACTTGAACACTGCAACAAGGAACATCGTCAGTGCGGACGGCTACTACAACCTCGCTGTTCTCATCAACTCCGTGGAGACGCCCTACCAGACTGTGACAGACACGAGAATTCAACAATGGTATACGGTGAATCAGGACTACTACCACAAGTTGCCAATGTCGGGTAGAGCACCTGACCAATCAGACCTGTTGGCGGAGCCTACGTTATGTAGGGTGTGCAAGCTGATGTACATGTTCGCGAAACACACTGGATATGGACTACGGACCTACAACCAGGAATGTGCTGCGAACAACGATGGCGCTACGCCACTCAATGTTCACCAGCTGGCCCTGATGATGCGCACTATGCCTCAAGGCATGGGACACCCGCTCGCTTTTGCGATGAACTCGCTCCAGGCGTTCAGTGTCTGTCTCCACGTGCTTCATTCCTACGTATCATGGGTTGATCCAGACACTGGACACCCGCATTACAGATGGTCCAATGATGTGCTCCCTGATTCCGACTACACCACGTACTCTTTCCTCAAGCACCACGTGGATGCTGTATGTGCAGATCAAGACAGGAACGGTTTCCAATTGCCGGATGCGTTCCGTAGCTACACCTGGAATCAATGCGGAGTTGAATCTGGGTATGTGGTCGACTGCTCTACCAAACGCGCCACGTTGAGCATATGGGAAGCAGAATTCCAACAGATGGAGGCACCAAGACCGCTTATGCAAGATGATGGCCTATTTCCGCCCAATCTTCAACGGCATCCTAGCTGGGTGTACTCAACGGGGAGGGTGGCGATGCCTACGGCAAGCAACCTCGAACCGGAAGGAATCGTGCACCCTGAGCATGGAAGAACGCCGGGACAACCGCAAGGATCCGCTACCGAGCCTCGAGCCACCCCTAGCCACGGACCAAAGAGGGCAAGGACGGACGAGGCAACGGCATCGGCGTCATCATCTTCTGCGGCACCTCCTCCACAACCACCGACTTCGCAACCGGAAGAGGAACCATCGCAACCGACATGGGAGGAAGCTCCAATCCCCGCTGGCGCTCAGGAAAGTTGGTACCATTACGTCAACATCGATGAAAAGGGCTGTCGCTCGAGCTTGCTGGCGACGACCCGTGATCAAGACGAGTACCCACCTACCATTGATGAGACGCCAAAGTTCGTGGCCAACCACGACGTGGGGACCACACCGATTCAGCATTACGTCAGAAGACTGGTGACCTACTTGGCAAGGATTCGTTCCGTCTCTCAAAGTGACGACAAGGGTCTCAACCTGAAGGTCTACGTGAAGCTGAGCACGAAGATGTGGTTACGGATGTATTCGCGGCTATACCATGCATTGGCATTGGTGTCGTGCGTACATCTTCCTTCTCCTCCAATGCTTACCTCGGCTGTGATGATCGAGGCAGACAGCGATCTTGTCGACAACGATGAAATTCCGGCAGAAGCAAGGATCAATACCATGAACACGCTGAACGGATTTCGCAATAGTTTGGGTATGGGTGGCAAGCCTGATGCCGCGACTATGCGCTCTCAATGCACGATCCTCGTCCAAGACTTTGACATGGTCGCAAGGACCAGAGGGTCATCGCATACAGTGAGAGAGAATCTCGTCATGCATGGATGGAGTGAGATCTACATTGTGAGCCCGTCGATCACCGCAGGTGCCAACTACAACTTCCAAGTCACAAAGGGATCGTTGGAATCTGTGAATGAGACATTGGATGGCTTGACTGAAGAGCAGCTTGCAACCGTCACGTTGCACTACCATCTGTCTCTCCAAGCGATCCTCATCGAGAACATATCATTTCCGATGAGTGAGGTCGGAGACGGAGCAGCGATTCGTGCTGATTTGCAGCGGCAGCTCAAAGCCACGTACGTTGACCCCATCATTGCGGCAGGGAAGCGTACCACGCGCCCTCCAATTGTCAACATCAACCACGACTTACGGTTCGTAGGAGCAGCCAGCAATTACCTTCGACAGAAAGCTTCTATGTTCAACGGTTTCCACGCGCTGGGAATGTATATTGAACTGGAGTTGCGGGCCCGAGCATGTGTGGTGATTCATGGATCTTCGTTTTGGTCAAGAATGTACAGTCAGGCGAAACATGCGTCGTCGGGCGTGCATACACTGTCAGTCGAAAAGGTGCCACCACCGGACAATCGGGTCAGGTTCAAATTGGGCCTAGCTATCTATGAGAAGCAGCTGTTCTGCGAGAAGATGGTATCCACGTGCTTTGTTGAGGCATCGAAAGTTCGCTCATGGGACGAAACGGTCCGAACCGACTCAGTCGCTCACCCGTCGCTTGTCGAGATTTGGGAGGACAAGAGTGAAGTCAAGACGTCCACCAAGATTTCGCAGACATGGTTTACGGGGGAACAGCAGCAACAGATCAGGTCGGGTGCCCAGGGTGACACGGTCGCTGAATCGTCCACAGTCACCTGGCAGGATTTTGACATCGCCATGACCGTTCCCGAGGCCTACTACGACAACAGGCACTACTGGTTCAGGATCGACACCTATGCGACCCCGAACACTGGTTATGTCAAAGGGAGAACGTTCTATTGCTCTGGATGTGAAGGAATGAAGTTGGCTGAGTGCTACGCACAAGCCTTCTTCAAGCCGACCGGAAACGGGTATCCTGGGCACTGCATTGGGTGCGCGCATACTTCAGCTTTGAAGATGCAGCATCAAATCAGCTCCTTCAATGACTTGATCGCGTCCCAGAAGTACACCTTGGCTTGCGCAAAGCACCTTTATGACCTGAGGCTTCAATTCGTGGATCCTCGTGTGGACATCAAGGAGTTCCTCAAAGTTTGTGCAGAGATGGTCTATGAAGACATCGGCAAGACGGTTTCTCACTACGGTGGTCTCCGAATCACAGCCAGTCAGGCCATCGAGTACGCGGCATGGGGAAAGGCCAAACAGTTGGCGTGGGACAGAGGGTACGACTCCGAAGGCAAGACATGCTACATCTGCTACTACGACGCCGGGAACTGCGCTTATGCTGGTTTCATGAGGATGCTTTTGACTCCAGAAGAGCGCCAAGAATGCTACCGAGGGTCAGTCTTGCCCAAGGAAGAGCTCCTGGGTGACACAGTGGAGCTGGCGCTCGGGCTTCTTACGATTGCAATGAGACACCCAAGTCATTTCATGAATTGGGGTGGCCTTGAGGGAGCAAATGCGTGCGCGAGAGGAATCGAAAGGTCATTCTTCCGCTACGCGTCGGCCGAAGCCATCGAGCTGATCACGGTTGACTCCCCGCGCAAAAGGACACCGCCCAAGAAGAATGAAGCAGTCGCTGAGATCGTCAACAACATGTCCGCTGACCTCGTGATTGATTTCACAGTGATCGTCGATGGTGATATCTACCCTGTAGAGATTGCGAGAACCGACGAGACACAGGCCGCTGACAACGTCACGGACGATCCAGGGTTCTCAGTTGCTCCACCAATACCTGCACAGGATGTGGATGTGGATGCGCAGCCCGAAGAAGAGCAAGGTGCAGAAGGCCCTGATCCCAGGCATGCAATTCGTGAAGGATTTGTCACGCAGCTTCAGGACTATGTTGGCGTACTCGCTCAGGGCGAAATGTCAGTCGGAAGCGATAGCATCACATTTTGTGTTGCTTGTGGCAGTGACTTACACACTCTGTCAAATTGCACAGAGAATGCTGCAACCCGGGACCTGGTACTTCGAGGCGTCCAGATCATCAAGGAAAGTCTTCTTCGATATCCACGTCGAGTACCTACACAAGAGGCTGAGCCAATGGACGTTGACACCACAGATCATGTGAGTGTTGCATCCTCGGACCGACGACCCAAGGCCAAAGCCCGACCGCGACGCGGAGGCGAAGCCGTACGGGGGGATGTGGTCTTGATCCGTTATGAGAACAAACACAATCTCTGCACGGATGTGGAGAATCGTCGGGGCCTAAATGATGCTTGTGGCGTACCACTGCAGGAATCGGGACCAGAGAATAGCCAGCGAGTGGTGGACATCATTGAGCAGCTTTCGGACCATCGCGACCGACGCCTACCTCAACGAGGAGACCGTCCTAGCTATGTTTACGACGAGAACACTCATAGCTACACCAATCCAGGCTATGAATCCATCGGCGGCGGAAGGCCAATCCGGTGCGGGATTCTCGACCTGATCCCAACTAAAGGTGCAAGCTTCATCAACAATCGGTGGGACATCGTAAATGAAGTTGTCCTTCGCAACATCACCCGTCAGCGCAGGTTGAATGCGGATTGGGCGCTATCATGCATCCAGTCTGACTTGCGCCACAGAATTGCCAGGCGCCCAGGCTCGGAGTGGCTTGACAACCGGTGCCAGGTGGCATTCAACAGTGTCATCAAATGTGATGAAGGAGGATGGGTGCTGATCGAAGACTTGGTGAGGCATGAGCCACTATGGACCCATGAAAGCAGACGCATCACCGAAGGGGTCTCAAGGACCGATGACCAAAAGAAGAAGAGAGTGTACAATGAAAGACTTCAGCTATTGTTCCAGGGGAACATGATTGCAGCCACGAAACGCAACAAGGCCAAGATTCGGTTGCAGTTCCTGGGTGTGAGAGTGAAGGACCCCGGCACGGAAGTTCTTGGATCAGCAGGTTCGAACATGTTGGTATCAGTTCGGGACCAGATCACGGAGATCCAGAGCAACGACCATTGCCGGCATGGCCAGAGGTACCTGAACCTATGCAACGGCTGGGTGAAGCCATGGGCAGTTCGGGCTACGAGTGGTCACTCTGCGCATTCAGATCCCCAGAACAACTTGCTTCAGTTGGACAAGAACAGGTTCGCAATATCTCCATCTATGACCCTCTTGCAACGTCTTGGAGGTGCGTTCCACGCTACGGCATGCCGCAACTTGGATTCCATTGTCACGCAAGGCATCATGCCTGGTTCGGAGGACCCCGACGGGGACTTCGACAATAGGCGCCAATTCCGAGGCAACCAAGGCGGCAGACTCCACAGCTATTGGGGGGTGTTTGCGCCGTTCGATCACCGGAATGCAACAACCAAGATGCGAGTACATGGACGAGACGCCAAGCACATGCCATTGGCGGTCCTTCATGTCCCATCGCAAGATCTTGCACGAGAGGATGGACGTATCACAGACAGCGGCATCATGATCGTTGGTCGAACGATACCTTTCCATTTCGTCAAGGAGGTATGGTTTTGCGTCCCTGATCCTCGAGATACACACTCTTTCGCTCTGGTGGAAAAGATCTACGATGAAAGGTTGGAGAAAGAGCTGGTGTTGGACTACAATGCATCACCGTTGCTTCCCGAGTTCGAGAGATACCGAACGCCAAGCAAGATCATGGAATTGCTTTGCGAGATGCCTCCTGGACCCCACGACACAAGCAAGGAGCAGATCATTCGTGACCTCACGACTGTCCTGGAGTCCCACAGGGAGAACACGGTTCGGCATCACTACATGGACAAAGGAATCAAGTTTGTCATCAAGAATTGGCGACCCGAAGACCTACGCAGAGACGAGGATGGACGGAGAATGAGGGTATGCCCGGCATGCTACAACATCGTTCCAGCATGTTTCTCCCGATGCACGTCTTGCTGGTCACAGTTCGTTTCGAGCGGATATTACCAAGGTTCTCCACAACGGGAGACTCCTACGGAGATCCCCAGTGACTTCATTGCTCAGACAATGGAAGCCGCAGCAGCCGCAGTGCCTGAGGCGCCCGAAGAGGAGCAGGAAGCCATGGAGGTAGAGACCGTTGCGGAACCTGAGGAAATCCCAGAACCGTCTGTCGTCGCGGAAGACGATCCAGAACAGGAACCTGATGAAGAAATGGACGTCGAGCCTGGAGAGGACTTTGATGACGCAGTTCCAGAAGCAATCGCACAGGAACGTCGTCCCGTCTTCATTACCGGCCAGTCTTTGAACATCGATCCTGAGCTACAACTTGCACGTACCGCCATGCAGCCATCTTACTATTCTGGAAAGCGAAATGCCCATTGCATTGACGCGAACATGACCGCTCTGTCGTACATGGCATACGTGGTATGCAGATCCATCTACAAAGCTTGGTCAGGATTCGCAAAGTGGGCGACTATGCCGTTGTTTCAGATGAGGGAAAGTTTCGCACTTGGCCAACGCTATGATGTGCTTGGAAAGTGGGGATCTTTGGCGGCAGTGGATAGGGAAACGGGTGTGAGCAGGGACGTGACTGATGAGGAGATCATTCGCTTTGCAAAGGAACCTGAGAACCTCAAACAGTATGATCCCAACGGGACTTACACCTTGAAGCGCTTCCGGACGAACCAGATGCTTTCTTTACTTGTACGGGGAGCCAACATGATGGGAATTGGCAGGGACAACTTCAACCCTACTACTTACTTGAAGAGCGACAGGGATGAAGATGTAAAGGCTATGCACTTTTGTTGCCTGAACGTCCTATGCGAGGTGATCCCAATGGTGACGGGACACCAACAATTCTCAGTGCTACGACCAACGCCAACTGGAACAGTGGACTTCTTGTACATCGACCCCGTCGGTATTCTGCTGACTCATTCTGATCAGTCAGTCCAGACCATCGCCTTGCTGGTGGACCACAGTGTGCAAATGCCTGCGCATTTCATGGACAGATTGAACAGATCCAAGACTGAGAGACAGCAAAACCCGACGACAAAGCGTACGGAGGCCCTACATCACATTTCGGCCGCTGACTATCTTCCTCCAGGTGGTACATCCATCCTGGACACGCCTGTCACTACGGAGGAACGTGAAAGCGCTTCTTCATCCAAGGGACCTTCAAAAGGGCGTGGAAGAACCGGAGGCGAGCAGCATGGTGGCTGGAACACCAATTCCTACCACGACTATATCGCCGCCAAAGGCCGAAACAAAGGCAAGGACAAGGGAAAGCCAAGGAACCAGTATCCAGAGGAGAACCTCCGGCCCTGGGACCGCGATCCTACGTCAACGCGAAGATGGTGGCGAGACAACGCCTGATCTTCCTCGCCTATCAGTTCGTGACCTCTGAGCTTCGCCCGTGGAATGCCATCGCGAATGCTTCTTTCTTCGGTGACGCCTGATTCGTTTGTCATTTCAGGGGATCGTTACTGACGTAGATGAGTGTCACAACGTTTCTAATTGGGATACAAAGCTCTGATTTTCAATGTCAACGTTGCGGCGGAATTTTCTTCTGTCCTATCGTGCCATCTTCCGGGTGAGCAGCGTCGCAGACGCAACTCATGGGGGGTGCGAACGGACTGCGATGCCTTGTCATGTTCTAAGGTGTCACTATAAGAGCTGTGAGCAAGACCGTGTAAAGTGCAAGAGAAGGGGGCACGCTTACGCGTTTCCCTCGACTATCGGGGGCACAGGCTAGCATACCTCAGTCTTTACCTTTCTGTGACCGCCAAAGCACGTTGGCCAAGGCTAAGTCAAATGCACATAGGCTAAGTGCTATATGTGTCTTTCATCATGAGCAATCAGAGCTATCCCGTTTGCACAGAGACCGCCGCCGGCAGTGAGTGCAAAAGGAACGGCCGCCGGTTCTGCCTGCATAGGATTGCACGTGTGGAAGTAAGAGGGAGAGACAGGGTCCAGTTTGTGGAGAGTGCTAGCCAGCCACACCTACACTCATTACAGCTCTGGTGGGGAGAGCAGCAACCAAGTCGAGATCAATCCCCCACGCATATTGCATCTTGAAACTAAATCCTCGACCCGAACCGTGATGCTTAAACCTTGAGCCCTGAAATCTGGATCCTTCGCTCGGCCAGACCGATGCACACGGATTTACTAGGCAGGAGTCGGTGTACTAAGTTTCGTTTTTTAGGGTTTAGGGTTTTATGGATTCAAAGTTTTGGGTTTATGGTTTGTAGCTCCAACTTGGTGTTTCACGGTTCCAGGGTTTTGGGCTCGAGGTTTGGATCTTTATTTAGGGCTTGGGTGGTTTTGGGTTTAGGCACATGTTAGCTAGGCTTTGTAACTACGTTCCAAAGGTGTAGGTTGAGGGTTTGTGAAATAGGTCCCGAAGGGTTTGCAAGAAGGCTGGCGTTTCCGGGTTTAATGTTTTCAAGTTTTTAAGTTAAAAGGTGTAAGGGTGTACAGTTTTAAGGTTTGAGGCTTTTAGAGTCTCGGGCACGTAGGATTCTGGTGTTTAGGCTAATTGCGTTCAATTGCGGGGCTTGGTTTTCAGTTATAGTTATAGTTTGGGGTTTCGGCTCTTTTTGCGGGCTTGCGGTTTGAGCCACCGGGCTGGGGGTTAGGGTCAGGGCCATGGCTTAGGATGCGGTTTCATCGTAGGTTCCGGGTTTCAAGTTTCAACCTGAAGGATTTTCAGGTTTCGGGTCTCGGCTTTGGAGTTGTGCCGTTTCAGGTGCTTTCACTACCCTTCTGCGAGGTTGCGCAGCCACCGGGCTTAAAGCCACAAGGCTTTTTTCGACCGTCATGGCAAAACTGGCAAACAAAGACACATAGTGACAATGAGCGTCCAGAAACGCAACAAACAGACAATGGTAGATTTAACGCTACAAAGTTTGTAACAGTTCTACAAGTTAAAAAGTACTGTAAAGATTTTAAAAAGCTTTCAAGAGTTTTTAACAGGTATCTTCAAACGGTTCAAAAGTTTTGTGTTGTAAGATATTGACAGTCATCAGAGATGAAAGAAGAAGCTCGGCGATGTTCGAACATGGAATTTCCGAAAAGGAGGTAGTTCTCGAGCTATCCAGGGTTCGAACATGGATTCCGGTTCGAACATAGTTCTGCGAACCCAGGGTTCGAATGTGGAGTTTGGCTTTCCGAAGCCACGGAGTTCCCGAAGCAAAACACTTCAGAAAAAAAGAATCGAGATGAAACGAGGTGAAGTTCTGACCTGGTCTCGAAGATCCAGGAGTCTCGATCATAGAGTTTCCAAAGCCGAGCTTGCCTTCGGAAGTTGCGAGCATGAACTGTTGTTGGGTTTTGTGGCGCTATTGCATGACAGCTTTGTTTGCATCTTGGCAAAAGATGCCGCCATTGCGCGAATCGTTATCCCGCCCCAAGTTTGAGAACTCTGGTGTCGAAACTTGGGGCTTGAACACGAACGTTTGTGGTTGCAGATGTTTTAGAATCTTAGAAAATTCCTGGAGTTCGGACTTGGCGTTCAAACTCTGTTGAGGTCTGGGCTTGAACTGGTGTTTGAACCGGGGATGAACACATTATCTTGAACACTGCTCTTTTGATTGTCACTGGTTTCTTCATGTTGATCCTCACATTTGGCTTTCTGCAGCGGAAGACGTTTCTAGTGCTTCTAATGCGTTTTTGAACCCTGCGCGACCAGATGGCTGTCAGTTGATGTCTCTGGTTGTGGGTCTGCCTTCTTTCGAGCAGTCGCTCAGTTATTGGAACCAGTGCATACTGCAGGATCGAAAAATTCATTTCCCAGGATGATGACGTCCGTCGCGCTAAGGCAGACCGAGCATCCATGCCCGCAAGATGATAACGTCCATGCCTGTCGTG